>VYXH01004461.1:168752-220179 GCA_013397275.1 Burhinus bistriatus | reverse complement strand
TTTTTTTTTTTTTTTGTCTTCTCCAAATGAAACCCGTCACCTCAAGGATAGTGGAATTGGGGGAGATCTGACAGAAGGTTTTCTTCTTACTGCAGAATTTCTGAGCAAAAAGATGCTGCTCCAAGACTTCAGGAGGCTGGGCTCAAGCCTTATTCCAGCTGAGCAAAGTTAATGCTCTTTCCCTGCCTCCGTTTCCCACCTGTACGAGGGCGATGATGCTCCTGCCGATGTCACTAGACTGGTGTGAGGATAAAGAGACTGTGCTGATGAGGAACGTGGAGCGGCTTTGAGCTGGGGAATACGTTCCCCCGTTACCTGCTGGTCTGGCACAATACCTGTTTCCAGCGTGTTGGCACCGCTCGCTCCCCTCCCCTGCCACGCCTGCGAGTCTGCCAGGGTAGACCCAGCCATGCAGGTAATTAATGCTGATGATGCTGGAGAATTATTCCGGTGACTGAGTCTTTCCTGACTAGCGGGCGGATGGTACATGTGAAGCTCTCTGAAAGGTCAGAGATTTGTCTTGCTGATGGGTGCAGCGGGTAACAGAAATGAGTTCAGGCTTTCTTCTGTTGGAGTGACTGATGAGTTACGCTGCGAGGCAAGTACACAGCCCCTCGCTTCGCAAAACAAGGCCTGTTTTCAGGCAGAAAACGTGAGGTTGGCTCGCAGATGCCGTCTGAAATTCAGGCTGTTCCTTTGCTTTTCCCTGTTAGCTTTGTAGTCATCAGCTGCTGGCCACCAAGTTGCTTTTGCAGTTTCCCTTCCCCATGCTCCATCGCGCCCCAAGGACACGGCAGTGCCGCTGCCGTACCCGCCGGTTTCCCTCCCCACAGCGCCCTGCTGCTGGTGCCATGAGCTCTGCCTCTCTCCACGCTCCCCCTCTCTCTCGGTAAAGGAGCGGGGCAGCAAAAAAAGGCAGTTTTCAAGTTATTCCCACAAATTCTGCACCTCATTTCAGGCACATCACTGACAGGGCTGCTCGTGGCCTCATCCAGGCGACAGGACACAGCAGACATCTGCCATCCCAGCTGAAGGACCTCAGCATCTGTTTCCCAGCTTCTGCAATAACAATAAGTAACCAAATTACTAGAATGTGCCTTTTTAAAATTAGTTTGTGATCCACCTCCCTCTGAATTCCCTTTTCCTTTGTTAAAATATCTCTTACTTAATGAAATGGGAGAGACGGCGCATGCTTGCTAGGGAGAGTCACGTGCACCGACATGGAGCGCAGGTCACCGATGAGAATTTAATTAAACCAGAGCATCCAGGCTGGTGTGGCAAGATGTGTGGCCCTGGAGGGATGCGTGGTGTAGGACCTCGGGCCGTGTGGCATTGCCAGGCAGCCCGGCACGGCACGGCCCTGCGCCCAGCACAGAAGCTGCTGCTGTGTTGGCGTAAGTTAGCAGGAGGCAGAGCAGATCCTGGCTGACTTACCTGCTACAATAAAAGCCTCTCCTTCCCATTTTTTTGCCTCCCTCATATTCCCAGCACCCGCGTGATTGCAATTTGCTGAAGAAGAGTTGTTCTTGTCGCTGGCTGTGCCCGGTCTCCCCACGGGAGGTCTCAGGAGAAGAAGGATGTCTGCGTCCACCCGCTGCTGTATTTGAACAGCTTACAAAGGACTGTGTGGGCTGTCGGGACTGTGTTTACACACCACGCGATGAAGATGGCGTGAAATAACGGATAAAGCAGAGGGGACTTAAGCAAACCCCTCCTGGATTCTTGTTCCTGTCTCTGCTGCTAAATGGCCACGTGGCTTTGCTCTAGGTCACTCGACCTTCTGGTTTTCTCTGTCCCTCTCACCTGGGTGCAGGATATTGCCATTCATGGACTTCTACGGGGGTTTGAGAAGCTTTTCAAAATGTTCTGCGGTGGCAAAGCTGCGTGTGAATGGGTCGGAGATGTAACCGGTGCAGCCGGCCTTTGTTCTACCATGAATGGACGCAGCACGTTGTCCCTCCAACACGCGGTGCTGCCACTCTGGACCAGGGGGCCTGGGGTGGCATGGCTGCTTCTTTCCTTTTCTCTGGGTACCCCCCACCTTTAACTAGTGTTAAATCTCTTAAATTTATTTTATTTATTTATTTGAGTTTGAAAAGATGTTCTACATGGAGCCTGTGTGATTGGCGCTCTTGAAGGAAAAGGCCGTGCCTTTGAGTCCGGGTGATGGGGGAATACAAAGGCCTTGCTGCAGCACACATGAAATGGGTGTTAAAAACCATTTTTGACAGGAAAAAAGGCTTTTGATGCACATTTGTTGCTTTCCCTGGCTGCTCTGTTGTGAATTTGCAGAATATGCAGAGCTGTGTCAGCAGTGGTTGCTTGCGTGTGGTGATGTTCAAAGCTGCGTATGAAAAGGAGGGGAAATTGCTGGAGGTTTTTATCCTTTGGGGGGTGAAAAGTCCTGAGTTTCTGGGTATTCCACATCTGTGCCATCTTCCCTGGCTGCTCCAGTTTCAGTTATTTATCTGTGTTTGGACATGAGGAGGAGGGGACAGGCCATCTTGCATGCCTTGGGGCAGGTCTGGGCCACACTGCTGGTGTTGGGCTGCTCCGAGGCCAGCGTGTTCAGTCACAGCAAGGCTGTGTCATGACATCATCTTCTATGCTGTTGCTGTGTGATAAATGGTGTCAGGGACTTTGGCAACCCTTGTGGCCCTTTCTTCCACTCATGATCCTACATGGATATCCCCGAAGCCTCTTAGCTGGCTGCGGGGACTGGGGGACAGTGCAGAGGGCATGCAGTTGGAGCATCACTGAGGGAGTTGGAGGTGGCTTTTGTACCACCACCTCACCTTTTCCTTGTATGCTCCAGCAACAGGTTTGTCAGCAGACCTTTAATGAAGCCTTTGACACTGTTTCCCACAGCATTCTCCTGGAAAAACTGGCTGGTCATGGCTTGGAAGGCTGTACTCTTCTCTGGGTGAAAAACTGGCTGGACAGCCTGGCCCAAAGAGTGGTGGTGAATGGAGCTAAATCCAGTTGGCAGCTGTCACAAACGCTGTTCCCCAGGGCTCAGTATTGGGACCAGGTCTATTTAATATCTTTATCAATGACCTGGACAAGGGGATCAAGTGAATCCTCGCTAAGTTCGCAGATGATACCAAGTTGGGCAGGAGCGTCAACCTGCTTAAGGGTAGGATGGCTCTGGATTGATGGGCCGAGGCCAATGGTATGAGGTTCAACAAGGCCAAGTGCCAGGTCCTGGACTTGGGTCACAACACCCCCATGAACGCTACAGGCTTGGAGAAGAGTGGCTGGAAAGCTGCCCAGCAGAAGAGGACCTGGGGGTGTTGGTCAACAGCCAGATGAATATGAGCCAGCAGTGTGCCCAGGTGGCCAAGGCGGCCAACAGCATCCTGGCTTGTCTCAGGAAGAGTGTGGCCAGCAGGAGTAGGGCAGTGATCGTCCCCCTGTACTCGGCACTGGTGAGTGCCTCGAATACTGTGTTCAGTTTTGGGCCCCTCACGACAAGAAAGACATTGAGGTGCTGGAGCGTGTCCAGAGAAGGGCAACAAAACTGGTGAGGGGTCTGGAGCACAAGTCTTGTGAGGAGCGGCTGAGGGAACTGGGGTTGTTCAGCCTGGAGAAAAGGAGGCTGAGGGGAGACCTTCTCGCTCTCTACAGCTACCTGAGAGGAGGTTTGTAGCCAGGTGGGTGTTGGGCTCTTTTCCCAAATAGCAAGCAATAGGATGAGAGGAAATGGCCTCAAGTTGCACCAGGGGAGGTTTAGATCGGATAGTAGGAAAATTTTCTTCACCGTAAGGATTGTCAAGCATTGGCACAGGGTGCCCAGGGAAGTGGTGGAGTCGTCATCCCTGGAGGTGTTTAAAAGCTGAGCAGACGTGGTGCTGAGGGACATGGGTTAGTGGTGGATGTGGCAGTGTTAGGTTGATGGTTGGTTGATCATCTTAAAGGTCCCTTCCAACCTAAGTGATTCTATGAATAGCAGTCAGCTCCAGGAGATGACTCTGAGGTGAGGTACAGCTGATAAGGTCCAGCAAAGCACCCACCGGCATGTGAGAGCCCCAGATCACAGCAGCACGGCTCAGCCTGCATAAAGCCACCAGCAAGAGTGAGTGGCAGACGCTGCCTCTCTTCTTTCTTGAGTAATCAGCACGTTGTTTAAATACAAATATAATTAGGACTTATCTCTTGCTTCGGGTGTTATAGCTACTACCCATGCTTGACTGGGGCAAAAGATTTTCTAATCTCCAGGGAGGAAATATAATTAGTGAGGGAAGAGAGGGTGTGTTTGTGTATATAAAACCCTCTTCACAAATACGGAAACACAGCAGAAGATTCCTATGCTGGTATGGTCTTGGGATATCCATTGTCTCCATCTGAAGAGTGGATCTGGGCTCGTATAAAGGTCATCTCCTTTGTTTGTTTTGAATATAAATGCTTGTGTTGTGCCCTCATCTAGGCCCTTTCCTACAAGGCTTGGCAGGTGAGTGGGGAGGGATGTAGTCGGGGAATGGTGAGGAGCAGAGAACGGGTGTCGTGGTCACAGGTCCCCTTTGGCAGCCAAAGGGCCACCACCAGGAGAGAGACGGGAGCCAGGATCTCGCGGCCGTACGTTCCTCTGTCATCCTTGTGTTGCTTCCACAATTCAAAGTCTAAATGCTCAATTACTACATGGTTCTTAACCATGAAGTTCATGTTGCATAAACCAGTTAGTACGCTTTCTCTCAAACTGGCTTGCCAGTTAAAGATAAGAGCCTGTATCTCAAAGTAGCTGTTCTTCATGGGATCCCCATCTCTGCTGCGTTTGGGTGTTCCCTGAGACCTTTACCTAAACAGAGGTATCTTACACCTTCTTTTTGAAAAACCACTTGTAGGAAAGCAAAAATAATACCCACGGTGAATGTACCTTCTGCTTTGCTCCAAGGTATCCCACCTCTATTTGGAGGCAGTTATTGCTGGAGAGGGTTGGAAGCGCGTCAAGCATTCAGTTATGGCATTTCTTGAGATTTGACGCACTTCACAGCATCAAGGAGACTTAAGCACAACGTGCCATGCAGGCTCTCCGGATCACAACGTGTCCTGTCAGTGTTGCAGTCTGAATCTGTTAATGCTGGTGTCCTTGCCACGGTGCTGGGGCTGTGGAGCAATGACGGAATGCAGCAGTAAACTGAAAATCCTTCTGGAGAGCTTTGTAACGGGGACTGGCTGCTGTGATTCTGGTGGAGTCCTACCCTATGCTACAGAATAACAGTTTTTGCAGCTCAGCTCTTTGCGTTCTGTAAACTTAAGGAATTAGTGCCTAACGTGGATGCAGATTAACATTAGGATTTAATAATGTATCAACTGTCTTTACTCATATACCTGGAAATGGTGAAAAACCTCTCCTGTTCTCACATTTGCTTCAAACGTACAAGTATGTGAATCATCCTAACTCCACACACAAAAAATGTTCATTCTGCCCCGTGTGAATGTTAGTGGTAAAAGCAGGTAACTTAGTACTATTTCAGGACTTAGGATTTAATGTATTTTCTTTTTTGCCAATTGCACGAGAACATCCTTTGAGGAAGAAGTGTGGAAAGGTATTTTATGTCAAATCTGTCGTAGAAGGATTCATAGCTAAATCATATTGCTGCTTTCTCCTCCACGGGGGAAGCAGGGAACTTGAGAGCTGAGGATGACCTCCAGCTTTGGTAACTCCCAAGATTATCTTTTGATGGCATCATTAGCTTCTAGAAGAAGACAAGCCTGTCTGCCTGTATCTTGGAGGGAATATATCAAACTGTAGCTTGAAAATTTTAATTTGTCCCTAATCCGTATTCAGTTTCAGCAAAAATGGGTAGCTGATAATGGTGGCTCTATCTCAGCTGCGTTCTGGGGAGCTGACATAAATTTCAACCTTAAACCGAAGGGTTTGTCTGTCTTAATGGAAGGCTCTGGAGAGCGTTTCATGTGCTAGCTGTCACTTTGCGTTTCTGGGATGTATCCGACTCTGGAGAAGGGACTGTCTGCAGGTGGTTTTATGTGAAGCAGATAGGGGAAGAGGTGCGTGCAGCACGAGGCGGGGGTTTATAGCCGTGTCAGTGCACTCGGTGGTGAGTTCTCATGCCATGTGCAGTGTAGCTGTGATGAATCTGCAGCGAGGGTTACAGCTCAGCTGTCCGTTTGCCGGTCCCTGCGAAAGCTCTTGTGTTTCTGGGTGTTGAAAGGGCCCAGCTGACGGCTGCAGGGAGGCCCAGAGGTTTTGGACATGTGTGTAAACAGCTGTTGGTCGCTGTATTTCCCAGGAGGTTGTTGGACATCTGTGTGTGTCTCTGTCGGGCAAGAATCTCACCGGGTTGTCCTGGGAAAGCAGGGGAGATGTCCTTGGCTTTTTGGCAGAGTCGCTGCAGCCCAAAGTTGTTTTTCTTCATATAATTCCATTAGAGTGATGACAGTTTCAAGTTGGAACAGAAAAAGACCTGATGAAAGGACCACTCTGTAAGTGGGGAAGATGGACAGAGTGGAAGCAGTAACTAGTAAGGTAATAGACGGTGATGGATCTATAATCTCTGAGGCTGCTGTAAGCAGTAAATTCCTAAATAGTGTCCTTTCAGCCTTAACCTATTTATTTGTAAAGTGCTAAATTTAATTTTCCTTAGTGTGCAGGAAAGCAGCATCCCAGGAATAAACCTTTAGCCCAGCCAAGAAGCTGTGCCAAAGTGCTTGTTCCAGCATTTCCATTTCCTCTCTGCTCTGCGCGGAGCGTCGGGGCTGTGCGCCCCAGCACGTCATCTCTCAGGTGGGCTGGTGTCACGAGGCTGGAGTCACTGCTGGTGCAAGGTGGGGATGCATCCTGCTCTGGAGCCTGTTCAGAAAGGGAGATTAAATAGCCGTGGGCTCCGTAAAACCACCTGGGTTCTGTAAGAGCAGGATGAGTGAACCTGTCCGGAGGTGGGAATGCTGGCACATGAAAGCACGCGAGGGAGCTACTATTCCATGTCGTGATGCTCTGTCTGTCCTGTAGATACACGACCATGGTGCTAAAGGCTCTTGGCTCAGAATAACTTCAAAAGTTGAACAGCACATAAAAGCCCACGTGTTCTGAAACCTCCACAAAGCCGCATCTTGAGGAAGAAAAGCAGCGAGTTTTCCAAGCAACCAACACTCTGCACATTTGTCCTGCAAAGTTTCCATGAATGTGGTAAAAAGTAGGTTTTCCACATGTTGGTTTTTGTTCCTGGTAGCACTGTGATGGTGACGTATACAGCGCGTGTTCTTCTGGAGCTAGCAAAAAGGTTTTTCCCCTAAATTGACAATATAGGAGAGTCTTTAGAAATGTTGCTTTGATTAAAATACTTCATGAGCAAATGTATACTGTGTGAATCCAGGAGTTGCCTTGGAGTGGGCATCCGGTGTTCCTGTAGTTGTCATGACCCCAATGACGTGCAACGTGGGCTGTCACTAATCCTGGTGCTTCAGAGAAAGTCACTTCTCAGTTTCAGAGCTTTGCCTTTTTCCTGCCTGCGGAGGATTTCAGTGGAGTTCCTCACAGCACTCCCCGTTCCTCTTTGTCCCTTTCCGATCCCGATGACGGCAGCACAAGCAGCACCGCCTATGCTGATGGGGAATATCCTGCCAGCGCTGTCCTGGGTTCCCACCATGTTCTGAGCCTGGTGCTGATAGGTGAATGGAAAGATGCCGCTTCCCAAGGACGGAGGAGTTTGCCATCTTTATTCTGCTTCAAGGTTTAGTTGGGTTTTTACTCAGCAAAGTGCCATGGAAAAGGCAGTCTTATTTTTTTATGTTTGTTCTATTTTGCCATTTTTTAGCACCTTAGGAATGACATTGGTATCTGTAAGTTTACATCCAGCCCTTCCTCCTCCTTCTCTTTTCTAAATCTGGAGAAGGGTTCTGAGCTCCTCAGCTCCGTGTGCTGCTCAGAGCTCTGACTTGTCTCTCGCCTTTGTTTTAAAATAAACAAAACCAACAGTGCCAGGAGTTGAGGGTGGAGAATTACGCAGGCTTTTCGCCCGCTTCTGCCTTTGATGCGGAGCTGATGGGAAGGGTAGCTCCGCTGCAGCCCTCGAAAGGACCTGCTCTTCTGGAATGGGAAGAAATTGCCCCCCAAGGGGTGGGTGCCCTGTGATCTGGCACCCTTTCCTCACCAGTTTGCATGTTCCTTGGGTCTTGCTCACGGTAGATGTGGGTGCAGATGAGAAAATAGACCTTGTTTGTGAGTCAGGAAGGTGTCTGTCTCTGAGGGCCTTTCTCCGCGGTTCTTTCATTTGAAAGCACATTGTCAGAGAAAACTTCATTAGCCACACTGGAAGTCTCTCAGCCTGCAGTCAGCTTGCCAACGAGTGACAGACGTATGATGTTGATTAATATTTACACTTGGAGATTTTCCGTTACCCAGGTAATTGTGTAGAAAGCCATCAGTACTTGAGCCTTGGAAGAATCCGGAGTTCGCTCTCTGCGCTGAATTGAGCATTGAAAAGGTGTTAAACTGAAACGGCTTCTCCACAAAAGCAGAACTTGATCAACCCAAACCCACATTTTCCTACCAGATCTTTCCCCCTTGAGCTAGGTCTACAGGGAGGCTTCTCGTGCAGAGGGTAAGCGGGCAGCATACCAAAGGCCTTCAAACTGCAAAGGGGCATCTCCACCTTGCCCAAGCTGCTTTCATCACTCAGGGACTGAAATTTTAATCATGGAATTAATTTTTCAGAAACCAAAGTGCAAATCTGTACCCCCAGTGGCATTAATAATGAATGCAGGGAAGAGAGACGTGGGAAAGAGAAAGAAGACTACGAAATTTGGGGTTGAGGAATGACATAATAGTAATTATTATTATTATTATTATATTTTGAAGACATAATGTATGGGTTGGATCTCCTTGTCCCTGGGCCTTTCTGCTTGCCTTGTCCATGCTTTGTCCAACAGTCTGCTTCATTTCTGTCCAAGGCACCTTTCAAATACCTTTCTCCCTTTACTTATCTTCACCGGGATTTTCCTTTCCAGGGTAAATAGCCCAGTCTGTACCCAGACGGTCCCACTCCTCATCCCCAGAGCAGCCCCCTGCAGCGTTGCGGGGGCTTCGGCCGCGTCGTGGGGAGCGGAGCAGGAGGCTGCAGGTTTGACGAGGACAAGACCTGAACTGCAGCCAAGGTGCCAGAGCTTTCTGCATCCCTTTTGGCTCCTTCCTTCCTCTGTCAAAAAGCGTGCAGAGTTGTGGGTTGTTTTTTTTTTCCTCCTAATTAAAAGTATTATGTACCAGAAGATTAATTAGAAATTAAAGTGATTCTCCCCCCCCAACCCCCCCATTTGTGTCAGTGGAAAAGTCCTGTGCCAGGTGACTGCCGAGGGAGCTGGGATTTCTCCCTTTAATGGATTCCAGGCAATTTGCCTCTGGGCAGCTTTCTTCTAAATAATGAATTTTGCACAGATTTTCCCAATTCTCAGGCAGCGCAGGTGGTCTTCGTTTCAACCATCCCAAACAAATCTGGAAACAGCAGGGTGTTCCCGTCCTCGGTCACCACGTGAAAGGGGCAATTCCTCACATTCCCCCTCCCCTCCTCATGGCATGCATCATGAAGCCCACCTACGGTTACGGGTTTGTATCTTTATTTATTCGAAATCCCATCGAGCAGACACAACCGCGCTCTGCCGTTCCCCCTCCCTGTCGCACGGTGCTGCCAGCAAAGCCAGTGCAGTGGCTGGGCACGTTTGCAGAAGCAGGAGGTCTTCTCGTGGTCGGATGGGCTGATGTTCTCCAAAGCACATAGGATTGTTGCCGGCAGACAAGACTCAAGCCCAGGCGCACATGTGCGTGATTGCAGGACATTTCCAAGGCCTTTGTGCTCCCCTCCAAGGCTCACAGTAAGAGGATGATTCTTTGAATTGTTATATTCATCTTCAGAAATGAGGATTTGGTTCAATGAGTGCTCCACAGGGACCAGCCTCGAGGAGAAATCCTCTCCCAGAAGGAAAGCTGTTCTTGAGTTAAAAGCACCCGAGAGTGGTTTATGCAGCGCAGGGACTTTAAAGTTGCCCTGATGCAGGGATGAATTTCGGCCCGGAGAAGGACCACACAGCCTGAGTGTTTCTCTTCGTACCATGCCACTTGCCCTGTTTATTTCCTTTCTGTAAAAATTGAAGTGGCGACTGCGGGAAGATAAAGGTGAAGGTCCCCAGCTGCAGAGAGCTCCCGTGGTCACCAGCCACCTGGTTCAGAGGGAGGCTGGGGATTGCTCCAAGAACCTTTTCTGTGGCTCTAAATACAGCAGCTAATGACACCTTCCTCTCAGCGGGAAGAAAACAGAATTACTAAACTTGCAATTTGGCACAGTGGGAGTGTGAGTTTGTCCTGCCAGTTTCTTGTTGCTATATATTTCCAAGACTTTTTTTTTTTTTTTTTCATAAAGAAGNAAAATTTTTTTTTTTTTTTTTTTTGTCTCCCAAGCAGGTGGAATCCAGATCAGGGGGTTCATTTTAAGGACTCCAATTATGCGTATGGAAGGCACAGCCCCAAAAGGAAAAAAAAAAAAACAGGTTGCTGCTTATAAGTCATCTGGCACAAAAAGGAGAATGTGCGGGTTCTCTGGGAAATGCCACGTCTTGGCCTTATGAGTAATGGGTAGTGATGTCCCATTAGGAGCCACGTTCCTAGTACAGTGTTGAAGGAGATGTATATATTTCCATATAATTGTAATCATTTTGACTTACGGTTTAACTTTGTGCTAGGCAGGCTGCGCAGAGGTTCCAGGAGAATGCTGGTTTAGATGGCTTTGGGGGCAAAAGAAAGAAGACGACTGAAGGCAAGGTTAGAAATAGCTGAACGTTTCCAGTTGAGCAAGTTTTACGGTCATGTGCTGTGATAATTGAAGGTTTGCTGTTAAATGCTACGGATCCGTGCCGGAGAAGAAAACATGTCCCCAGTTAGAGATTGCTGCAGTCTTTTGCTGCCGGTGTGAGGAGGGAGAATGTTCTTAGGGCAAGAGGTGCTGTTTGAAAGGAAACGCGAGATGCAGTAATGCCAGCTTAGCAAGGCCCAGTGCTTTTTGGGGTAGGGTGTGTTTTGTAGAGGGGCCATTCATCTCCAGGGGTCATGAAAGCTCATCCTTGAAGGTGCATGAAAAATTCGGATTAATTTATCCAGCAATGCCTGGAACAGAGCTGTTGAGCTGTGCTTGCCCTGGGACTTCTAGGGATCTGGGGGGTAAAGCAAGTGAGTGCTGTGGAGGTAAAACTGTCTGCCTTTCTCGTTCCCCTTCTGCACCTCCCTATGCTGTTGCCCCAAATCTGTGTTATGGTACCGGGGGACAGAGGACTCGCCGACTCTGACTAGCGAGATGTGCTCAAAAGCTAATTTCTGCAGCCAGCGCCAGAGTGCTTAGAGCAAGCGAACGCGTGGTTTCTGGAGCAGTGACTTGCTTTAATGTTCTTATCAACTGTTTTGCAGTCTTTGTTAAAAGAGGTCAAAGCTCGTCCCCCTGGGTGGGGACTTCTTGAGCACAGTACTTATTATTAGGGCAGTTCTATATCTCGTAATTAGGGATGTAATTCCCGTCTCCGTAGAGAGCCAGCCTATAGCCTGGGTACCATTTATGAGTTTCATGAGATGAATTAAGCAAGGATGGATTGAGCAATACAATGAATTTCAACAGAGATCGCTTGCCTGAAGTCCTGCAGGTGTTTCAGACAAGATATGAAAAGTAAATACATTCCTTCATCTTCCTTCTCTTTCTTTTCCATAGTAGGCAAGAACAATCGCATCTTTCTGGGTGCTGTGCAGTAGGGACAGTCTGATGGCTTGAGGCCTGGTTGGCTGAAAGGTTACCTTGTCCCCCGGTCCCTGCTATAGCAGCTGGGAGAATCCGTATTTCTTTTCCTGTCTGACACTAAAGTATAAAGATTTTCGCCTGCAAAGGACCTGTGTCTTAGAAAATTGCTGTTGCAGTACATCTGAAGAGTCAGATTTTGGCAAGCTTCAAAGTATGATGTAAGAGATTTTTACTTAATTTAGCACTTCGTTAACTTCACTGGTTTTTTTCCCCCCCTTACCTGCACGGATGGTAGCAGTGCTTATGGCATTCTGCAGGGAGTTCTATAGTTTAGATGCTTTGTACAAAGTGATTTACGTCAGTGCAGAATAAATCAATCAAACATTTAAAAAAAGGGGAGGGGGGGAGCAATCAATTTTGCGCTTGAATAAAGGAAGAGGTGAAATACCAAAAGAAAAGAAGGACGAAGATGAATTGAGAAGAAAAATAGAAACAAAACTGCCATGCAGAAAAGGAAGGAGAAAAGAACAGTGGTAAGACAGAAAAAACAAGGGAAGGCTAGACATATAAGTTAATGCAATGTATTTTCCTCTGTAATTATATTCATTTGATGTAGATTTGTGCCAGGTACTTTACAGCAGTGTTAATGAGAAGAAGGAAGCAAGAGTTGATATCCGTCGTGGTTTAGGAGATAGAACTCGAATCAAATTGCTGCCGTTCTCGGTGGGCATGGATATATTTAGCATCACAGCATACTGTATATGATGTGCCCTTACAGTCTTACACAAAGTCTTTTGAATGAAGATCTCAAAGCAGGTTGCATTAGTTCCAGCACGGTTCTTAGTCTCTGGTGTTGAGAGCTAGAGCTGCCAGTTGTTGCTGTCTTCATATTTTTATACAGCACATGTCAACGTGGAAGCCGGGTCAGATATCCACTGAGGAGATTAATCCTGCCATCTTCATGTAATTCTGGTCCCGCAGTCATCTTTGGAAAGGGTTTTGCTACCACCAGCTTATCTTCAGGTGTGGGGCTCCGCACGGTCTGTCTCCAGCCAGATGATGGTCTCGTTGGCCTCAGCCCCCCATAATCCTGTGAATAACCTCGCTCTAAGGATGCACAGAGTGCTGAGGAGTCAGGTACTGCGCTCAGGATTTCTCAGCAGTGCAGCTCGCACCCCTTCATCCTGAAAAACCACAGTCTAGATTTTACTGGGAAAAGGGGAAAGGAAAGGATATTTGCAGGGATTACAGAAAACTTACCTTGCCCTATGTATGGCTCAAAGAAGTGGAAAGCTCATGCGTGCATAGACTGCTACATTACCGCCAGGTAGGAAAAATGCTCTGGAATTACTCACACTGGCTCCTGGCAGGAGCTCAGAGTCTCGTGGATTATCCACCGAGGCAGAGACGAGGTGAACAATAGGGGTTTAATTTAAGGAATGTTTTCCCTGCCTTCAGCACGTCTCTCCAGCTCGCGTCTCCGTTCCCTGATTGCCCTGTAATCTCGCTCATTACTCCACGGCCGTAACCTCCTCTCCCCCTTTTGGCAGTGGAGAACCAGCAGCCAATTTGTGTCCAGAATTAAGGTTGTGACCCCCTCCACTTCCCTCCGCGCTCGGTGGCTGCTGAAAGAAGTACGCAAAGGCTCTCTACTAATTGTTAGAAAAGAAAAAATTCTGACCCTAAATTGTTTGCCGAGATATTCTGGCGTTTATTTTCCTCTGCGCAGCAACAGTTTTCAGCGAGAGCGGAGGATTGATTGCTCCTAGAGTTTATTGGAAGTGCCTGGTTTTAAAGGAGTCTGAAATATTATAGATGTCAGACAGGAGATAACGGGTCACTCTCCCGATGAGGAGATCTGGTTGTCGTCGGTGCACTTCACCTGCCTTTTGGGAAGTGACAGCCATACCCAGGAGCTGTGGATGACACTGCATTTGCTCTTACTAGCTTAAGCACTAACGCTTCAGGTGAATTGCTTGTTAGGGAAGGCAAAATTGTAGATTTCTTTTTGGAAAGAAGGATGGGATTATTCTCCCAGCTGAATAAAACTGCAAGTTTTGGGCACAATTGACCCATTTGTACTCACAAATGTACAACAGCTGTGTAGGTGGTAATGACTTCTGTCAAATTCTTTTATTTTATTTGTCACTTTGAACTATCGGCTTATAGAGGAGCCACAAAGACTCCTTGTTGGTAGAAAGATGGCTTTAAGTTGCTGAATCATTACAAGCATCTTAATGCAGAAGGAACTAATCTTTTTATCCAGGGCTAGCTTTGGGCTCTCTTTTCCCTCAGGACCTGGATGTTGTGGAGGAACAAGAAAATTAGCCCTCAAAAGAATACTTTGCTATATGTGAAGCAATCCTCCATGCTCCTCGCGTTTTGCAGGCTGCTGCTTGCAGTGCTGAGATGTTGCAGCATGGAAAATACAGGTAAGATCTGGAGGAACACCCAAGATGTCCACAAGGACACAGAGGGCACTTCCCATTGTGTTACGTTTACAAGAATATGTTGCATGTAGTGTTCAAAACTGTGGGTAATTATATTTTGCAATGAAGTCTGTGAACATCTGCTCCTTTTCCTTTCTGTGCCAAGTCCCAACCTCAGGAGTCCATGTGGTCTCCACAACAGTCAGATAGCACATTTGCCCCCTAAACTACGTAGAGGTTGCAAAGCAGGAGAAGAAATCTCCCAGGGAAAGGATTTTTCTTCTTAAAACTTCCAGCGGCATCCATGCAGGGAAGAGAGGAGGAATGCAGAGCGTAGTGGCAAGAGGAGAGAAGGCATGGTGCACCACGGTGCCCGCGCTGAGCAATGTCCAGTTCTGCTGTGCCCCATTGAGCTGGGAGCAAGCCTCATACTGTGCTGTTCCCACGTCCCCTGCCCACCCGGCAGCCGTCACTGCAGCCCCCGCTGCCATCTGGCCCCGTAAAGAGCCGTGTCTTTGGCTTTGATCATTATGAAGAGCAATAGTTCAGCCTCTGTGCAGGAGCTTGCTGTTGGGGGGCAGAGCACTGGACAGAACGCAAAAGTTCTCCAGATGAAGGAGCCTACCTCCTCCTGTTTGGCAAAACCTCACCTGCACCGCCAAGATGGCCCAGTTGAACTGTCATTGAGCGATGAATGATATTCGTGGACTAACAACTTTATTGGAGTTGGGTGTATGCTTGGCTATGGGGTTCGTAACTGCTGTGTCTCAATCAAAAAAAAAAAAAAAAAATTTTTTTAAAGCTTCCTGCTTTAGCAGAAGTTTGAAAGTCTGGTGGAATCCTGTGCTGTAAATATTTATCTTCTGGCTCCCTTTCCCCCCTGCCCCATTGGGAGAGCTCTTGGGTGATGGCAGAGATCCCATAGCAACTGCAGCTTTTCTTCTCTTAGCAATCACAGAGAAACGGTAATGATGGCTAGCATGTTGCAGGGAAGAAGAATGTACTCCATCTAGGCTAGACTTGCAAAGAGTAAATTGGAGTGAAAATAGATTAAATCTTTCCATAGTTCAATGGCAAAAGAAAATCACCTATCATTTGCCTTCTATCTCCCAGATGCGTTAAAATGTGGGAAATGCTCAATCTCCAAAACCGTTCATTTCTTGACAGGCTTTATTCTCTCTCTTTACTCTGCTGTTTTTATTAATTTATTCTTTAAGGTAGTTCCTGCTGTGCCAGCTCCTTTTACTGCGTGGTGTAGAGAGATGTTGTTCATAGCTCTCGCACAAGGAATGCAGGATCCTGAACTCGGGGCTTGATGGATACTCTCCGGCTCGTCCATGTTTCTTTTCTGCCTTTTTGCTTTACGCTTTTGCAACGTCCTTTGAAAGGGAACAGCGGAAACAAAAACTCAAGGGTTCGAAGAGTTACCGATCTTTTCTGTGCCTTTTGTCACACGTTATAGAAATCCTAACTAGTGCAGATAAAAAGGAAGAAAGGAAGTATCTCTGAACGTGGCCGTACTGTGAAAGACTTGGAGTGCTGACGATTAGTGATACAACAGGATGTTCAGAACAGGGGAAGTCCCGACCTCTTTGAGGATGCTCCGGGCTTGGACCTTAGGGTTAAGCAATTTTAAAGACACCTTCTTTGAGAGCTGTGACCTTGTCATTCTCCTTCCATTTTCAGGCTTCAGGTTTATTGCTCTCCCAAGGAACTCAGTACAGTTGATTAACTCGTAACTCAGTAGTTCTTGACACATTAAGCAGCAAATTTTGACTCTAATTAACAGCTTTTATTAACCTGGGTTCCCCCTTCCCTCCTCCTGTTTCACTCTAGAGACTCCTCAAGCCTTTACAGGTTTTAAAGTTAAATTCATTTCTAAATTTGTTGGGTTTTTTAAATTGTAAAAGCGAATGTGTGCAGACATCGGATTGTGCAGCTCAGTGGGAGGACGCGTGTCTGACAGAAGAACATTTGGAAAGCAAACGCGGTCACCTGGAGGGAAGCGAGGGGTTGGATTGTGGAGAGAGCTGGTGGCTGGCCACAGGGTTGGCTTGACACAGAAGAGGAAACCATGAAGGTCAGGCTTTCCTCAGCTATCCATATACTGTTTTGAACAGTTGCTTCCTAGCTGACGGCGGACGGGCTCAACCTCAAAGCTCCACCTATGTGCGCAACCTGGCATAAAAAGTGAGAAGGGGCATTGCTGGAGCTCTTGGCCAAATTGGCTGACAGCTCTTCTGCTCCTCCTGAGCCTGCCAGCCCTCTGCTGCCTGCAAATACCTGCAGGGAAATTGCAGTCCGTAGGGGAAGCGAGTGAGCTGATAGAATTGGTTTTGGAAAGTTATTCTGTATGTAGTGTTCGTAGTTATCCTATAGATATCCCAAAGTGAGGTGTGCTTCCAGCAAATGCTGTTGAAGCGCGCGGCTCCCTGGGGAGCCTGCCACTGCAGTGCGAAGCTGCCTGGATTTGGTCCCATCGAGGGAATGGGTGAGGAGGCTTCTCTTCTTCACCACTGAGATTTGCTCTGCTGCTGTGCTTGTTTCTCCTTGGCCAGCAGATGCAGTAGCTTGTTGGCAAGCATGCAGCCAAAAAATCCAGGAATCCTCTGACTGCTCTGCCCCTGACTCTGTCATTCCCATCTGTGAAATGGGCGCAGTAATGACTCTGCTAGTTCCTCAAGGTGCTCCAATTCTGGTGTGCAAGTTGCTTTTGAAGTGTTAATTTTTATTGTTTGCAAGTTAGAGAGGGTTCAGGCTTGTTCAAATGTAGAAAGATGGTTTCTTTTCAGTTTTCAAAATACATTGTGGTGTAACCCTACCTAAGAAACTAGTGTGGTATCTTTATAAAAGATGGTTTTCATAAGCTTTGGTAAATGTGTTTCACCACGAGCTTGTTATGAATGTATCTAATCCAGTTTTGGACTGTTCCGAACACTTGATCCAAGAGACAGCCTGTGACAGTGAGCTCCAGAGGTCAGTTCAGGGCTTGAGAAAAGAGTATTTTATATCTATCCAAAATTGCCGTTCGGTTCCTCTGGGTATCATTTCCCTCCCATCTTGCAAGAAAAGAGTAAATATCTTCATTATTCTGTGCTTTCTTTTAGGTTTCCCTGTAACTGCTAAACAGCTGGTTTTATATTTTCTGTAACTAAAGCAAGTGAACCTCTCCCAGGATAACCCGCAGTGAGACGGAGCGTTTTAGTGCTCCTGAGAGGCAGACTAGCCAAGGTCAGCTCCGTGCCCCCTGCAGCACTAACGTCACATGCAGTCTCACCACATCACAGCTCACTCTCCGATGCAAATAGCTGAAGAATATGTTAGATAAAACCGGTCCTCGGGGAATGCCAGTGTAATCTTTTGCTACGTTGAATGCCGGTCATGTGTTCTACCTCCTTTTTTAATTGCATTCAGTTAATTTCTAGATTTGTAATAGCACTCTATCCCTTGCTCAGCTGCTCAGACAGTTTTCTGGTAGCCTTCTTGATAGTACTTTGTCACAGAGGCTTTGAAAATCCAAATAATTAAACCTAATCCTCAGGGATTCTTTTTTTTTTTTTCCTTAAGAATTTTAGGGAATTCTCCTAGATAGGAGAGGAATGGTTTCCTTTCTTTATTAGTATTTTTTTCACCTAGGGGTTTATTGTTTCTTGTTTAGTTTTATTTGGAATGGCAATAAATTTTAGAGGCCTCGTATTCTCTGGATCACTCCTGAAAACCTTCTGGAATCAGGCTACAATATTGCTCCTTTCTTGCGCGCTGGTATACACATCCGGTGTTAAGGCTGATTTATTTTTTAACAACTTCAGTACTTTCAGGTCCTCAAATATTATCCTGCCTTGGTGATTCATGATCCTCTGAGGATGAGATGTGGTATGGGAGCTTTCAGATGATTTTACGGAGTGGGTAAATTTGCCGAGTTAGAGGGAGAGCAGTGTGGTGAACTGACACCCAGGAGGGCTTTGACAGCAAGGAGGTAAATATGTGTCCCCATCATGGGGGACCAGTGGGATCCATCTCTTCCCTGGGGCAGGCTGAACTCCCTTCAGCACGTCCCTTTGCTGATTTCAAAAAGGAGGGTGAAAGCAGGCTTCGTTTTCCTGTTTCTGTTTATTATGCGGGCAAGATTTAGCTTGAGTAGAGTCAGAGCAGAGGTCTTTTTATTAGGGCTGTGTAGAAAATAAATCAGGTGTGATCCTTACGTTGTGGCTATGTGAAGCTCATGAGAGCAGTGATGGATAGTTGTCTTTGTCGCTTCCTCTCTGCCAACAAGAATAAGAAGAATAATGTTTCTTTTCCCTTCTGCGATTCTAACAACTCCAAGTCTATGCATTAAGCGGGAGGTGCGACTAGGAAGCAGGTTACCTCGAGGGGTTCCCTCCAGATCCGAGATAGCAGGTAGGAGGAAACTCATTAGAGAGACTTTGGTGAGTGGGTGTAGTGAGCACACATCTTCCAGGATGTGTTTTTAAAGGCTCTGTCTGAGGTTAATGCTGCACTAGATCTCCTCTTTTGTGCTAAATTAGGCTAATATTTGAACAGCCGCCTTATTAATTTCTTTGTTAATTCCAGTGTTTATCATTGTGACGTGTCTAAATCTCTGCGTGTGTTTTACTCTTGGAGTTTCTGTGGTGCAGGGGCTGGAAGTGGCCCTACACCACCACGTGGCTCAGCATAACCTCTGTGCCTGTTGTTCAGTACTAGAGATGAACGTGTTAAGCTGTACAGGTGTCAAACAGCATGGCTAACCCTCCGTTCCCCCTGCTCTTATCCTCAGTTCCTGTTTATCATAGAATCACCTAGGTTGGAAGAGACCTTTAAGATCATCGAGTCCAACCATCAACCTGACACTGCCAAGCCCACCACTAACCCATGTCCCTCAGCACCACGTCTGCCAGGCTTTCAAATACCTCCAGGGGTGGCAACTCCACCACTTCCCTGGGCAGCCTGTGCCAACGTTTGATAACCCTTTCTGTGAAGAAATTTTTCCTAATATCCAATCTAAACCTCCCCTGGTGCAACCTGAGGCCGTTTCCTCCTGCCCTATCACTTGTTACTTGAGAGAAGAGACCGACCCCCACCTGGCTACACCCTCCTCTCAGGCAGTTGTAGAGAGCGAGAAGGTCTCCCCTCAGCCTCCTCTTCTCCAGGCTGAACAACCCCAGTTCCCTCAGCTGCTCCTCACAAGACTTGTGCTCCAGACCCCTCACCAGCTTCGTTGCCCTTCTCTGGACACGCTCCAGCACCTCAATGTCTGTCTTGTTTTCAAGTCACTTGTGGTGAGATTATCTTCTCCTGTTGAGACTTCAGGTGATTCCCATGGCAGGGGGTTGGAACTAGATGATCTTTAAGGTCCCTTCCAAGCTAAACAATTCTATGATTGCGGTTTGGTTGGGACGCTGTCTGGTTTTCTAGGCTGTCTCATTTTGTTGTCTGCTCTGTATTTCCCATCTCTCCAGGACCTTCTTGCTTTTCTGTCTCTTTCCTCAAGGCCGCAGCTCCGCACAGGTTAGAAGCGGCCGTATTATCCCTGTATCTGAATAGTATTTTAAATGAAACTGTCCTTAACAGTAATGCTGCAAGTACTCATTTTGATCCCTGCATCCAGGGGCATTTTGTTATTTTCATGGTGTTCTCATCATGACTTAAATTTAAAATAAGCATTTGTAGGGCAGCAGCGGATGCCTTGCTCCACTGTTCTGCTTGGGGCAGAAGATACGCCTACGAAGTGGGAGTGTGCAGGACTATACTGTTTTATTCTCTTAAGGTACCATGTTAGCTTCCAAAGTTAGGTAATTTCTAAGGGCTTGTAATATTTTTTTTTTTATGAACAGCTTTAAATAGAAGTCATTAGGCACTGTTGTTCAAACTTAATTAACTGTTCTCCTTACTGAATTACAGCACAGCAAAGAGGGACGGCACTGTGGGAAGGAGAAACATCTTACCAGGTTTAAAAAAAAATATAAAAAAAAAATTAAAAATAACTAGATTTAACACTTAATTAAAACACAGGACCTTTGGCAGCCCAGGTATCGGGTTGCCTTCTGGGAGCTCAGGCTCTGGGGAGTGATGTCTCGCTTCCCAGGTGACCACGGTTAAACCGCGTGTGCTTCAGGCAGGGTTGGAGTACCTGCCCTTGCTTCGTGCACAGGGGTGGGTCGCTGCGTCCCCCCAGCAAAGGCAAAATGTGATTGCGACGTGTGCAGACAGATTTTTTTTTACGCATTTAATTTAGCAGGTACCTGGAGCAATGTTGAGTTAGAAGCAGCGGTCAGAGTTTCAGCCTTGCTGACAGCCGTAGTCCGTGCTGCGGTGGCTGGAGAGCCCACGCTCTGCTTGCCAGGACGCGTTGCCATCATCCTGTCCCGTCGCCACCACCAGTGTCACCAGTAAGGGAGGGCAGCACGGGGTGCTTGGAGGGAGACGTCTTCCCTGTGGCTGAGCAGAGGATCACGGTCTTGTCTGCGCCAAGAGGGGGTATGAAACTGTGTGTTTTTAGCAGGAGAGGCAGGAAATGGTGATGTCCTTCTCGAATGTGGTTATGTTGAAGGGAAACAGAGTTGCAACTGCATTGTAATTTGAAGGTCTTGGAAAAAATAACACAATCAGAAAATGGATTTAGAGGGTGCTGACGTACACGGTTACCCAGAAGTGGGTTTTAGGCAAAATGAAGTTGCCTGGAAGCCTCTGCAGTATTAAATCAGGCGTATACTGTATTTGCCTTTGATATTTAGAACAAAAGTTCTGGAAGCAGCTAAGCCTTCCCATCACATTCAAAAGGCTGGTGATGTTTTGACACCAACTGCCTTGTAGGACCGCGGGAGATCTCACTGAAGTGTGGAGGAGCAACGTGGGGAGACCAGGTCCCGTTGGGAAAAGGCTTTCTTTTAAAAGAGCTTCCAGAGATGTCTGTTGTATATCCGTCCCCTGGGAACGGGTGGGAGCACGCTGGAGAGGCTGGAGGAAGCGTAGCAGGCTGAGCGTCTCTGCAGAAAACAGGATTCATTGACTTATCTGAAAGTAACCCCTGGCAGCAGTGCCAGCAGACGCTCGCTTTTGCTATGTGCTGGATCCGTCTCTCCTTCATCCTGTGCCTTTGTCTGACCATCGCAAAACAATTTGGTTTCTTTAACTTGGCTTTGGAGCCGGAGCAAGAGCTTACTACAGCTCTTTGGAGTCATTTTTGCCTCCATTCCAGCCGACTAGATTAGTCTGCAGATAATGCAAGGAGTGAATAAGAGCCTCGGCTCCGAGGGAGCTGGAACGTAATTACACTCGATGAAGGGTACTCTGCGCAGCTCCTCCAAGAGTGCTGAGATTAGACTGTAATCATTGTTTGTAAGCAGACGGGAATGAGGGGTAATCAGCCAGGCAGCCCTGACGCGTTATTCCAAGAATTAATATTAGCTTCCTGAAGTAGCTCATCAATTCACACTTCTACGGAACTGCAGAAATCAACAGGTCCCGTCTTCCCACGGCGGGAACTGCGGAACGGGCTGGAGGGAACGCTGGGGGGGCCACGAGCTTGGGGACCGCTGGGTCGAGCCGGCGTGTGCCAAGGGGCCACCGTGGCTGTGTCGGGAGGGAATCGGTCTGTGAGCTCTGCAGGAAGACAGGCTGCTGCGGTCCCTGGTGGTCTACAAAGAGACTGGATGATGCCACACCAGGAGGGAGCTCTGAAGCCTGGAACCGCAGCCCTGGCTGGTGGGTCGCTGCCCGTGGAGAGCCAGCCGGCTTCGCTGTGCTGGGGAGGGGAAGGCGATGGCTTTTTTTTTTTCTTTAGCCGTCATCTTTCGCCTGCAGAGCTGCGGCAGGAGGGAGGGCGCGCGCTGGGAAGGAGCAGGGAAGTTTCCTTTTTGGTTTTGAAGAAAATCTTTGCAAGTGTGCTTGGTGCTGCTTGAATCCCGGCCCTAATTATAAAGCCCGCAGGTCCCAGCGAGCATGGCGAGAACATCGTGTACAGACACAAAGCTGACGCTAGGCAGCGAAAGTCTTGACGTTCCTCTGATGTGAAACGAGAAGAGAAGGAATAAAAGAGCTTGCAAATCCAGGCAGAAATCATTAGGGGAGTGAGTGAGGGTACTCATAAAAGCCCTGGTCTCAGTAAAAAGCTGAAGGAAGAATCGGGGATAATAGAGGAGAAGCCCTGGTGCGAGCGATGGGATGACGAAGTGGACCGTAGTGTGCCAGGGAAAGTCCACAGACCGCGGGGTCATTTGGGTTTCGGTTAACACATGTGTGGCTCTCACCAGAACTTGCTGTTGCAAACCAGGTGGTAGGACCATCGTGGTACGAGTGTCAGCCAGGTTTGCTCCCCTGCTTTCAGCAGTCCACGCTGCCGAGCCCTTTGCTTCCACCAGTTTTGGAATAAATCCCCGCCCAACCTGTTGATTGTATCTCTCGCGGTGTTTTACGTGCATTAGTTATGAGCTTGTGCTTTTTAATGATGCTGCTGCTCTGACAACTCGCTAAACACGACACAGCTTAATGGGTGGCGTTGCTAACACTTTGGCAGTCAAAGGTTGGCTGCCGTTACTTCACCGCCTCAGTACTGGCTCTTGTATGAAAAATAAGAGGAGATAGATGCTTTGTCCGGAAAACTCGCAGTCTAAAAGCAAAACCTAAGGGAGTATCGAAGGACGGAACAGCACGTGAGCAAGCGGGACTAGGTGGTGGTTGGCACAGCGTCGTGAGTTTACGCTTGTGGTTGTTGGGTCGTTTGGTTTGTTAATTGGCAGGAGAGGGAGGTCGAAGGGCGCAGCGGGAACCTGGCAGCCAGCACGAGGAAGGGGGACAGAGCCGGCTCGTCACCTGCCTGCCTTGATCGACTGCCAGAGTTTTGTAGCTGTCTCCGCAGGAGGGTGTCTGGAAAGATTTGAAAGCAGGATGTGTTAATGTTTGCGTGGATTGCTCCCAAAAGTCTTTTCCAGGCTGGAAGGGGAGCGTGAGGAAAAGCATGGGAGGGCACGGAGGAGGCTGGAAACCTTCCCTAGCAGAGCCGAGGTGTGGCTGGGGCTGCGGAGGGGCACCTGGGCTACGGAAGAGCCGTGTCACGGACAGCCTCGACGGTGAAGAGAAATGAGTGAATTTTTGGACACCTGGGAAGGTGGGTGAGGAGAAGGGAGGATTTTGAAGTCAGTGGGAAAAGTGAGCTACGCTGAGGATGCGCAGCCGTGAATTCACACAGCATGGCCGTAATTATTATAGTCAAGATCAGAGAGGAGGAGCTGTCTAAACTCACTTCTTCTTGCTGCGTTTCTCATTTAGATACTTTTTTTTTTTTTTAATCTAATGCATCTTTGCCCAGTCAGGCTTGGGAATGAGAAGTCCTGTTTGCTGTGGTAGGAGCAAAGAGGCGGGGTTTGCTGACGAATAATATCAGCTTCTAGAAATGAATTGTTTTTCTTGCTCCTCCCGCTGCTTTGCTAAGGGACTGGGGCATCGATCTCATTTGCGAAATCGCACTGTGTGACTGTCATGTTTCTTAGAAAGCACAGGAGGGAGAATAAATCCGTGGGATGAAGGGAGATTGTGTCCGTGGGGGACACGCTGTCTCCTCTGGGTACGCGTTCATCCGGTGCTCGTCACCATCCACGTCGCAGAGATGTTCTGCCTCGAGTACCTGGAGGTACTGGTGTCAGTGTCTCTTCTGATGGACTATTAATACTTCCCAAAGCCCTAGCAGCCTACCTAATAAACATGAGAAGTGTCTTGGTGCCTCACTGCATGACTGGAAGATTTATTGCCACAAGCAGCGGAAAAGCAACTGGGGAAGTAGTGGGGTTGCTCGAAGACATTTTAATATCGCAGGGCCCAACATTCCAGCTCATCTTTACCAAAGGAGTTATCAAATTAGAAGGTCCGGTGGGAGCAGAGAGAAGATGTT
This sequence comes from Burhinus bistriatus, assembly GCA_013397275.1. Taxonomy (NCBI): domain Eukaryota; kingdom Metazoa; phylum Chordata; class Aves; order Charadriiformes; family Burhinidae; genus Burhinus; species Burhinus bistriatus. Next base: position 196,135 of record VYXH01004461.1, on the reverse strand, counting down.
ATCAACGCTGTTATAGTGAAGGCTGTGCCAGCGCTTTTCATAAAAGCCTTCTGTTTTCGAATGACTATAAATAGTTGGTTAAATGCACATAAATAGATCCTACCTGGGGGTAAATATTTGACTTCGGAGTGAGCAGACAGCTGCTTCTCACTTTTAACCTACGTAAAATGAGGGACAGCAGTATTGCCAAATATGAGTGTTGAAAATGCAATGTAAAAATAACAATATGCTTTGAGATAATTTTATTTGCCATCTGGTTTTGAGCTGTCGGTTATACTTGCATCATGTTTTCTCTGCAACTGTGAAGCTTCTTTATTTTGAAACAAAAACAAAGATTATCATCTACTACCTTGACTTCAGGATATGGAAAATTAAGAAAAAGTTTTAATCAAATCAAGTCTTGCAAAGCGTGTCAGAAAGGGAAGAATGCTGGTAATGCTGGGGCAGTTTGGAGAAGTTTATGAATCTATTTTAGTTTTATGTAAAAGCAGATTAACCAAACAGACTTAATGAATGCAGAAGGCATCTCCATGCATTCACAATGAACTTTTGCAGGTAGGCACGTTGAAATTAGAAAGTGTTAGGTTAGAGCACATATTTTCCTTCCTCCGTTGTACCCTAGAGAATTAACTTTCTACACCTCAATAGACATTTGCTACACGTAGCCTAAATAATCTGTGGGTTTGTGATTAAAGCTTTTTCTAATACTTATTTTCCTTGGGTTTTTAATATTTAATATTCTTGTCCCCGTCTTGTTTTTATGGGAAAAAAGGGGGGAAAAAAACAAACCCACACCAGCAAAGAGAAGCTGACATGTACAAGGCTTCAGCCATTGTGAACTGGCAGAAAGACCAAAGCTCTTTTGTTTTTCACTCAGCTTGTGGGCAGGCAGTCTGAGTGGAAGTAGGTTTGTGCAGTTTTCGGAGGGCTGAAGCAGCTTGTAACGAGCTGTACGAACCATTTAAAGATGGGACAAAATGGTTTCCTTACTGGGTAAAAATGCACGATGTGCCGGTCGTATTCCCAACGAGATGGCTGAAGCGGAGTCCCACCACAAGAGGAAGAGAGATGTTCAGAGCCGTACCTCCTTGGAAATTGTTTCCCAAATGAGAGAGGAGTTGTTGTTTGTGAATGACTGCAGGGCATCACTGCGCAGACTGAAGGGAGACGGGGAAAAAAAATGTCATTTTTCATTGGACTTGAATTATCCCGCTCCTCTGGTTTGCATTTAAGATAAATTTGGGCAAGAAGTATTTTGAGGAGAGTTGGTGGCGCTTGTCCTGGGCTGGCAAAGAGACAACATCCACCTCCCCAGCCTTTGATGGTGCGGATCCCAGCTCGCTCAGTGATGGCAGGCAGGGAATTAGGAGGGACTTGCAGACCGCGGGGGCTTAGTTCTGTTGTGCACGAAGCCTGCAGACCTTGGCTGTGACCAAGACACGGGCTCGGCAGGCTGCAGACGTGCCGTGACCTGGAACGGGTGTCTTTTCCCCCGCACCCCCCCAAGGCAGACCTCCCTCTCCCCGCCTTTGCCAGGCAGCCGATTTGTACACGGAGCTCGTGCCCACGCAGTGCCTGCTTTGGGTTATTCATCTACTGTAACAGGCTCTGCTGCCTCCTCCCACCCCAAGCTAATCACTTTGCAGAGCTTCCAAGGTACACCAACTTTGTGTGGCAGCTAACGAGCTTAGCTGATGAGTTCTGCCGTCATCCTTCTCCAGAGCTAATCAGCTTACCCTTGCTCCAGAGCTAATGGGGCTGTGGGTCACAGCAGCACCGTGAACTGCTTGCACACGAGTTTACCACATCCATCTTTAATTGCACGGCTAGTACTTTAATGGAGTTTCCTCCTGCATATGCTTCTCTTCGTTTTCCAATGGTTATCACTTGTTATTTTGCAGCCAATTCTTTTTTCCCCTCAGACACGCAGTTCATTAAAGACTATTTTCATGCTATGGCTGAGATTTTAAATATCAGCTGCTTCCCAGCCATCCCACCCAGACTGGGTGGTGGCCAAAATGTATTTACAAAGGGAAAATTCCACTTGGGATAGCACATCTCATGAGCACATCTCTGCTTTTACCACTGCATCCCTGAAAGGTGTCAGTTCCAGCAGAGAGAAGGATTGAGTGATGTCGGCTCTGAAAAGTCAGGATTTCACAAAGTTGAGAGTGGAGGAAAGTCGTAGGGCTGAGAGCTGCTGCGGTAGAGGTTCTGCAGCCGAAGAGTGACTCTGCCAGCTTGTAACCCCGTCATCTTCAAGTGCAGCAGCTGAGAGCTGCACCTGCGCCTCCATCCCTCCACAAATTTGAAGTGGCTTTACAATCATTTTGCTAGGAAAAAAAAGTATTTTATCCTTTTCACTCGCTACGTGAAAGCAGGTGGAGAGAAGTGACTGACAAAGAAGTGCTGATGGTAGGTACCAAAAATGCTGAGTCTGCACTTGGCGAACAAGCCAACAATAAATAGAATTTTTTTCCCCTTGTATTTTTCAGCTTTCGTACTGGCAGGGGATGGGAGGAGGTAACAAGTCTGCCTGAAACTTCACGTGAAGTTGCAGCGTGTCTCTGGCTTGGCAGTGTCCCGGTCCTTAGGTGCAATATGACGGGAAGGGGTTTAGGAATTTAACTGATGAATGCATTCGCACGTTGCCCCCGCCGCGCTCCATCCCCACCTCCAGCAGCACTTGGTGCGTGGCAGCGGGGAAAGCAGGGACAGGGTGACCATGCTGGTCCTGACCTGCCCTGGAGGCGGAGCGGGCAAGACCTTGCCCAGAAAGAGTAACTGGGCAGCGTTTCACCGTCTGAGCCACCGGCTGTGCGCGCTGCCGCAGCACGGTTATCCTCCAATTAGGAAAACATCGTGAAGTGCCCATCGGTTGCTGCGCCTTTAATAACGGGATTAAAAGGAGGTTTATTTTGACGACATCCCGTTCTTAAAAGCAAAATGGAAATGGCAAAAATGCCATTTAGAAAATGGGATGTTGTTGTCTGTTCTAATTTTCGTTAAATTCTGTGCTTCCGCTCCCCTACAGCAGTAGTTGCACAGGTTAATTAACATGTCGCGTGAAAATTAAAGTCCTTAAATTTCATTTTTTCAGTTGAGCTCTCCCCTGTTTTCCTCTTCCAGAACAAATAGCAGTGCTCTTTCTTCCTTTATTATAATCTCAGTATTTTATAGACCTCTTTTATGAGCCTCTTGTTTTTGTCCCTTTGTACAGCTTTCTCAGAATTTCTGGGGGTTTTTATGAAAGCCTCTTTCTTTCCTCTCTCTAGCGCTTTTCAGTACCCTCCTGGGTCTATCTTCAAGCGCACAGTATTTCAGATAAGTATAAGCCCCCAATTAAAAAAGTGGCATTATTGTATTTTCCAGACTGTTCCCAATTTTCTGTTCGCTACTGTCCAGTACTTTATCCGATGGTTTTGTTAACTCTTGGAAAGAGCACTACCAAGTCACAGAGGCGCGGTTATCCTCTCCCTGAGCCATGTCAAAATATTTCGCTTACCATATTATACTGCCACAGAGGATTCGCACATGTATCTACTTATTTTCCTTGCGCATTTTGCTGGCACCAGGGGCATGGTTTGCCAATCCAAATTGATCAGCTCCTTTTCAAGCCTTTATTTAAAAGAGAGGTTTGCCAAAAAACAGTGTTTTGCCTTGCCCAGGAATCCTTTGATTTGAAGGCAAAATTCGACATGTATGAGAAGGAGTCCTTCATGATATCTGGCAAAATTAATTGGAAAAAAACACTTTGGCATGCTTTTTACTCAATCTAGATGGAGTTGCTGTCAAGCCTCAGGGCATATGTTTGAGGAGGGGGGAGACAAAGTGATGTTGCCTTTAGGACACTGACCCAGGCTGTGGGAACCCAGGGTCTGATTTTTCTCTTCTGCTCTTAAAAGATCTGACCCCACTTCTGCTTGCCCATAGGAACATGCCAGAACTGGCAGCCAGCCGGCGTCCCGGTGGGGAACAGCCATTCCTCTTGCTTACGCTGAGGTCTGGAAACACAAATGTTCTTCAGTGTGGAGACTGATGGCCAAAACACCTTAGGAGGGGAGAGATGCAGGGCTTGCTTTCCCTAGGTCCTACCTGTAAGAGCTGTTGCCTTTTGGATAAAATACCTTACCGAGACCACCAAAAGTTGAGCAGCTCTTTGAAGCAGTTCGGTTCAAAAGCAGGTTGGCTTGGCCACCAGAAGTGGGCTGCCACAGCTCGATGGCTGTGGCAGAGTCTGTATGTTCTGCATGGAGATACGGAGGAGATGGCTTGGCTCTCGGCCACAGCAACAGATTGCTCCTATTTTGCAGGCTGAAGTCATGTCTGAAATAAATACATGCACTCACTGCTGCGCATCCTGCACAGAGCAGCGAAGGAGCTGACCGGAGACGAACGTTTTTGGCTGGAAATTTCTGATACTGTCTTGCGGAGACGGATTTAAAGCTCCGTGGAAAATCATTCTCCTTCTATTAGAGTGTCGTTAGTGACTGGAGCCTTTCATGTGCCTATAGCTTCGGTGTGACTATGCAACCATCATCAAGTGTTTTAATAAATCCAATCCTTTAGTTGGGATGCTTCTGGACTTACAATATGGCCATTTACTCGTGTGGAGTGTCTGGCTGTACCTTAACGTCTGGATCAAATGTTCACGGGTGGTGAGAAAGAGAGCTAAGAAGCACGGTTTCTATCCTGACTTTGTATTTCTCTCTCTGCTTCAGCTCTGAGCTGTTTGCTTCGAGTTTGACACCTCCTCCATCAAAAGTCCTGTTTCACAGACCTGGTAGTCGCTGATTGCTGGCAGGGAGCACGTTCAGAGATGTTTGCCGGGCTCGACGCGGGGGTCCCTGGTGCTCGTGTTCCTTTATCTAGGAAACCAGCAGCGAAAGGCTGGGGCTGGGGGTGGTTTGCATAGTGTGCCAGTGTAATTAAGAAGATCAACTATGCCGGTTTTCTGACTCCCCTCTGCTCGTGTTAGGAACAATAGCGCTAAATGATGATTGTAATTCATTACAAATGCACCCTAATTAAATTACCCATCAGTGGCTGGGAGATTAATGATACCAACCCGGGTTAGAACATGATTAAAGTTAGACTCGTCACATTTTTCAGTTATTATATAGAAGTTCACAGGGGGAGGGGATGGGGCAGAGCGCGAGGTGTGATCAGATGATGCTCTGGAAGACAGCTGGGGCAGCCGAAGGCTGCTGCTGACAGCGCTCCTGCAGACTTGGCTGGTGAAAAACCCTCTGGAGGTTTTCCATGGGTCTGTTAGTGGGTGTGCGTGGCCGTAGCCTTGTCGGGGAAGGTTGGTAATCCCTTCGTAAGATAGGCAGGAGAGTCACGCAGGGAGTCTGGCAGAGCAAGGAGCTGAACCTGGATCTCCCAAACTTAGGCTTAACTCTGAGTTTAGCTTGCTGAGTTGTCTTGCCTTTGTTCTTTTTTATCTTTATATTTCTGCGTGCAGAATAGCATCCAATCTTTCTTAAAAGTGCCTATAAAAATAGTAGGGAAAGACCACGGATGACACAAGAAATAGTATCAAATACAGCAGAGCGTCAGCCTCTCTCCCCTTCCTTAGAGAAGTTTTACACTGCAAATGGTTTTCAACAGCAAATACTGGCAAGGGGAAGACCACTCAACAACGTATCCTTGCCTCCAGTGAAGGAGAAGCGCAAAATTCAGGACATTTTGTAATGAGAGACAAAAACAAGGCACCAACTTACCTGATTGTGCAACACTGGGAATTTCGCTGCCTCTGCACTGCTGGAGAAGGAGCCTCTGGAGGTGTTCCCAGGGACCCGGGTGAGGACCGATGGGTGGGATGTGTTTAGGCGGATGAGAAGGAAAGAAGGGATACCTCGGCATAAGGACTGTCTCTTTGAGCCCCCTAGGACAGATTGGCTGTGCTTGGCATCAGCTCTTCTGTCGTTATCTGGCAAATAAGCAAGGAGGAATTTTTTCAAAGCAATTTCATTTTCCAATATTGTACATCCTGTCCTTAAATGCCTTCGCTGATTGGATTGCCGGGGCCGGGCCAGAAATGGACATTGTTTACCAGTCGGGGCCAGACTCTTAATAGATATTCTCAAACTCTTTGAGAAGCAGATCTTGGATGCTCCGAGGAGAAATAAATTGAGCAACGTGGTCGATGTGCCCTTTATATCAGTGAAACGGACCTCATTAAAACATGGTACACAAAAGCTTAGGGCTGGAACAGCAGAAACAAATAGAGTTCCTGGAAATGAGAATAAACCAGGACTCGAGTGAGATAGTTGCATGTGTCAGAAGGGAGGCATCTTTGTCTTCCCAGTTGTGCCCTGGGGAATTGCTCCCTTTGCCGGGTGCCTGGTCAGAGCGGGGCTTGTGAAGCACAGGAGGGTGCAGGAGCGGGCGCTGGTAGAGCAGGTGGTGCGAGATGAGACAGCCCATCCTCTCCCATTCCGTGGAGTCTCCGACAGCGTTGTGGCAGGCAGATGGCAGTTATTAGCTGTGCAAACTTAATTAGTTCACATCAAAGTTACTGGAAGATATTTCTCTGGGGAATGGATGGTTACCAAGAGGGTTCAAACCCTGCTTGGAGAAAGGGAGATATTAATATTGAATGTAGTCATCTCTGGGTTTGGATGACCTTGCTTCTGTTGATAAAATGATGCGTTTTCCAGGTTTTTGCATGTTGTCTTCAGCAATGCTGTTGCTCATAATATTGAAATGATTTCCCTTGAGGAGGGTAGGGACGAATAACCTCAAAGAGTTTTCCTCCATAAAATTGTCTGCCAAAGCCATCTCCCACTACACTGGAGTTGTGGCGCGCACGTTTCAGAGGCAGAGATAAACAGACCAGCAGCAAACACTCCTACCACGGGCATCAGTGGATCCAAGAGAGAGCAAAATATGGATTGCTGTTCTCTAGATTTCCAGATTCCGCACAAATTAGTGCAGGGATCCTCTCCAGGCCGGCAGCCTGATGCTGGCTGTCAGATCAATGGAGGTCTCTCACGCAGACCCGGCACGGTCTGTTGACTCCGGGAAGGTACAGGCATCGCCTGCGGTGCCCGGCGTCCTGGTCGTGTCTTGTCTTTCTCTCGGAGAGTTCAGAGCTGCATCCCCCAGCCCGTGAGCCTGTAAATACCTGTGCGAAGGAGAGCAACTGGCTGGCTCAGCCGTCGGGGGGACCTCACCCACTAATTTTGGATAATGCAGGCAGATTCTAGTGACTAATATCAGAATTTTGTGGTCTAGTTCTTTCTCTCTGGAGCGTTTTGTGACCTGGCTGCGTAGCCTTGAAGCTGCGTATTGCTTTGCTTGTTATTGCCTTAGAAAGCTAAATGTGTTTTTCCTCTTTTTTTTTTTTGGCAAGTCTTTAGAAATGTTTTTATTTAGGCTACAACCCTTTTTGTCTTTCTGGTCTTGCCTTTCTTAACCAGCTCCTGCAGACAAGGTGCTTAGGGTTCAGGGCAATAGCTGACTTGCATGGGCAGGTGCTGAGATTCTCCTGTGTGACTGAGCCTGTGAAAGGGGAATTTTCCTTTAGGCATTGCAGAGAAAGAGCTCTGCTGGCGACACAGTCACTGGGGGGAGTCGGTGGGAATGAGACGTCCTTTAACTGAGGAGACGGGGTGAAACTGGGGAGTTTCAATGGTGCTATAGATCAGTGGTTTGGATCCAGCCTGTGCAGATAGAGACGAGAAGCCGTTACATCCTGCCCTCTTGGTCAGTGACCCACGTGAAATGAGTTTGGGTTTAGTCCAGTTCTCTGCGGATAAGCTGTTTGCAGAAAGCAATCAACCTACCTGGCATGGACAGCCACCCTAACCAGCCATCTCAGCACAGGGCAAGGTTGCAAAGACGTCATGGAGACCAAGCTGCAGTAACCCAAACTCTGGGTCACGGCTTTTGCTGTAGTCTACTACCTTGGTGCATCTTGCGCCTCCTCCATGGTGGATCTCTACCTTCTCAGCTTCCAGGCTTCTGGCTGGTGCTTTGATGCACCCACAAGTAGGAGAGCACAAAAGCTGAAGAGTTTTGAGCCTATGGTGTGGTTCTGAGCCTGTCATTCAGGTAAAATGAAGTGCACGCTAACAGGGATTGTGTTTCTTGCGGTCATGTCCCCATACCTCCTAAGGGCTGCCTCCTTCACCATAATGGCTCTTGGACCAGCTCCTCTTGGCCACCTTTCTCAAAAGCAGAAGGAGCTGAGGCAGATTCAAGCCAGCTCCATTGCCTGGGTGAGGTCTCTTGTTGACCTCTGCTCAGCAAGGGCTCTACAGCCTTGCAATGAGGTTGCTGCTTCTTCCAAACACTGCAGCCATGAGCAGGAGATGTCCAGTGGCCCCCAAGAGCTGAGCAGCACCTTGTGAGGACCAGGTCTTTCGAAGTCTCTCCAATGTGGAGATGTTTCTTTTAGAATAAATAAGTACGTTTCTGATTCAAATGATGCGTATTCCAGGCTGATTAGTAACCTGAGGTAGCAGCAACACATGGCGTTGCCTCGCTGTTTCCAGAGACTGATCTGATCTCTCCAGGACAGAGGTGAAGCGGTTTCCTTTGGAGCAGCGTTGGAGGTAGATGGTGCTCCCTCCCCACCGTACGTGCCCATGGTCCTGCCAGCTCACGGGTGAAGTTTCTTGGTTACGTAGCCTGTGATCAGAGTGGTCAGCAGATGGGCCCCAAGTTCAGCCTGATTAGTCCTGTTCGATCAGCAAGGCTAAGGCAAAGTTGCTTCATGTCTCATGCCATATGGTGGCTCCTGCTGTCGCTGTTTGTGTGGGAAAACCTTTGAGGAGCCTCCTGGTCTCGAGTCCAGCCCCAGTTTTCTCCTCACCAAGTAACAGAGAGCGCTGGAAACGCTAGTGTTTCTGTCAACTGCGTGGTTGCACCCAAGGAGAGACATTTGACACCTGGTACTACTGATAGGTGGGAGCTGGCACTGCTGCATCCTCCACGGCTGCTCCCTTGTCACTTGGCAGGGACAGGCGCCTGGTGGGAGTGAACTGCTCCAACGCCCCACAGATGTACGGGGGCCAGGCCCTGCCTCAGGTCCGTGGGCAGAAAGGCGAAATGAATTAATGAAAATTAATTCTGAACAGATGCCTGAATGGTCCTTCAGTGGTTGAGGAAGGAATGGAGAGACTAAACTGAGGTAATTTGCGTAACTCCAACTTGTTCTTCATGTTTTCTGTTGGAAACTATCACTTGGGATTAATCCTCTCTACATAATGTGGGTTCTTACACTGTTCTCAACCACGGTAACAGGCTGAGGAACTTGTTTGGTAAAATGGCACGGGGTAGGTTGCAAGCAACACAACCATCTCTCAGGAAAGGTCAGAAGAGTACCTGGAGTTGGTGTATCCCTCCCTGTGGGGATGTGGGGAGAGGGGATGCAAAACTGGAGGGCTCTAGATTCAGGACTTGTGTGATGACTGGCTGTGATCCACGTGGGTAATGCACACAAAGCTTCTGGACATCATCCCTGTGATGTCTTTTATCCCAAGAACACCATAAACAGCTCTCTGATATGGCCAGCCCTGGTGGTGCATGCCAGCCTCACAGTCTTCATCATTGCTGGGTTGTTCTCTCCAGCTCTGCACACTGGATATCTCCTCATGTCCTCTTACTGTGCTCTGGCACGTTGAAACGGAGAAGGTCTTCTCGTGATGCTCAAATGCTCCAATTAATCACCTGTGGCAGTTTGTGCCTCTTATGAGTTTGGAAATGCAGAAAAATGCTGAGGGGTTGGCACAGTCTGTTGAGGTGGAGCATGTCTGAGTCTGCTGAAGAGGAACTGGCTCAACCGTAGCTGGTTTTGTTTGTCTTCACAGTTGTTACCATACGTTCTTCGTATAAATGAGTTCTGAGTAGATCCAATTCCTGTTTTTTCCCTCCTGTATGATTCTGGGCTTATTAGCCCTGACAGTTATTTATTTGTCCTTAGTTGTAGGCTGAGGCAGCTTTATGGAGAATGTGGGAAGCATGTCTTTTCTAATTAGACCACAGTCTGTTGTCTGTCTGCCTTATGGGCAGGACACAGCAGGCTGTTTTGCAGAGTTCATAATAGCAGGAAGCCCTGGATGCAAGAGGTCACGCTGGACTTGTTTCTAGGAGGTTTTACAGCAACAACTCACAACGTCAGTGTTCCTGAGACTAAGCGGGAAACTAAACCTATGGACTTTATTCTCCCCTTATTTCCCACAGTGAACTATTTAAATTATATTGGGGCGTGATGAGGTATGATAGGAACTGAGAGCAGCCAGCCATGCCCAGGCAGACCTCAAGCTGGTTTTGCAGGAACTTCTTCCAGCTTGCTTCCCGTGTCTCCTAGCAAGGAGCCAGCACACACGTAGCGTCCCAGCTCTGGCAGGAGTTGTTCTCAGAAGTATTGCAGCAACTAATGAGGAAGGAACATTGGCTTCGTGGAAGCTCACACCTTTTCTTTTCCCAGCGTGATCCCCCCTGTAGAGTACGTGTTATGTCACAGTTATGAGACTGGTAGCTTTATGTAGCCTCGTAGCTTGCAGAAAAAGTGAAAGCTGCTGTGACTTGCTGTTTGAATTGAGCAGAATAATCTTCTTGCATCTTCCTTGACAGCAACAGACAGGACGGGTGACTTGTGCAGAGCAATTCCTGGTTCTTTGCAGCTGGCAATGAAGGAGTGAAGTTTGTTCTCGTTCCACCAGGGAAAGTGGGATGGAGAGACGGCTGTCAGAAGCACATCACCAGTCTTCCTTCTCCAAGTTTGACTGAGGACAGAGCGCTCGGCAGAGCACTCATCTGTGCCTTTTTCATTTGCCCCTGATTTTAGCGAAGGGGACTGTAACAAGTGGTGTTCATTACCGAACCTTGCAATTCAAGATAACTCTTTAAATAGCAACTTCCCTCATTCTTCAGTCGCTGGCTCAACGCCCAGGGGAAATAGTGGGTTGAGAATATGAAGCAACAACTTTTCTTTTTCCTGTAATAGTGCTTTCAAACTGTATGTCTGTTTAGAAACATTAATCATTGTAACTACGGGGTAAAACTCTCCTGCCTGTCTTTAATCTTACCTGTGCAATGAGATGTCAAGAGTGAGCTGTTGCTTTCTATGGATGATTAAGAAGAGCTAAGCTTCAAATAGTTGACTATATCTTTTTCTCAATTTGCTTTTCTATCACTTTAAATTAGAGATGGTCTCAGCCGCTCTGTTGCAAACTCTTCTTGTACCGGAACCTTTCCTGCTGTCGCAAACTGCACGGGGCTAGGCTGGGTTAGCCCTGCATTGGAAAACCTGCTGTAAAGGTTTGTCGGAAGGTCGTGCGTTAAAAAGCACCTTTGTCGGAGGCGGCCATGGGCACAGCGTGCTGTCAAGAGGTGTTGCGTTGCCTAAGGGTCTGCCCTGCGGAAAAGACGTAGAACTGCTGGTAGGTTTTGATTTCTTATGGCGTTTTTATGAGAGTAAAGGTAATTCTCGACGAATATTAAGGTAATTACATTGTACCTATTGAAAGCTCGCCACCCCCACAAGTCTAACAAAACGTGGTTGGTATTTATATCTCCTTTCCAGCCTGTGCTGGCGTTGGTAGGTGGTGTTTAACAGGGGGCTGCGTGATTAGTAGCGAAAGTGGTACTTCAAAGGGTTTTCCAGACAATAACTAACTAATCCGGGTTGGTGCTTATGAGGGGAAAGAGATGCCACCGTATTATTTGTAGCATTTTAAGTTTGTAAATCCCTCCAGAATCTCTGAAAGGCAAAAGAAATCCCGTACACGTGATAATTATGTTATAAAATGGTACAAGATGCCAGCCAACCTTCCTACATGTCTTGGATGCCTATTGCCTGTGCTGCTACCACAGCTGCCTCCTGCGTGCCAGATGTTCTCCTTAACTCAGTGAGGGAAGCATGGACGTGCAGGGGTGGAGGCTTCTCCTGTTGTGCAAAGAGTGTACGAGGCGGCTCGTGGGCCGTTCCTAGCACGCGGCTCCTTGAGCAGACGGTGGAAGGCCACTGAAGGCAGTGGATTACCTGGGGCGCTGAGGAGCACCTGGTCCTGACTTCAGAAAGAGGGTTACATGGATGATTGGGCTGACACAAACGGTTTTGACTGGTGCGATAACTTGCTCCTGGATGAGCGTTCACAAAAACTAGATACACGGGAGATAAATCCTTGGCCACGGGTTGTACTTGTGCTGTTCTTCGGTGCAGCTGGGGACATGCTCTCTTTCATCTGCCCAAATTCCTAGCAAAGAGGTAATACATCTGAGCCATATGTGTCGTCTTCATTAAACTTTGACCGCTCCTTATGTCCGTTTTTGCAGTGACTGCTTCCATATCCATTCCCTCAGAAACCTGTAGCGTCTACTGGGGAAAGTTTCTGAGGGCAGGAGTAGATCTCAGCCCTCGCTGTTGCGTTTCTTGAGGCCGTGTCTCATGTCACAGAACAGCTGGCTGGGACAACCTCTGCTTTCTGCAAGCTGCCTTCTGCTGTCTGCCATTTCAGGGTGCCCCCAGACGGGACCGTGTCTCCTTTTCCCCCTTGGCGCTTCAGCTCGTGGCTGCTCAGTATCTCACCATCTTCTGACAGCCCCAGAGCGGCTTCCTTTGGCTTTTCTGTCCTGCTTTGTTGTGAGCAAAGGAATTAAGCGCGGCAGGTTGTTGTCCTTTATTGCTGGCTCTGTTTAAACACATCTGCAGGTGCTGTGGAAGAGCACCGCAAGCACTGCTGTCCCTCACGCCGTCTCCTCCTCTGAATGGTTTTTAAGCTTTGGATAAAAGCATGAGGGTAAGCGATGGCCAGCAAGCCAGTGCAGAAAGTCAGAGGTTGGAAAGGAAACCCACTGAATAAAGAAAATGGTTTTCAGAGGAGCGGAGGGGAGGGCAGAGTGATCACGTAGAGGAGGAAAAGAACAGAAAGCCAGTGGTAGGAGCTGGGCAAAATAGCCAGGGCGAGTAACGAGCCAGACGGCGTGTTTCACGAGCGCCTCTGATTTGTTCCTCTCTTCCGAACGGTTTAGCTGAGACCCACAATTTGAAAATAAACTTTCCTTTTGTTTTGAAACAGTTCAGCGCCCAGAAGAGCATCAAATAGCTTCGGTTTCAAATCAAAATGAGATTGCGGTGGTTGTGTTGTCATCGTACCCGTTCCGCTGCTGTGGTCTTTGGGAGGAGGAGGCGTCTTTGGGGAGCGGGTCCAGCTCGGCTCGTTGCTATGGCAAAGTCTCTGCCGATGCCTGCTCTCTGCCTGTAATTGCTATTCAGCAGCTGTTTCCAGTGGTTGTCTGGAGGAACTTGCACAAGTTATGGACGTGCAAATCCCTCCCTGTGTATTGGCCTTGGCTGGAACGGAGCTTTGACAAGGGAGATGTATTAGCTTCTAAACTCACCAGTAATTAGGCTGCTTTGAGTGGACTTCGCTGAAAGTTAAGGCGTTGAGGCTGGGAAAGGAGGGTGGAGGGGGAAGTGGCAACTTTAAAATCAGTATTGCAAATGCAATGCAAAAGAGTGTAATTAGCATGTTTTGCAGGGCCTATTAATTCCTCTGAAATGCTGTTTATTAGGCAGAAGAACTTGGGAGCCCATCAGTGGATTAAACAGGTTCTGTAATGAAATGTAAATGGTGTAATTGGGCTTGTTCTGAAAGTATTTATTCTTCACCTGTGACCCGCTTGATTGCGGTTTGACAACACGAAGGAGTGTGCATCTCTTCGTTAATGACAGCTAATTCCCTGGAGCTAATGGAGTGGGACGCCCAGGCGCAGGGCGCTGGGAACGGCAGGTCGTGCCTGGAGCTCTGCAGTGATTGGCACCAATCCGAGCACAATGTAACTTTAATTACAGTAATTCCAAATCTAAAGCAAGCATTTAGCTGCTGGAGAGAGGCTCTTAATTTTGCAAATAGATGCCACATAACGGGCTGACCTTTTATTAGACAAATATTGGGATGGGTGGGAATGCTGTCCTCCAAGATACAGGTAACGTTATTGGCTCCCATTAGCTCAGTGAAAATCACGTTCTCCCTGCGAGGTTAACCATACGGATTTCTTTCAACCGGCAACAGAGCGGAGCCAGGAGGGAAATGTGGTGCTGTATGTTATTTAAATGCCGCCTTTGCATCAAGGCATGAAATTCATCTGCTGCTCCTCTGCTTTACGTGTGTGCTTTTGTTGTGTGTTGCTGTTGTTGTTGTTTACCCGTTGTACAAACCCTCTTTATCCAAACTGCGGTGCTAAGTATCTGCGGGCGCACAGGAAAGGTCACACTGCTCTCTTGGAGCAACAGAGCTAAATACTCCGTTTTGTCTGGCATTATGGTATCCTGCATTAAGTGCTGCCACCGGTGCTTGTTAGGCTCTCTCTTCCGTTGGGTTGAGATGTATGTGCACAGGCACAGCCTCCCTTCCCTCGTACTGGAGAGGACCTTCCAGTGCAGCGACCGGCTGTCCTCTGGGAGCAGAGGACGCTGTGCTGGGAGGGAGGACCGCAGAGCACGCGCCGGCAGGGACTAGCAATCCCCCGGCTCTTCCCGAATCCATTAAGCCCTGCAGCCTCCGACCTTGCCTTCTGTTAGCTCAATCTCTCTCTTAAGCAGGAGGCGTGTTAAAGTTGAAATGAACGCAGGCAGGGAAGCTCTTATCCAGGAAATGTCCAGGTCTGGGTGTATGGATTTGGAATAGGTCCCCAGGGGAGTGCTGTGGGCTGTCGTCTTTAATGTTTGGAGCAGAAGCAATACAATTTCTGCAAGCGATGCCTTTCTTTTCTGTTTCATTACTCTTCCTCCTCTGCCTCTCTCCATCTACGAGCTGAGAGGCAGAGAGGTAGGAGTGGCTGCGTGGTCCCAGGTCTCTTTACATCGCTGACCTTGGGCTTGTCCCCTGAGTCAGGACGTGCTGCCCGTGGCGTCCATGGAGAGGGCAGGGTGGGAGGCAGCCGTGCGCAGGGTGGAGGACAGCACGGTTGGCAGGCATTTGGCCGCCTGAACGAAGGAGTGAGCGGAGCATACATAAAGGATGTTAGAGAGAACTGGAAACGATGGGCTTTTGATGCTGCTGTGGAGTGGCGGCCAACGTGAAGCAGTTGTCTGAAACCAGTCCAGCAAAGAGATGAGAACAGTGGCAAACAGGAGGGAGCATCCTCGCGAGGTTGGGCACGTTGCTCCTTCCCAGCAGATGGCTTTCCATGCGCATTGCCTAATCCCAGCAGAAATAACACCTTCTCTGGATGAGCTCACGCTCCTGTTGATGCACAGCAGCCTCTTTTTGCGCTGGATTTGTGCTTTGTGGCGAGGCAGTCCGCTGGCACGCACCCCGAGCAGAGGCAGAGCAGCCTGCGGCTGCGGCGTGCCTGCGTTGAACAGGTTCTCCTGGTGTCAGATGCATCCTGTTCCCCAGCTTCTCCCCTGGAAGATGCAGCTCTCACGGGAATCTTACTGGGAAGCGATAGGCGGGGGGACCGTGTTAACATTGCAAAGAGGAGATTAACTTGGCAAAAAAAGGAATAATAATTCTAGTCATTGTTAGAAAAGTCAAAAACCTTCAGGTTTACCTACCTCTTTTTCCTGGCCTTTGCTAACGTGCCAGTCCGCATCCTAATGACGTTGCCTCTTGCTCCTAAACCTTCAAGGCTGGGTGGCCGGCCTCAGCCCTTTCCGCTGGGTCTGCTCTCAGCTGGCAGTCGCCAAAGCCTTCAGCACACAAAGTATTTTCTGAAATCGTTTTTAACAGACAGCCCAAGACCACAGGCAAAAACAGGGCACATTTCATGTGGCCTGTAATGCTGACAATAAACCTAAAATAGAAATATTGTCCGTTTCTGCTATAGAAGCCCAATTTTTGGAGTTATTTAATCTTGCGGCTTCCAGATGCGTGCTTCTGGCTGCCGATGGAGCCCAATCGGGCTTTCTAAATTCAGATGCTTTTCTTTTTAGCACATACAGGGATTATATTTACCTGAACTATCCATATAA
This sequence comes from Burhinus bistriatus, assembly GCA_013397275.1. Classification (NCBI taxonomy): domain Eukaryota; kingdom Metazoa; phylum Chordata; class Aves; order Charadriiformes; family Burhinidae; genus Burhinus; species Burhinus bistriatus. The sequence goes on along the minus strand of VYXH01004461.1, from coordinate 180,201 downwards.
AAGTTGGAAGTGTTCAGATGACTGGTACGGATGATGGAGTTGCCTAAGAGACAATCACAGATGTTGATTTTCTCAGTGACAGCGTCACCTTCCCGAGCGCTGCTGGGCTGCAGACCACCTGCGGGCGGCCCAGGAGCCGTGCTGCCCCGTCTCACCGCAGAGCAGAGCAGGGCTGCCTGAAGGCACCACCACCTCCCTTCCAATTGTGGCTTTTCTCTGAGCCTGGAAATCTCGTGATGTGACCTGTGGAAGCTGTTGCCGGTTCATAGATATCTAAAAGGTCTCCTGGTAGAGATATGAACAGAGTCTGGTGGATGTAAACCTACAGTGACGACAGGCTCGCTTTTCTTACCTACCTCGTCTTAAATCTGTGTACGTTGTCTGTTGAGCTGTAGACTGAAGACCCCTGCCCCGTGTAAAATAGAGAAGGATGCTCTTGAATTTCTTCTGAAGCACTTTGCAGCACATAAATTTGAAAAATGCTTGAAAGCCTCAAACTAAGTCCTTGTTTTCGTGGAGGCCAAAAATGTGGATTGCTGCCTGGGGAAGGCTGTGCCAGGTCAGTTGTTCTCTAGCTGGTTTTCCTCCTCCTTTTATTTTTAGGACATGGGAAAGACGGGATATTGCATGGCTCCGCAGCAGTTGGATGAGAACTGCCAAATTTTAATGTCAACGTGAAGTGCGGCAGGCAGAGGGAAGGCAGGATGGGCAGCTTCTAGCTTTGTATGGGGAACCAGAAGAAAATTTGACGTTCTTAGCATGGCCGAGTGCCTCAAGGAGAGCTTGGAAGAGGCGTCAGGTGCCTTATCCTTCCCATCTCTTCACCTGTTTGTTCTCTTTGGAGTCCATACAGCTATTTCCCCTTTTTTTCCCCGTCAGTCTCCCATTTTGCATCCAAGTAAAGGGACCATCTGATTGCATGTGTTACATGCATATAGAAAGCTGTATAAAATCGCTTTGTGAGCATGAGTAGTGAGGAGCAACTGCGTGCTTTATCTCTGCAAGGCCATCCTGCTTGTCCGTTCAACCCCATTCATCTCCTTTTAGGGCTTTTTTTCTATTATTGGCCTGAAGGCTTTTCAAGGAAGGGGCTTTGCCTCTGTCATATCCCCACAAATACCTGTTGTGGTTTTGGGCACTAAATAAATAATAAATAATGACGGTACCGGAAAGCCGTCGGCCAGATTAATGCTGCTGCTATAAACAAACAAGGCTTTTGGCTGGGGAAAGGCAGCAGGTTCCTCGGGCGGTCTGCGCTCGGGGTGAGGAGCAGCTCCCGGTCATTAATACAGGACTTTGATCTCTGAAGTAAGAGATTATTCCTCTGTGGCCCTTTGGCGTGAGGAACCAGTGATAGACTGACAGCAGTAAAACACGGCCATTTGAGAGGCTCCTCCAGCATTTTATTGAGATTAGATCTCCGAGAGGGGCCCTTAGAAAGGAAGAAATGATGGAACGGCAGGTTATGTGACCGCTGTGACTCATTAATATAACAAAATTTATGTCCAGAGGACTCTCACAACTGGTCCGAACCAACTCTTAGGAGCTGATTTCTTTCTTCTCCCGGTGCTGCTATTGCCTAAAGGCCTCTGTGGGAGATGTGCTGACTCTTTTAACAACCTCCTGCATTTACTCCAACTCTCCAGGCTCGGTTCACAGGAGCTTGGGCTGTGCCACCAGCATGGACTTCACATTTGTTCTGCACCTGGGACGGTCTCTATCTCTGCAGCCCCCTTGGTGAGCGGCGGCTTCATGGCATGACAGCTGGTTACAAAACGTGGTTGCACAGACATATGTATCTGACAGTCTCTGGTCTTGCTGGGGTTGGGTTTTGGGGTTTTTTCCAGGTTGCCTTTGTGAAATTGTCAGAGCATCAAGACACAGTTGCTGGGAGGTGATGATGGAGAAGCTCATTTTATTGAATTTCATCACCTGTAGCAATAAATCATAACCCAAACTGATGGGAAAAATTGTCTTTTGCCAGTGTTGGCACTGCCAGAGGACAAGTCAATAGAGACCAGGCTTTTTCACTCTGAGGTCCCCAGGCCAGGTCTGGGTCCTGGCCAGAAGTGACAGAAAATCATTGACACTGAGCAGGAGTTTTTCTCTCAAGGAAGGATTTTTGTCCTTTATATAGTTCCTATTAAAGAGCAGATACATGAACAAAACAGACACCGTCCCAGCCTTGTGTCCCGCTCTCAGTGGCCTAGGATCCACCATGCTAATTTTTGTTATCTGAAGAGGAGGGCGCTTGAGCCTGCCCTGTCCATGGGACACTGGGGCATGTCACCCCTAACGGCTGAGCCCAGCTCTCCTCCTGCCTCGCCACGTGGCTTCTGGGGATAGCTAGTTTCATTCTTGCTGTTTGCCATTAGTTCCTTCCCATCAGCACTAAATTCACTTCTCATTAAGCCACTCGAGTAGAGCAGGAGGAAGCAGTGTCTGTGCTGAGCGTTCGGGTTGTTGCTGCTAGTGGGGTGATTGCCGGGGAGGTCCTGCCCCGTGGAGGGGCCAAACAGTCTTTGAAACCCACCGTGTCCCGAGTACTGCTGAGAGCGGTGCGCGAAGCCTTGGGTTATTGTTTGAGGGAGAATGGACCAAAAGACGGTAAAGAAAAGAAACAAATGGCAGGATTTTTGTTTTCTAAATTCATCCTCTGGTGTCTGCTGGCAAGGTTTTTTTTCCCCCTGCTTTTCTTACGCTAAGGTGACCCTAGCTTTTTCTCCCGGGTTTGCCTCGTTCCCAGAAAACGGATCCAGGATGACAGGGAAACAGTGTGAGCTCATCCCAGCCCCCTCAGCACGATTGCTGTCTCCCAGCTGTTTTCTCCTCCCCACCTAGAACTTACTCTTCAGGGGCGCGATGCCGTTAAATGACCTAGCACCTCTTGAGTTTTAGATAGCGTTTTACATTTGCCAGTTAGTGGATTTCTCTCACTGCTTCCCCCCCAGATACCTACCGTGATGCTCACTGTTCCCCCCGCCAGATCTCCACCATGGCATCAGGCTTGCTCACGACTGGCACGCCACGCTTTGGCACCAACACAAGCGTAATGAAACCACCGTTACCACTCAATTTAAAGCAGATCAAAAATGCATCTGCAGCAGCACTCCCGTTCATAGAAAGGAGACGATTAATGATGAATGAAGTCAACCTGTGGTTAGCACAACTCGGAATGAGATACTTCTTGCGAAGAAACATTTTTGTGACTGTGAAGTGGTGCGGGTATGGGAGGAATCCATCTCGAGGCGACAGCACAGCTGTTCCCACCTTCCTTTCCCCACAAGTGACTCACAGAAAGATGATATTGCTTGGAGATCCCACTGGTAACAAAGCAGTTTCGCCCTGGAGTTGTGCTGCTTCGTGTTTGTGCTTACAGCGATGCTTGGAGGACAGATCCGTTCACATCTAAACCAGCAAGAAGCGGGGCAGGGCTGAGCAGTTGGACAGGAGTGTTGCAAAGGGCTGGAAAGGAGAAGAGGACGTGCTGGGTCTGGGGTTGGAGGACTTCACATAGGTGAGTTCATGCAACCTCACAGCCCTGAGAACCAAAAAAGCTTCATTGGCAGAGCAGAAAACCAGGTCTTGTTCAGAGCAGGATTTGAGAAGAGGTATCTTACGGCATGCAGAGGAGAGCACCAGCCCTGCAAGTCCTCCCACAGAGAAGATGTGAAGCGAAAAGAGGAAGGGAGGGGAGAAAGCACTCTTTAGGGCGATTTGGCAAAGAAGAGAGCGAAGAGAAGGCACGTGTGTGAGAGAAGTGGGAGGAGAGGGGAGAAGCGATCCAAGAGCTCCCATCAGCATTAGGGGAAGTGAGGACTGTGTAGGTAATTCGCCATGCAGGCAGGAGAGAGCAAAGCAGCCTTGGGAGGAGAGAACAGCTGGCAAAGGGCCTTCGGAGAAGAAGACAGGTGCCAACTTACAGAAGAACTTCGTGACAAAAAGTAGTGTGCCTCCTTCTGGGTCTTCCAGCAGAATCTCCTGGCATGTCAGTCCTTGCCTCCCGGGGATTCTGTCCCCATTGAGGTAGGGTCAGTGATCTTTGAGAAGATGAGCAAATTCAGCTTGAAACCAACTCCTAGGCAGGAAGGGTAACGTGAAGATGTGATGGACAGCGTAAAGCACGTGGCACAAGCACCTCGATTTTACCACATCATTATTTTAACCTGGTTTTCTCTGAAAAGAGGGGAAATTGTTGCTGGGCAGTCTCTGTTTCTCCTGCCTCGCCTCGAGATCTAAAACCAGTGAGAGGCCGGAGGATTTCCTTCTAATTAACTTAACAAAGACTAGGTTAATAAGTAGCTTGATCATAGTCTGAATTCCTATATGGGAAGGAGATTTTGGCTAGTGAAGAGCTCTTTAATCTATCGGACAAAAGCGTAACAAGATCAAATACTGGAAGTAGAAACCAGGAAAGATTAGAAATAAGGAAATGCTTTTGTTACAACAGGGGTAATTAGCCATTGGAACTATTTATCTCAGTACGTGGGGGATTCACCATCACTTTGAAGTGTCTAAATGAAGACGGGATATTCTTGTACAAGAAATGTTCTAAGTCAGCTGGCAATTATGAGCCTGATGCAGGAACTGCTTTGCTTAATTCACCAGCTTGTGCTTTTCATCAGTTTAGATTGGCTGATTCTTCTGGTTCTTCTGAGCTCCGCAATTTGTGAACCTATGAGAAATGACAGATACTGCTGATGCGCAGAGATGGTGCAAATCCTGGCACCGGGAAGTGGTAGAAGAGTGCAGAGGGCTGTGCTGAAGCAGGAAAGAGAAATCTGCCGCAGCCTTTCCTCACAACTTGGTAATTCTACTGAAAAGAACACGGCTTTCCTGTCCTTCAACAGGGATCGGGCTGCAAACCCACCTTACATCAGAGGCGGCTGGAGATGATGTCGTCTCATCAGACTCGTTATACCGTGTGTGTACTGTCACGGGACTGAAAATGCAATGGCTTTGTTTGTCCCAGCTCGTAGCATTCATCTCTCAAGCAATTCCCAAACATAATTAATCCACTCACTGGCATACCTTACTGGCTTCTTGTTATCATCGCTCGTTTTATGGGTAAGGACAGTTGGGGTGGCGTGGAGATTTCATTCAGGCAATTAAGGAAAGAAGTTGTCAGAGCTGGGATTAATACGCAGGGCTCCAGAGCACTGTCTCATTTTAAAATTACTAATGGAGAGCTAGGAAACGTATGTCTTCTGTTGGCCTGAATTTGATCTTCCTTTCTTAAATAAGAATAATAAAAGAGGGAAGGGGGCTGGAGGAACGCAGAAGTACGGAGCGGGCTCCGTTGGGAGACCTGATGGGGAGCGCCAGAGGCTTCAGCGCTCGTTTGTGTCTCTGGCAGCCTGACCCTGCGGTGAGGATAATCGAGTTGAAAATTAAATCAAATTTCAAATGTTAAACCAGCCAATTAAAGAAGCAATCACGTCAAAACATGCATTTTTAAAAAGTTTTTGTTTACGCTGTCGTAATTAATTTATTTAGCAAGAAAACTTTTGTTTGTACAAAATACTTGTTAAATTGATCATGAGCGGTTGAGGGAGCGGAGGCGCAGCTACGCGGAGGCATAGCAGAGCAACGGTTAACCAAAATGTCCCCTGAAGATCTGGCTGAATAAGTTTTATGGGGAAGGTCTTTTCCTACTGTGAACCAAACATGATGCGTCTTTTTTTCAGACTGCATGTCTGGAGGCATGATTGCTGTTTGTGGCCTGTCCATTAACCTTAAAAAGTGTCTTTGATCGAATAACTTACCATCTCTTTGCTTTGATTTCCCTTGATGCCTCCCTTTAGAAGACTGAGTAGCCGGTGAGTTGGGTACTGGGCTCTTTGGAAGTTATCCCTTACCTGCGTGCTCTCAGCATCAGTTGGGAGCACGTGAATGATTTTCTCTGGTTTCCCGCAGCTCAGTGTCCCTGCATTTCAGGATCTTTCCTGTATGTTTAGGCAGGTTGGTGTTTATTTTGCCTGTGGCCTGTTGCATAGACTGGCATGTTTAGGAGGTTAGTTATTTGTTGCTCTCTTGAGATTTTTCTTGGAACGCCATTTTTTGAACCTTTGCGAACACCTTTCGGTAATGAAAGAAGGTGGATCCACAGGTGTGTCTTTCCTTTCACCTTTTACCCTATGAGATGAGGGTTGCAAGGTTTATTGCATCAGGAGGTTCCTGCAAGCTTCTTGCTTCCTATTGTTACCACCTATTAGCTGGACATTCGTTATTCTCCCCGTCTTAGATTCCATTCAAGGAATGCCAACTGCAAATATCTAAAATTAGAGCAATGAGGAGGGAGTAGCTGCTGAAGAAGCCTCACAAAAATATGAATCGTACCGTACGGGAGGACCTGGAGAGGAGCGTGGGCACCGATGGATCGACGGCTGATAGAGACAAGGCAGGGCAGGGGTCCCCAGCCCAAGCCCAAGGCGGATGACCTGCTGCTTCGCTTGGACTGTGGTTTATAGATCTCCTGATGGCGGTAGCCAGGGGACAGTGCCACTGTTCTCCTCCGCGGGGCGGGGGGTGACACAGTGGTGCTGACCTGGAGAACAGCTTGTTCCCGATTTGTGATTCACAGGGTAGCTGGATCCAGCCTAAGAAGATATTGATTGAAAAGTGCTGAGCGTCTTAAGAGGTAGAGTTTGCTTTCTGTCATCCAGCAGTGGTTAGTTTATGAGGAAAGGAGGAAATCTGACGTTCGAAGACGTGAATTCCTGATGCTTTTTCCCTCCCCCAGCCTCCTTTTTGTTCAGGAATAGACCGGGACTGGAAGCAGCCGCCGCAAGTTTGCAGTTGCCTGAACTTTTCGTTATTAATTAATCCCATCTTTATTCACACAGCACTCTCTTTGCCTCAGACCGTGGGTAATAAACACCGATCAAGCAGGCAGCGATGATAAATTATCTATTTAATAATTAACAAATTAGTCCTAACAGATGGAACCAAAACAAAATTGTCTGTATGTGCACACAGCACAGGGCTTGCCTTCCCCTGCATGTCACACTGAGATACCGCCAGAGATTTCGGCATGTCTCCACTGATCTCAGGTTAGTCACCCTCGCATGCCACATGGGCTGGTCATGAGTTTCTCTCTGGGTCTGCTACGGCTCTTTCTAGATCTGACGTTCTCCATGTGCCAGCAATGAAGATGAATGAGGCGAAGCGAGAAGATGGCATGGAGGAAGAGCCTGATGGAGAATAGAGGGGGTTCCTGGCTTTTTAGCGTTAGTTAGGATGCAGGAGCATCCCTGCAGAAGGATCAGCTGTCCCTTGTGATCTGTTATGTTGAATTAATAGAGATTATAATCCCTGTAATTCTTTCTGCCATTATCTAGCAAAGAATAAAAAGTCAATGCACTGCTGAGTTAAATAAACATGAGACACTACAGTCATATGAGCACAGTATCCTGTGAGCTCACTGTGCATATATTATTCATCTCCAGTTATTATTCATGACCTTTCCCTCACACCGTCATGGCTCCATCACTTGTGAATTTATAAGTTCATTAATAATGAGTGAAAATTAATAATGTATTTTCATTATATCCATCGGGTATATTTACAGCATTCATAATGCATTCAAATAACTGATTCGAGGTGTAAAAATAAAACCATAGCTCTTCCATGGGCCCTCACCTTTTTGATTTTGAAGAGTTACTATTTTTGTTAATAATCCTTCCTGCTTCCATTGTGGTGTAGCCATGCTGTGTGATAGCCTGCCATCTGCCACCATCGTGCTTAAAAAGGCTTGAATCAAAGCAGGAAATATCGTTATTGTGTGAGATTAGAAGACGATGATCCACAAATTAATCATTATTGAAAGCGACACCAGAATTACGAGAGCGTGGGAAAGGTTTGAAGTTCAGCTGTTCCCTTCTCTTCTCCCCCACCAGTTGCATTTGGTCGGTATTGAGGGGCACGCTCGGGTGGAACGAGGCACATCTGATCCATCCAGGCTCCGGGAAGCGCTGTGGTACTCTCAGGAGCACGGAGATTTACTCGGGGTGTTTCTGTACCTAGGACAAACGTGCCACAGCAGGTCACACGGTTATGCTTTATTTTAATTGGAAGACGCCTACCTCCTTTCCTTTTTCATCTGCAGCAGTTTAATCTTCTGGTTTTTTAGAACCTGTAAGTTTTTGCAAGTTCTCCTCTCCCATTATCATTTTGTCCTCAAGAAGAAAACTCCAAACCCCTTTTGTTTTTCAGAAGACATCCTCCCCCTGGCTCTGTCTCGGCAAACACTGGGCACTGGCGTGCGGATCGTTAGCTTTAGACACCAGAGTCTAGAAGTTGGAGACACGGCGCCAGATAAGCAGTTAACATCACTAAGCCTGTTTCAGTTCCACTTCTTTCCTTTTCAAGTGTTACGAGGATTCTTATTTTATTTTGTCAGCGGTACTTTGGGTTGCGTTTCTCTGGTTTTATTTCGATGTTCATAGCCCCGTGGTAACACTCAACTGTAAATAAAATTCCCCTTTTATCTGTTCCCCGTTATAAGCATGGGCTGCCTGCTTTTAAACGGCTGCAAGAATGTTGAGTGTAATGAAGGTACCGCCTTCAAAGCACATACTTGATATTCAGACAGGACAGGAAAGGCTGCCTCTAGCCCCCTGGAATTGGAAACACTTAATAGAAGAGTCAGTTGGATATCGGTAAGAATGTATATTATTTTCTCTCCCAACTAATAGGATTTTTAAATAAAGCTAAAGCTGATACGTCTGGCTGAGTCGCTGCCCTTTGTGAGAGTTGCAGCTTCACCAAATGGCAGAGGATTGAACAATGTGAATTCTGGGTATCCTACGTGCTTCCTAGAAACGGCTGCAAAGGGATGTAAAAAGGGAGGCAGGAGAAGAAATCCACAAGCAAGGGACAGTAAGTGAGCTTTTTTGTATTGGCTTTAATCAAAACATAATGACGCGAGTTAAAGCATGAAGCAAAGGAGGGATTTTGCTTGTGTCAGCCTGGAGGAGGGAGCCATTCATTTCACTCCATCATTTTGAATTGCTTTCTAGAGCGTTTACTCATCCATCTTCTCCAGCCAAACACTTCACTCTGCCTATCACTGTTCTTTCCTTTGGATTTAAATTATGAGTCTGTATTAAATGAAGTCTCTCTCTTTGCTTCTTGTTTTTGCGTTTGCTTATTGAACCCATTTTGGACCCCCGGAACAGTTTTGTGCTCCACTCAAGTGGCCCAAGTGAGCTGGGAGCCTGTGCAGACGCTGTCTTTGGACGACGTTGTCGGAACAAGGCAGCCAGTGACGGATGTGATCTGGAGTCAGCGAGTGTGTACAGTGGATAAATGTGCCTGACGCTTTGTGATAGAGCTGGTAATTACATTTCACAGTGAGTGGTATTAATAGTGAAAGGAGGCTCCGGCATGCTGCCTGAGAATTGGTAATAGGAGAGGCTGTAGGGAGAAGAGGGAGTCATTTATTAACCTGACGAATTATGGAAAAACGGACTTTTCCTTTGAATGCAGAGGAGCTCTGCTAGATGCAATGCCTTTTGAGATATCTCAGGGCCTTTGGTGAGCACTGGTGGTACCGCAACCTCCTTTCTCTCTTTTTACCCCGTCGTGCCACCCCTGACCCTTACGACTTCCATCTCTCTGCTTTTGCTCAAGTACTGTGTCACATGGGTTTGTGCTGCGTAGAGGTGGGGCTTGGCTAGGGATCCACAAAGCTGGAGATCGAAAGATCAAAAGTTTTAGAAGAGTTTTGAACATCTAGAAGAAAAGGTGGTGAAAAGGAAGAGAGTCAGCTGTTGGGGTCAGATGTTCATCAGGCCTGTGGGAGAAATGTCCTGCAAAACAGGATTCTCCATCAGTGTGGTCCTGGGGACAGACCGGTGCCTGTGAAGGAGCCATTCCCATTCTGGGAAGCAACAGAAACTTCTGTACGTCAGTCTTGCCTAGGCAGTTTCTTAGCATTGCGTTTTCCATAAAAACCGCGCTTCAGGGGGAAAGCTAATCTCTCCCAAACTTTCCTTTTTATAAAAGGTCTTTTCCTCTGGATCTCGCTCCTCCTCCCCACTCACATCTCCTCTGTGTTCCAGCCGCTTTCTTGATTTTCCTAAGGTTTGTCAGCGTGCGCTGCGTACCCAACACAGTGTCCCACCTCAGGGCTATTTCCCTTCCAGCCCAGCAGCAGCGCGGGAGGGATGGTGCCGGTCCAGCTGGTCCATTAGTGCTCAGAAGGGATCTAACGTGCCTTCGAGCAAAGGTGTAGCTGTTGACACAGCTGATGCACAAAGCCCCTGGGCTGCTGCGCACGCCGCCGGCTTGTGCAGCAATCTCCTGGGGTTCTTAAAAGGCAAAACCTGCCAGCTCTGGGAAGGAACAGAAGAAGCACAACGATGGAAACGAGCCTGAACGGGAGAGAATTGCCAAGATTTGAAAGTATTAGAGGCGCTGAGAACCAGAATGATTTAACGGTGTGATTACTTCTTAATGCACAAGGTTTTTTATTAGATTCCCCCCACCCCATTCTTTCCTTCTAAATGCTGTAGGAACAGGCTAGCTTGAAAGAAACACCTGGGGCTGTTACACTATATCACTCAGTTTAATTAACTTTTAAATCACATAATGTCACCTGGATACCTTTCTAAATTCTATAAGCCTAAGAGACATACATTTCACCTGGATACCTTTCTAAATTCTATAAGCCTAAGAGACAGCGTTAGCTGTAGCTTTATTCAGTTACCGCCTTTGATAAAATCACCTTCTGGAGGCTACAGTGTTCTCCTCCACCCTTTCCACCCTACCAGACGTGCTCTCCTTCAAAGAGAATAGGTTGTAACCAAGTGACTAGTAGCTTCAGGGCTGGAAAACATGGTCTCGTTGGGTCAATGTCGGGTGCTATCCTTGTGACTTGGGGTCAGTGAAGCAGCTCTCTGGTGTCCAGAATAACTTTATACTGATGGTTTCATGGGCTCTGTATCCATGCGGCAGCTTTATGCTCTCGGTCGTGAGATGGTCTTGCCCAGCGGGTGACAAGCAGAGGGAACTGTGCATTAGGAAGGGAGGAAATGTGTCCCATGGTGGTTAACGCTGCTTGGCAGGGAAGTCTCTAATGCCAGTTTGTGCTGTTCTCTGATACAAGTTGCCTACGTGCTGGTGTTTCTCCTACCTGAAGAAGGCACCAGCTCTGTATTTTCCCTGTGTGGGGGCTTTCAGAGCCAGTAAATGACTATGGTAGCATCCATCCATATGGCATTTTGTAGGCGTTTAGAGCAGAATAACAGGGGAAAGAGCTAAAACACGAGATTGTCTGGTCCCTTCCTCGGCCCTAAGGAGGGAGCAATCTAAATGGTCTGTGTCTCACAGCCAAGCTGTTTGCCCTGAGCCGAGTCCCCCCTGTGCACAGGAAGGTGAATCTCAGAGGAGTTATACATTTACTGGTAGGGCTAGTCCTTCAGAGTATTGATTATTCAAAAAAAAA
>VYXH01004461.1:7399-168735 GCA_013397275.1 Burhinus bistriatus | reverse complement strand
TAAAAAAAAAAAAAAAAAAAAAGTGACGTGGTGGAGAAGAGGAGCACAGAAGGATTGGGAGGCAAAAGATGAAGAGGCTGGGATTTGCTGAGCTCTTCCAGGTTCAAAGTGCCCCGAAAGCACTAAGTAGAGTCCAGATTTAAGGAAATGGTTGGGAGGTGCCTTTGAGATGTCTAAGCAGAGTTCCAAGAGAAAAAACAGAGGAGATGGGAACTAAACCTGGTAATTGTCGGCACAGAAATGATGCCCGAGTGTGGGCGGGGGACAATTCATGAAAGGGGCAGCATTACGGAAGAGGGGACTGAGGACTGTCCCCGACATGGATGTGACAAAGAGGGCTCGTGGAGCAAGAAACAGAGAGGTCAGCATTGGGTTAAAGGAGCACGTGGACATAACAAGTGGGAGAAGTGGGAAACTGTAAGGGTTAATAGTCCAGATATGAGTATGAAAAGACCTGCTGGTGAGAAATGGAGGGGTTGGGAAAGGCCACTGAAAAGGTCTCGCTTCTGGTAACCTCTGAGGTGGAGATTGAATTGATTGGCCATGCAACAATGTCGCCCCATCCGCTTCATCTTTATTTAAACTTCTTCCTTTTGTGCGTGAGCTCTTTCCACAGCCTCAGCAGTGGGAGCGAGCTGGGCTGCTGTCAGCTCTGTACCATCCTGCTGTGCTTCTGGGCCCTTCTTTGATGGTACCTTTCTCACCGGCTGGGATGTTACCCTCCAACTCAGCTGATTTGCAGAAACCCAAGTGATTCTTACACTTTTTTTTCTTTTTTTTTCTTTTTTTTTTCCTTCACCTGTGCTCTGCTCTGAATGCATTAGAAACAAGAAACCTACATAAATGCAAGTCAAACCAAAAGATTGCCGAGACCATTAGCGTGTAGTGCCAACGTCATCCTTGCAAGAGTATGTGGGATGGTTGTTACAAGGCCCTTGGCAGCTCAAGTGATGATGAATTTGCAGGATGTCATTAAGCTCCCGTGATTTCTCTCTGCCAGTCAATGTGCAAGTTAAAAAGCTCCACCATTTCCGTAAAGTAGGGAGGGAAAGGGGTTGGGGCATGGCAAATTCTTGGAGCGAGCCGCGCTTCAGTGATGCAAGGGCACGCCGTCAGCTCTGAGCAAGGGAGGAGCCCTTCAGTTAGGATGCTGTATTTTGATCTCTTTCTTTTGCAGCTTTTCCGACCAAGTTTTTCATCTTTTTCTCCTCTGTCTGTGAAATGGGAGTGAGCTGAAGCGGCCGTTTCACATTGCTGCGTTGCGGAGAGTCGTCCGACATTGGCGCTTTGTTTCATCCCGGGAAAGGTCAAACATGGTGCTGGGGGAGCCGCCGGGGGGACCTCCCTGGAAAGAATCACTAGGGGGATGAGAAAGCAGGACTGCGAGATAGGATCTAGCCCTTGTTTAATAAGAAGAGGAGAGAGGTACAAGGCCGGGAAGGGGGGGAAGGAGGTAAGAAAGCCAAGACCTGGCAAGAAACTGCATGATAATGAGGCATAGGTGATAGCAAAATGATAAGTCAGCAGAGCTGGACGGGGTGGTAATGTCCAGCTTTTCAATTCCAGGCAGGTACTGCTGCGTTTGCAGCTGTGGCTCCTCAGGAGCAGGAGGCGTGCGCCTGTGAATGAGAAACGGAGAGCAAGGGGACAGGGAGGCGACGGGGAGGAGGGAGCTGGGGCCCGGCGTGCACTCGCTCCCCGGTGCTTGGAGCGCAGGAGGGGCACGGAGGGAGCGGGACGCCCGGACCCAGAGCTGGAGGGAGGGAGTGGAGGGAACGTTTGCTCCTTCAGCTCCGTTAGGCTCATGGGCCAGGGGTCCAATGGAGGAGGGCTGCTGCCCCCCTGGACAGTGTCATGCCACGTTGTGGTGGTGCAAAGTGAACTCAGAGGACCGGGTGCAATTACCTTTTGTTTGCAAGTACACAGCTTGGCGACGTTACAAGCGCTCTGCGGGCTGGTTACGAATGGGGCTGTAATAGACCTGCACACACAGAGCCAAAAATTAATAGCCTGCTGAGAAAGAGCTGAGTTGGATAAGTGCACCTACTGTAAGGCCACTGGAGCAAGAGAGGGATGGAGAAGTCTGTATATTTTTATTTCAAGTTGAGGAGTCTCCAGCCCCTGAAGCCGTAATCTGCTGATAAAGGCCTTGTTAAGTTCAGGGTTTCCTCTAAATACGAGTGGCACAAAATGCTCTTTCACCAGGAGCCACATCTCTGCCCTTAACACAGGCTCTCGGGGAGTCTAATGATGGTCTCTGGGTCTCCTGCTTCTCCAGCAGCAGCCCCATAGCCCAGCTGCCCTGAAACTGGGACCAGCTCTCCACATCTCTGTCTCACGTCAGCATGGCTCGAGCGGGCTCCCGTCAGTTCAGACCCTGTTCGGCTGGCAGATGTTTGCAGCTGCAAGGCAGCCAGTGTTTCTCAGTGGGGCTGCGGGCAGGAGTGGGAAGGCACGGGCACACCGGCAGCCTTGCCTTCGGCCTCGCGCTTGCCCAGAGCCCGTCCTGGCCACCTCTCTGGTTTTTGCAGACTCTGCTTCGGTGTCCCCACCTCTCCGGTATTTATTGTGCTTACACTGTTGTATCGCGCTCCGTCCTCCCTGGCCAGCACTCGTTAGAAGGTAATATCCAAGATTTAGCCTTCTGCACCCTCTCCAGGGAGGCTGTTCTCCTGTGCTGGCAGGTTTCGATGGTTCATTCCTACCAACCCAGGTATGCGTAGATACCAAGAAGAATTAACCCCACTGGTGCCAGCAGGTAGCCGTTGAAAAGGCAGGGAATGAAGCCGTCTCCGGGGTTGCTGGCTGTATCAGCTCTGCACAGCGCAGTGGGAACTGTGTGTGCGTGGTTGTGTCTGCCCACGTGCTGCAGTCACACTGGTCTGCAGGTAAAGACATCGAAATACCTGGCTTTGCCAGAGATAGCTGGAACACGCCTAGACATCCATGGGGACGTAGAAGTGAGAGTGTTGTGTCTGTTGAGCGATACGGTGACTCTCCCCGGTAATGTCCCCCGGGGACTCATGCTAATATTGCGACTGCTCCATCCATGGCACTCAGATGCCACTTTAAAAAGAAAAGTTGCTCTGCTTAACGTATTTTGCTTCATCTATCCCTCCAGCCTCCCTCCCCCTAAAATAATTTCGACTGCTCAGGTCTCAGAATAGACAAGCTTGCTGTTTCAGACTGATTTAAAATCTTCCCTTTAGTGTCACGCAGTCAGGAAACAGACATTCATCCTGTTGGGAAAGGAAGATGCATTGCTTTCCAGTGGCCCCAGAACTTGCATCTAGTCTGGAAAGTCCTAAATTTAATGCACTGTAGTTTAGTGACATGTTTATCTACAGAAACTCCACTTGCTGTTGTTTTTAAAGGTTTCTGGACTTAAGCTAGCAAAGGAAACTTGCTGTCACAAGCATAGAGGTTATATATATATATTTTTATATGTATATATAGGTAGAATAAAAATTGTCCAATCTTGAAAGCATTTATAAGCTCAGCTTTGGAATATTCAGTCTCTTATGACTCTCGTTTCCCTATTTCTTTGTAACTTGATGCTAGGTTTCACACTCAGGACAGGAGGGAGCCCAGCTCAAGGTGGACCAGCCATGCAAGCAGGTTGCACCACGAGGCAATGCCGCTGGGGATCACCAAGCTCTTTGCTTCCTCACCCGGTAAATCCTCCCCATACAGAGCTGAGACGCTGCAGGGCAAGGGGACAGGTAGAGCTGGCATGGCCCTCATCTTTTGGTATGTTATTATCATGGTCAACACAGCTAGATAGTGGATTCAGGAACAAGCAAAATGGTTCCGGTTTTCAGTCCAAGGTTTTCTGACTGTCTCTTGATGTTGGAAGGCAGAATCGCTTGAATTCTCTCTTTTTTTTTTTTTTTTTTTTTTTTCCCAAAAAAACTTTTTAATTTTCCCCTTTNTTTTTTTTTTTTTCTCCAGAACAAGCTGTTTAATATTACCACTGATTACCCAATTGCTCATTTCAAGGAGAGTAATAGCAGCTTTCAGAGCTTTGGGGACTTAATTTTCTTCTGGATTTACGGGCAGCCACCCAGATCTCTCCAGCATGGTTTCTTTTCTCCATCATCTGAATTTTTCCAGCGAACACTTTAAAGATACTCAGGCGTAGGCTATTTCACATTGATCCTTGGCTTTTCCCATCTTTTCTGTCTCCTTATTACATATAACAGTGTGTCTCTGATATTTTTAACATTTTTACAGAAGATCAAGCCAGTCAGGAAACAGTTACTGGTACACTGGAAAGGCAGACGTATTTGACATACTTGTCTGTGAACCGTCAGCATCTAGGGGGTGATAGTGGATAAGGTAAGGAAGAGTTGCCTGAAGAACATTTAGGGAGAGAAAATGAGAGAAAGATCTGTTCTTCCAAGGCGTTACCTGAGAAGGATCTACTGCAGATTACCCACAGGCAGTATTTTACCAGCTCTGAAGTATAAATGAGTTTTATTTAAGTTTGAGTCTGCGTGTGGAGCTTAGCGTGCTGAAGTCCCTCCACCATTTAGTGCAGCCATTGCCCTGGTACTGCGAGCTCTGTGCAAGAATTGAGTCCGCGTTTTGAGCGTGGTGCGTGTCTCATTAAAGCATTAATGCTTGGAGAAGGTGCTAAACCCTGACGGGTTTTTGACAAGCGTCCCCCTGGGAAGAGGGAGAAGTGTCACAAAGCGCTGTGTCAACAGGGGCCACGTGGCTTGCACTTCTCACGCTGTACACCATTTCTTACCGGTACGTACCCGCTCTCCTCCTGATGGGATGAGAAACGTATGAATCAATCATACTGCCTGCTCCGTGTCCTGTAAATTAGAGAAGGATGCAGCTGTTTGCCTTTTGGTTTTCTGTGGTCTTTAATTGTCTCTCCATTATATCGTCCAGTGTCCCTTTCTCCAGCCTCTTTCATATCCATCTTTGAGAATGATGAGCAGTCGAGTGTGATATGCCCCGAAGGTGACTGTCAAAACACGCTGAATTATGCAGTGGTCTGGTATTCCCTTTCTTCTCTCTCTTTCTCCTTTGAGTATTGCTGGAAGAATAGTTGCAGCTTTCGATTGGGAGGTCGGGATTGCCTTTTAGATAAGGTGGAAGACTTTGGATTTTGCATGATTTAAAATGTAAACCTTGGCTAGTCCTTCTATGCGTTGAGGCTTTACATACTGTTGATATAATCCTGAGGCTCTGTGGATTGCTCCGCTCATCCTGCTGTGAGCTCCGGCTTGTTCCCTGCATTGTGTTCCCCAGTTTTTTTGTTTAGTTTCAAATGACTGACTGACTGAGCCTTTCGATGGCCAGATATTTTTGTATAACAACATTTTCCCAGGGATTAATCTGATTTTTTCCTACTTATCTTAAGATCCCCGGAACGAGCGTTGTGCTGGCCTATGCAGTTCCCGTCTCTCCCTGTCTATCGCTACCGTAAAACTGTGGTTAAAGAAACCTTCTCTCCCTTAAGGCAAAACACGAAGAGATGCATGTGGACTGCGCTGACATTATCTTTGATAGCTGTGCTTGAGTTTGGCGGCAGCTCGCAGAGCCAGGTGGCTTCATCCAGCTGTCTCCATCCCCAGCAGGGGCAAAGCCCGGCGGAGCCGAGCTTATGCCCGAGCACCCCTGCCTGGGGAGCCGGTTGGCGTGCCGCGGGCCAGGGGCAGGGTGCCAGCCGCCTTGCCGGTGACACGGGGAGCGAAGCTGGTGGACCCCGAGCCAACGGTGGCCTCTGCCTGGCCCCAGGCTGCGACCTGGACCATGGTTGGATCCATCCAACCAGCCCCTGACGGCAGGGCTGCGCTGCAGGGGTGGGGGTGGCGTTTATCCGGGGATGTGCCTTATTTAATTGACAAATTTCACGGTCTTAAACCTCAAGTACAGCCTGGGGGAGAGGGAGTGCCTTTTAGGCTTCTTTAAAGTAATCCAGGATTTTTAATAATAATAATAGTAATAATACTTACTATTATTACTTATCTGGGACCTACACAAAATCATTGATGTTTGCCTTTGCCGTCCGCCTAATGTGCGTTTTGCTGATGCACAACTTCTGGTTGATACTGTTGCATAAATAAAATAAGCCCTGTTAATTTCAAACTCCTTGAGAAACATCCACATGCAAAAATGTAAAGCTTACTCATGGAAAAAGGGCAAAATCAGCAGGAAAAGAGAGAGATTATTTTCAACAGTGTCCTTTTAATTAGAGGGATAATTAATTCTTTTCCCTGACATGCACATACAGATTACTCTTTTTAAATATTCCTGCTTGAAACAAAATGACTTAAAGCTACATACCAGAGGAGCAGATCATAAATCTAGAGGAGAAAATTGGAGGCTGTGTGTATTTTGAGCACTGCTTTTGAATCCAAAATGGTCCCATAAACTCGTAACTGCAAGGTGAACAACGTAGTCCTCAAGATGTGAGTGCTGGGAACAAGCAGAGGCTCCACGCAGGCACAGGGGGCTGACGAAGTGGAAAATGGAGTTAATACATTTTGCACATGCACAAATTACATCAACTGTACTCTTTTCCAGGGAACAAAATGCTTCCGACTGTTGGTCTGGGTGCGTTGTATTTCCGTAACTTTTTCTGGCATTATGGACCTTAAAGGTTGCTCTGGTTTGGAAAATGGCTGTGGAAGCAAGAGATCACTGCAGAAAGGGTGGGAGAAAGCCAGCAGCGGGCTCAGGGCAACGGAGGAGGTGGCAGAGAGACCCGTGACGGTGCAGGCACCGCAGCTGGGTTGGACATGGGGTGGCCCAACGCAGACCAGCTCTCCTCAGCTCTGGGGTAGGTGGACGCAAGCCCCTGGTGAGCCTGTTTCTTTTGGTGGGGGCTGGCTGGCTGCAGATGGGTAATTCTAGGGGGGCGACCGGCTTGATGCGAGGGTCTGAGCTTCAGTTGTGGTGCTGGAGAAATGGCAGGGAAGGGTGGAGAAAGCAGGGGGCAGAACATCAAGGGCTGGCAGAGGGACCGAAGATGAGGAGAGGGGAGAAAAGAGATTTGGTCCTGGAGGAATCCCAGCATCCATTACTCTTACCATTTTTTAATAAATTAGGACACAATTGCTGTTAGGACTCCCTGAGCCATGCTGGAGAAGGCCCCTGTGTATCGCTGCATGCCAAACCCCAGCTTGCAGCCGTATGCTCCCAACAAACGTCGCCGCAAGCCTGCACCAGTGCCTGGAGCTCAGTCGCTTGACGCCGTGAAAAGCCGGTGAAATGCATTCGGCACAGCAGGGAAGCATCTCACTGCTTCCCTGTAATTACACTTGTGGAAATGCCTCCGTGGAGAAGACAAGCCTGGAGGACCTGCTCCTAGGTGGGAGATTTCTCCTGAAGGCTGATCCTGCACACCGGTAGCACCAGCCCTGCTTGGAGAATTGCGTCATGGAGTTGTGCTGCCCAGCCAGGGTTTGATTTCTTATGGCGGTGATTAAGACTACTCATTTAGGGACATAAAAGGAGTTGGCTCTCTAATTGCACCTACAGATGTTCCCAGACATAAAGCAAAACGACGCAGGGAGGCTATAGCGTCCCACTCGCCGTTCTGTACAGAGCGACCAGTGCCAAAATGAGGAATTAAAAGGACAGAAGGAAAAATAAACCTAGTTCATCTGTAAAGGAGCTAATACTGGAATGGTCATGAAAGGAGAGGTGGAGAGAAAATGTGGATGTGCTAGGTTGTCCACGCTAGGTTCTTTTATTGCACCCAGGGCAGGCTCCAGGCCACAGAACCAGTCAGCAATGCAGCCACGAAGACCTCACCAGCCCGATCTCCAGTGGCACTCCTTTTCCTTTTTGACAACAGGATTTCCATACATCACTTTATTCGGGTACTTTTCTCCGGACATCAGCGAGCCAGGGAACTACTGTTTCCTTCTTTGTTGCTATTAGTTAAGCTACGTCTGAAGCACCTTGGTGAACCTCAATTTGCAGAGGGCTTTGCAGCCCTGAGACGGGCTGCAGGGGTGGAGATGCATTTCACCATGAGCCCCAGAGGTCCACAAAACCCTTGATTAGAGGAGAGAAGTCTGGTTCCTCCAAGCTCTGTCTAGAGCTACAAAGGAGACATAATCACGTACTTCTACCTGTTAGAGTGGTCTAAAGAAATGACTTTTTTTTTTACCTTTGGAGGACCTTGAGTCTTGTATTGTTTGGTTGAAGGCAAAGAGCACATGGCACAGCAGGGGACCACAGGGATGCTTTCCAAGAGCACCACACCAAATCCGATCCTTAGACTTTTGCCTCAGCCATATGCTGCACGCTGCCCCCTCTCCTGCCGTTCCTGGTCTTAGTGCAGTCCTGTGTGGCTGGAGGACCTGTCGAAGGCCTTTGCAGTCCTCCTCACTGCTTGCTGAGTGGAGGGCTCTCATCTCCTTTGGAGAAAAAAGAGGGGTGTGCTCTTGTCCTCCCATATTTACGTGACCTCTCAGCCTACAGTGCGGCCGATGAAAAGGAGCATTTTCTTTGCCTACACGTCTTCTCTGAAAGTTGGACGTATGATCTGAGGGGGAGTGGTGTGGGCACACACCAGATTTCCCTGGATCGTTGGGATTTGCCCTTCGCATCTATCCAGACAGGTGTATCCTGTCCTCGTTCAGTGCCACATTTCAGCCTTGAGTTCCGGTGCTTCTCCAGGTACCAGAGGCTGCAGTTTTCTGTGGTGGGACCCACCCTTCCACAACTACCTTTCTTCTTCTCCTTAACAAGTTCCAGTTTCGTTTCTTGCTTACCCTCGTTCAGCAATTGGCACTGAATCTGGTCTAGAGAGGTTGTAGAGGTAAAGGCAGTCACCGCGCATGTCGTGTTGGGGAGATAAATGGTTAAATGTCTCAGCTTCAGCTCAAAGCACTGATTTTTTTGGGTCCTTTTTTTTTTTGTTGTTTCAGGGCACATCCAAGTTTCCAGGACAGCTGAAGGTGATAGAGATGGCACCTTAATTGAAAGGGGTCAGAGCGTTGCATGTTTTTCTTGCATTAGCATTCTGTGCATATTCCTTTTTAAACCCAAAGGCTCTGTCCACTGTTCCTTGCTGGCCTTCAGAAAGTGAACTCCTGGTAAAGGGCTTAAAAGGCAATATTAAAAGGGGAGAGAAAGAACTGAAAAGGGGATTACAAATCCAATAAAAATTGCTCTCGAGAGTAGACAGTATCTGCTGGGCAGGAAATATATTTGAGTTTGTGACTAGCTGCAAAATACCTCAGCCGCAGAAAGTCTTGAGCGGAGGGTAAGCCTTTTGCTCAGTTAATCATCAAAGACAAGCAGAGGACACTCAGCTTGCACAGGGATCAAGTCCGAAGCCGCCTCATGCATATTGCAGCGGCTCGGTCCGTGCGGGCGTTGGGGTGCTGATGGAGCAGCAGCCGCCAGGGAAAAATTTGCTGATGCCTCGTAGCATGTGCAGCCGGCGGTCATGGAAATGAATAGGTTGTTTTTGCAAGGTGACAGCCAGCCTGCTTTGCACTTAGCTCACCTGGTGCTTGGGGTATGTGGTGGTCACATGGAGATCTCTGGTGATCTGGGGTTTGGAGAGCTCTGAAAATCATAGAATCATAGAATGGTTTGGGTTGGAAGGGACCTTAAAGATCATCTCGTTCCAACCGCCCTGCCATGGGCAAGGACACCTTCTGCTAGACCTGGTTTCTCAAAGCAGGACACTCATCCAGCCTGGCCTTGAACACCTCCAGGGATGGGGCCTGCACAGCTTCTCTGGGCAACCTGGGCCAGTGCCTCCCCACCCTCAGAGTGAAAAATTTCTTCCTAATATCTATTCTAAATCTCCCCTCTTCCAGTTTGAAGCCATTACCCCTTGTCCTATCACCACATGCCCTTGTAAAAAGTCCCTCTCCAGCTTTCTTGTAGGCCCCTTTCAGATACTGGAAGGCTGCTGTAAGGTCTCCCCGGAGCCTTCTCTTCTCCAGGCTGAACAACCCCAACTCTCTCAGCCTGTCCTCACAGCAGAGGGGCTTCAGCCCTTGGATCATCTTTGTGGCCTCCTCTGGACCTGCTCCAACAGGTCCATGTCCTTCTTATGCTGGGGGCTCCAGAGCTGGACACAGTATTCCAGGTGGGGTCTGACCTGAGCGGAGCAGAGGGGCAGAATCCCCTCCCTCACCCTGCTGGCCACGCTTCTTTTGATGCAGCCCAGGATACAGTTGGCTTTCTGGGCTGCGAGCGCACATTGCCAGTTCATATTGAGCTTCTCATCTACCAATACCCCCAAGTCCCTTTCCTTAGGGCTGCTCTCAGTCCATTCTCTGCCCAGCCTGTATTTGTGCATGGGATTGGGAGGTTCTGCACTTCTGACCAGTGCTTGGGTGTTAGCATCCGTCTTGGCTTTCCTCTGGAGCAAGGGCACGTTATTTGGGCGTCTCCAGAAGGTGTCAACAGCGGATGCTGCTTTTAACATCCCACTGGTTTGTGAAGGCTCATTCGCTACCGCATTCATCCCATGCAGATTATCACACAGATCATTTAAGACTTTTCATCAGTATTTACCTGTTCTGGATTTGACCACAGAGGGGAAAATGCTCTTAATCCCATCAGCAGACAGCGGAGGAGGCAGCAGCTCTGACACTGCGCTTCTGCCTGCGTTTCCTTCCCGGAATGCTTTGTGTTACAGGCTGAAAATTTTTAGTTTGGACCCGTTCTTTTTGTGGATGCTCTTTATGCCAGTGTCTTTCATCCGAGCAGCAGAGCGAGCGGGGGTGGGAAAGGCAGGATGCTGGCGCAACCCCCTCTCTGTGCACCGCCTATGAAGTGCCTCGTGTAGACTTTGTTGGAGTCTTTCTAAGAGCATCTGCCTCCAGTTGGGGTAATTACTACTCTCAGGCTGTAGTAGTGAGTGTCTCGTTGATGGAATATGAAAGTGAGCAAAATGTCAGTTCAGCACTGCGTGGAGGCCTTACTGACACACAGGCTGCTTCTGAGATTGCTGGCGGTTTTTTTTTCAGTTAATTGCCTTTTTAATCATAGTGAAATTGCTCCTATTTGCATGAATATTCCAACAGCAGGATCGGTTTGCTCTTGTCACAGATACTCACTACATATCACATTCAGTTTTGCTTAATATGCCTCATATTTAGAGGATCAAACTTCTTTTTCCTCTTGGTTCCCCCTGCCTGCCGCAGGATGGGCAAAAACTCCTTTATTTCATTCAAGTAATATTCTCCCCTGCCCCTGACCTGCTGCCCACCTCCCTGCAGGCACCTCCGGAATTAGAAAGCAAAATTGTCTTAAAACAAAAGCCCAGATGACTCGTCTTAATCATTAAAAAGGAAGCAAACCCCATGCCCGTGTACACCTGCCGAGGCTGAGCCTCGTGGTCAGCAAACGGCGTATGGGAGACGTGCCGTGACAGCGGAGGATGTCACACGCGTGTCCTGCTGCCTTGGCCTGGGAAGGCGAGGGATTCCTGGTTGCGGCACTGCTGTTTGCTCCTCCAGCATCAGCGAGAAGTGCTCCTAATGTAGCGTAAAACGACATGGCTTGCACCCAAATAGTCATTATTACCACCAGCATCGCACAAAGTTGGTCTGACTGGTGTGCGTGGGAATCTCTGCCGTAGGTCGGAAGGTGACTTGTACAAAGCACACGACAAATCGCCGTGGCAGCCTGTTTACAGGGCAAGAGGTGACAGATGGGGACAGGCAACTAAGGGACAGCAAGGAGCAATGAGGCATTTGAGCCAGCAAGGTGCCCTTGAGGCCAAGAAGGCCAATGGTATTCTGAGTTGCATTAAAAAGAGCGTGGCCAGCAGGTGGAGGAAGGTCATCCTCCCCCTCTGCTCTGCCCTGGTGAGGCCACCTGTGGAGTACTGTGTCCAGTTCTGGGCTCCCCAGTTCAGCAAAGACAAGGAACTGCTGGAGAGAGTCCAGTGGAGGGCTACGAAGATGATCAAGGGCATGGAGCACCTCTTATGAGGAGAGGCTGAGAGACCTGGGTCTGTTTAGCCTGGAGAAGAGAAGACTGAGAGGGGATGTCATCAATGCTTATCAATACTTAAAGGGAGGGTTCCAGGAGGATGAGGCCAGACTCTTTTCAGTGGTGCCCAGCAACAGGACAAGGGGCAACAGGCACAAACTGGAACACAGGAAATTCCATCTGAACTTGAGGAGAAGCTTCTTTGCTTTGAGGATGACAGAGCACTGGAACAGGCTGCCCAGAGAGGATGTGGAGTCTCCTTCGCTGGAGATGTTCAGAACCCACCTGGATGCATTCCTGTCCAACCTGCTCTAGGTCAACCTGCTTTGCCAGGGGGGTTGGAGGAGATGATCTCTAGACGTCCCTTCCAACCCCTACCATTCTGTGATTCTGCAATTCCACGATTTCGGCAGCCCAGCCGGGGTTGTAACTCCAGGTGCAGACCATGCTTGGGTGTCTGTCCCAGCACAGCGGGAGGAGCTGGGACGGCTGGGGTGCCCATGCCCAGCTTGGTCCCCTAAGCTCTCCCTACCAGGGCAGAAGGGAAGGCAGCGCTCCGACCTGCGCTGGAGACCTTGGCTCGCTAGCAGAAGGATGATCTGTATCCCCCAGGAGATGTTGGAAACAGCAGCCTGTGGTGTTGGAGACATACATTGTGCTGCCACGGGTGCCCCAGCTGCCTAGGATGGATGCGCCCAAGTGTTGGTAAGGTGCAATGAAAACGTCGCTCAGAGTTAGCGGCACACCAGGACGGACCCAGCCACTTCCGAGGCAGTAAAGCAGTCAGAAACAGGCTAGACAATCAGTCATCTCAAACTGTCAAGTTTTAAGCAGAAAACATTGATTTTAATGGTAATTTCTGCATAAAAATTAATGGCGCAATAAAATCTTAATTTGGAGCTTCAGAACAAATAATGTAATAGTAAAAGGCAGCATCCTGGAGTAATTTGAAAATGAATTAGGCCAGTGGAATCAAACTCTCCCCACTGAGATGTCTTTAATTGATCATCCTCGTAACAGCTCGTTTACAAACATATCATGAGAGCGCTTGCTGCCCTGGCACCTTCCAGGCAACGCGTCCTGCATCGGTATGGAAACCAGTACGTCCCTGCACGCTCCCTCTGGGTCCCAGTGAGGAGACGATGGGGAGGAAATAAATCAAGCGCAGTCATGTGGTCAGTACAACGTGACTCTCTGAGGTTCGAACAGGGGGAAAAACATTCTCCGCAAGAAGCAGAAACCACGAGTCTAAAATTAGCCGAGCCCTTCGGATTGGCAATAGGCAAGTGGTGAATCCCTGTGGATCCTCCGTGCTGACAGCACTATTAATACATCAGCTTGGGTGAGGGTGGGGAGGGCTGTGCATGCGTCGGGAGTAATATGTTTTCGACGTCTGGTCTCGTTCGTCGGAGTGATACCGGGGGCTGAGCTGTGATACGGGGCAGGAATGCTAGAGCCTTTTTCTGAAATGTAAAAAAAAATTTGCTGCTTCTTACTTAATTACAGTCATGGCAGTTGCTATGTTGAAATGCTGCTTTAAAAGCCTTTGTGAGTAATTAGTGTCAAAAATATAAGATCTACAAAGCCATAAACTCACAGCTTGGTAATATTACCAAGTACTAATTAAAAAAAGAAAAAAGAAAAGTCTCTCTTTCATGATAAGATTTCCAGCATAGCAAAAGATAAAAACGATGCAATTTGCAGATGATAGGGGGGAGAAAAAGGAAACCTGAGAGAAGGATTGAGGAGAGAAGAAAGTCAATATCAACAAGGCTGTAGATCTCCGGGTGATTTGGTAAGGGTAAGGGTAAGGGACATGAAATATTGGAGTCTGAAGACAGAAATATAGTCAGGAATATATCCTGGGAGCATCCTGTGCTACGAAACAGAGATAAGGTTGAAGATCAGGCATTATGGACGAGAGGGATAAAAATACTGCTGTATTTGGGACTAAATAACCTGGCACAGCTCTCAGGAGCTGTAAAATATTTCAGGAATGTCCTAACTGGCAGAAATAAGATATCACATGCAAATCCACGTGTGCGCTGTGGCATCGTGTGAGGGATGTGTGAGATCCCATCCGTATTCCTCCTGACCAGTCTGGACCCCTTACTGGGCTGGTGTTACCGAAGCAGACCCAGTCTGGCAGAGGGAAACCAAGCTCACACGTAGCAGCTCAGAGAATTTGGTTATGCTGAGATGAGGTGTTTATTCTTTGGAACAAAGATTAAGAAGAGACCTCATTAAGGTATAAAGAAAACCCTGCTGGGAATAAAAGATCAAGGCTATTTGGGTTATTGTCAAATCCATGTGTCAAGGGACATAAAGCTCGTCTGAAGAAGGACCTGAATTCTACGAAATGTAAGCTGAATTTTTTTTAACAGCACTTAATAATGCAATTATAATAACAACTTGTGCTTTCTCATGCCTTCCAATTTAAGATCTGAAAGCACTTCACAAACATGAATTAAGCCTTCCAGGACCATTGTGAGGTACAGCAAGTATTCCTCTATTTTACAAACTGAAAAACGGAGGAACAGCATCTGTACGAGAGAGCACAGCAGGTGCAGGAATATGTCTTCATTTTAATCAAGTTGGGCATCGCCCCTGGACTTTGCCTGCTCACCGGGTGCAGTCCTGCGGCTGGTGCAGAAGCTGTCTCCTGAGGGACTTCTGCGTAGTTCTTCGTACCGCCCCTTCCTGCTTTCTGAGACCTTGACCTTTGTGGCAACGGTGAGGCATTTGTGAACGGGCAAACGAGCAGTGGAAGGTGGCCACGTGGCCGTGTGCTGCCCCACTGACAGCTCACGCTGCACCAAGATCCTGACTGCCCCTCGGCACCAGCGGGTTGAGTTTGTCTGTCCTCAGCCTCACTAGTGTTACAGTGGGTGTCAGCAGCATCACAGGAACCCAGGGCAAAGGGGGACTTCTAGGCCATTTACATCTGCTGTTGGTTTGCAAATACCTGTATTTAGAGTGCCGTTGCGCTGTGGAGGGAAGTCCCTTCCCCTGGCACCTTGCACTGTTCCAGATACACGGCTGAAGAGCAGGGGAACCAGAGGCTCATCTTCTGAAGTGTTCCTCAAAGGTTTCTGTTCTCATTTCCAACTCAACAGAAGTGTCTGCAGGCAGGTGGCTGTTTGGGGCTGGGAGCTGTGCTGTTACAACTCTACCAGCCGTGAGAGTGAAGCTGCAGATGGTTTTGTCGCACGTCACAGCCTGTTTTGAGTCTGGAGTTGTGTGCTGCTCTTTTCACCTTGACAACGCTCTTGTGGAGGGACCATTAGTATGGGTGGCAAGTCAGCGGGAAATAAAATTGTCCTGCCCTTAACAAGCTGGCCCCACCTGACCTTGAAGACATTATTTTGTTTCCTGGGTGTTTTAAATTAAGTGGTATTTCGACTAAGCTGGTTACATATAAATTGGTTGGGATAATGCTTGCTTGAGCTGAAGATATCCAGCCGGTGCCTGTTAACTCCCTGGTGCAGCATCTTGTTCTGCCTCTTTCCCTTCTTCACGGACACAGGTTTCCTCCAAGTAGCGCGTTTTCTCCTTGTTTTTTCCTCTCTCTGCCCCTCTCTGTAGCATGAGAACACAGGCCAGCCTGCTTCAACAGGGATGCCGCGCATGAAGCTTGGGGTCTTGGGTTTGGTCTGTTTTGGTGGCACATGGTAAGCAGGACCTAGGGCAAGAGTCTGCAGGAAGGAGCTATGCTTAGGAGGAGACGTTTGTATGAATCCTCCATGGCACGTGTTGCCTGCTGTATTTGTTTCCGTACCTTGAGTTCATCCTCTAACGCTGAGACCACATGTGGGAACATCTCTACAGGCTGCAGAAAGAGCTAATTTGTCATTTCTTTACCGTCATCCAGAGGACCAAATACCTCTGGGATGTTACTGGCATTTTTCTAAAAGGCTGCTTTACAGGAAAGCGTTCCTAGAAAAATTATCTACCTCATTGTTATTCATGCCAAAATGTTGGGGCAATCTTACTTGTCTTCCACCGTGCAGCTAATCACTGCATGGGGCTGTGCTTGCAGCTTCAGCAGCTCACCATTGTTTGCTAGAGATTAAAAAATAACAATTGGTGGTGTCATCGAATCGGTGCAGCTAGTGAAATCAAAGCCGCAAAGACAATCAGAGGTCCACATGCCTCACGGAGGAAAAAGCTGCAAGAGCAACAGAATAGCCCTGCTCCCATGGCTGCTGTGATCGCGTCGGTGACTTCGGTGGGGGAAATGGGATTGCTGCCTTCCTCCGGTCTGTCTTCTGCACTGAGAGATACTGAACACGTCGATAAATGGTAGAAAACAAGGACGGCACGTGTTCAGAAACACTTAAGGCTTTGGGCTAAGTATTTCTAGAGTTTGCTAGGAACAAAAATGTAACTGAAATCAATGGCAGCGTATCTGCTATTTAATGGCAAGCCAATACGGCACAGCACTGGAGTACAGCGTGTTCTCACCTGCCTCCGTGCTAAGTGGACAAGTGGTGTGAGCTGATCCAGCTGAGAAGCGTACATGTGAATTATCCCCTCGGGAAGAGAGGCAGAGATGCCGCTAGCTAAGCCTACGTCGGAGTGAGAAGGCTGCAACCTCCTGGCTGGTCTGAACGGGGGAAGAGGTGTTTGCAGCCACTTCTGGTCTGTATCAGTAGCAGCGATGTGTGCAGAGAGAAATAAGGGCTATTCATCTCCCAGATAGATATGGCACTTCGGTGGAAGATGGGGTTGAATTTTCTGGCAGATCCTCTCGCTGCCGGCAGCACCTCTGCAATGTCCGGGCTGAGCTGGAGCCAGCTGTTTTTCATCCAAGCACTTATCTTACCCAGGTGCTCGGCTGTTTGAGTGATGGCAGTGCTCATCTTTAATGTAGATGTAGGGCTGGGTGTCAACGTACCGTTGAGAGTGAGTTGTGGGCATCTCCCAGACTCCTCTGGTCTGACATTATTGCTGTATTAGGAGGGGAAAAGAGGATAAAAATCTGCAGCAGCCCTGGCAGCCTTGGGAGAAGGAGCAATTGTCCATCGCAAGGTGGTTGTTATCAGTCTGAGCGTGGAGTCAGCTTAATGCTGTTTGGATTGCTGCTGCCAGGTCTTTGGGCCAGCCAGGGATGGAGGCCACAGACAGAGACAGGCTGGACTAGCTGGTGTCCTGGCGTTGGTGGCTGCGCAGTCCCAACACTATCTCTACTTAAGGGGAAGATGAAGGGTGACAGCAGAGATGAAGTGGTGCTACGATGCCTTGAAGGACGCTCCTCTGTAAAGAAAAATTAGAAACATGCTGGTGGTAAGACTGTATGCAATGAGATACAACTGCTTCTGCACCAGCAAGTCCGTATCATGGTTGAGGTTAAGTATTCAGCACTGGGGACATATGGAGAAGGTTCAGGTGTCTGAGTTAGCATCCAAGTTAGCTTCAGGTGCAGCCAGTGCTTTCAGGACATCTGTTTGCACCACTGAGCCAAATTCTGGTCAGATGTTCATCTTATTTGCCACCAACCTAGGCACCCCCTGCTACAGACCTTGAAAAATTGTCAAGGGTTTGGGTTTTTTCTTCTGTAATGTGTGCTGGCAAGCTGTAGCAGGAGAAGGTGCTTGAATCCAGGCTGAACTAATCTGTGAGTGAATTGATGAAGTTGATTTGCTGTCCTGTCTTGTTCCAACCATTGAGATTTTGCAGATCCCACAGCCAAACGAAGGGCCGTTGCAGCGATGGTAAGGAATAAGCTGGGGCACCGTGCTGCCATTGTTAGTATTCAATTGGAGTCGTGCAAGATCAGAACTCTAATCTCTTGTTCGCACGATTCAACCGTTGTAGGTTATCGGAGAATCAAGGTGACCTCTAAAGCAAGGAGGCCACGTGGGACGCTCTGCAGCTCTAAAGACGGAGACCAGTGGTGTTGCACAGCAGAGCTGGTGGTCACTGTACTTGTCCTGCGCCTGGGCATCAGCATGTTTGGGAGGTCCAGTAAGTCCATGAGTCTTTAGGAACGAGAAAGAGGGGAAGCTGTGACGTCTTTGTCATGAAAGTAAAAATCCTGCCGTGATTTGCGCTCTGCTGGTTGCTTTCCCCACTGAGCTGTCCTACCTGGACCCTCTGATGGAGTAGCTACTCTTTCCTTACAGCCAGGAGCTCCTTTTTGGCAGTTCCCCTTGCAGCCTGGCTGTCATGGCTCTTTGTCTTCTCATCCTGAAATGCCCTTACAATGGTCCTGGATTTCCCTGGGAGAAATTCCCCGTGTTTCTCCCCACACTCAACAGGAGTGTCAGCATCCACATGATTTCTTACAGCTCCGAGACTGCCTTCCGCCGGGAACCTGCCTGCACCAAAGTCTCTGGCACAGTTTGAGCTGCAGTTTTGTCTGATCCTTTTAAGAGTTGGGAATGGCTGTTTTGATGTCTGATATCTATGAACATGAAAGGCTCCTTTCCCTCTAACTGTGCATTGGGCAGGGCAATGCCTGTCTCTCCTAATCAAAAATGTAATCAAAGATCTCACTTCTCGTAAAAAATGTATTAAAAAGAAGAAAGGATGCGGCATATTTCTATTGGCTTCGCTGCTGGTTTGCTCTGGTTTCTACTTCTGTGCTGCTCCCTCCCGCCTTTCACAAGAGAACCCCCGCCTCAACTTTCCCCATGTTGTGAGAGGTTTAATTGCAAAATGTTGAGCTTTGAAAACAAAACCAAAAAAAAAAAATCATTGTATTTGATTCAAGTGAAATATTGATTGTCCTTGAGTTCCCGCACAGCAGATATTGGCAGCGTTTTGTCAGCGCAAAGAGTGAGTAGAAAGATCACAGCAAGGAAATAAATATTCCAACTGGAAGGAAAAGAAGCTGAGCCAGGAAAATTGCTGTGCCCCATCGCTCCCTCTCCCACAGCTGCTTCTTAATAAATGGTCTGTTGACCTGATGTTAACGTTTCCAGTTTACAGTAAGCGGCATTTCCTTTAAACAAGATACTGATAAAGTGAAACGAGGGAATAGAGGGGGTGGAGAGCAGATTTGCAAAACATGCTGGAGTGAGAAATTCGGAACATACCGTGTGTGTCTCGGGAGTGGGAACATGCCTCAGTGTGTGAATAAATATATAATGTATAGACATATGCTCTTGCTTCTCAGAAACGGAGTTTTTTGAGTAGTCCCAGATTGTGCTGCTTTTAGTAGCACGGCAAAGTAAAAGGCAGGGCTCTTGGGTGGAGAATGTCGGAGTTGGTGGTTGAGGGGTCGGAGGATGGTGCTTCGGATGGATCATCCCCGCTCCCCACAAAGGAGACTGCTCACGGAGAGGGGGCTCAGGTGTCGCTCGGGCCAGCGTGCCAGGAGCAAGTGGTCTGTCTGGAGAGACACAGTGTGCTCGGGTTTGCTCATTTTCATCTCGCAGGCGAGGGCTAATGGAGATCAGATTTTCATACAAACTCAGTTGAGAAGAAAGAGCACGGGAAGAGGCATCAGATAAGTGTTAACGCAAAGTTACTTGTTAAATGGATTTTTTATTGTTTTCCATGAAGCCTGCACAGAGCTGTTGTCCTCTTTTTAATTCCTCTTCTGGCATTTGTTCCCTTTTTCACTGCCTCCACAATTCTCCCATTCAAGTTGAAAAAGCCACCTCCGAAAGACCGGTGTAACATTAGCAGAAATTATTAGCAGCAGTGATTTCAATATTCAAATGGACATAATATTTAGTAATAGACTGGGGGTTGTATAAATAGAGTATGAATGCCTCGTAATGAATCATATCAATAATTTTCACATACAGACTGTGCCTTACGTTTCTCAAAGGCCTTTACAAATACCAATTGATTCTCACAGCACGCCTGCTTGTTGGAGGAGCTGTTATTAGTTCTGCTGGATGGTGAGGATATTGAGATGCAGGGAAATGTTGCTGCTTGTGTAGTTCATGCTGGGACCTAAAGTGAGGGATAAAGTCGGAAGCTCCTCGCTCCCAGGTCGTAATCGTGGGACTACGCGGCTCTGTATGATTTCTTTGGCGTGGCTGGAAGTGGTGGTCCTCATGGACGGCAGCATGAGGAAGACGGTCTTTGGTAGACCCCAAAGTCTGGGGCTGACGGGATGTGGGTGAAGGCAGGAGTAATGCGCAGTGAATAGCAGAACTGGTCTCAATGGTGCTGTGCTTTCAGCTTATAGTCAGGAGTAGCACCACACCAGGTAGGGGCTTGGGGGTTTTTTGACCTAGAGAAACGTGGTTTTCCGTGTGGAAAAGTGGCAGCTAATGCAGACATACTCCAGAAAGAGAAGGGGACATCTTGAATCCAGCTGTGCTTTGTAACTCTCACCCACCTCAGTCAAGGAGGGTAATAGCTGAAGAGTACCTGAAATACTGGAAGTCTCTTTTCTAGCATAGCATCCTACTCAGCATTCACCACATTGACCATCTCTGTTTTGCTGTTGCCCTTCTTAATTCTGCAGTAAATTGTTCCAGCCTTTAACGTCTCTCCCGGTGACCCAGCAATGCAGTCAGCGATGGAGATCTTCTTCAGAGGAAAGAGGCAGGTTACACAGCACATGCCTCAAACAAGGGAAACCTAATTTATCTGTTGCCCTTGGTTTGTGCTGAATTCACCAAGGCTGACTGACTGCCCAGGAGAAGAGGACATGCTCTCAACTTGTATAAAAACGTGACGTGGTACTTCTAGCCTTTTTTTTTTTTTCAAACACATCTTATTTTGACATCTTACTTGCTGTTTTGAGTGACACCATACACTGAGAAGTTGTCTTTAAGCTGACCACAGTGGCACTTGGCTTTTTATTCTGAGAGGTTACATCATTTCCAAACCCATGAGCATGTTAAGAGCCCTTTAAATTGTCAGAATAATGTGCACTACGCTGCACTTGTCTGTATTAAATGTCTTCTGCCATAGCTTGTCCAATGACCCAAATTTCACAGTTCCTCCTGGTCCCTCACAGTTCTCCACACTCCTGACCCACCTAAGTCATTTTGCCATCTCGTAGTTTTTTTCTGTCTCCTAAGTCATCGATTGTTGGGCTGAAACTATTGACTCTTGTCATCACGTTGCTCTCTCCTTCCCAGGACCTCCATGGAGGTTGGCAGAACAAGGTTGGAAGGTTTATCCAGGTACCTCTGGAGCTGAGAGGCAAAGGAGGGATGGGTGACCCAAAGCAACAGCCTTCCAGGGCTTAATTGCTGAGCCTCAACCCCAGTTCAACAGACTCCCACCGCTCTTCGTACAGGGACCAGAAGCAGAAGGTGGCAACCTGGGGCCCACAGCCCAGAGTTAAATTTTGCAGCTTGGACTTGTGGCCTTTGGAAAGAGTGTGTGCATTTCTCAGGGCCATCCCACAGAGCCAAATTTTAGCTGTCGAGCTTTAAGGATTGTTTTGATGAGCTTATTGAGCAACTTCATTGTCTTATCTTCCAGATGAGACTTGGCCACATCTATTCTTTTAAATCTATTTTTTTCCCCTACCTCCTCTTCAACTTACAGTTCAGCATGCAGTTTTACCTTTCACTGCCCAGTTTCTAAGAAGCATTAATACTTCTTTTTAATGATCTTTGCCTGGAGCTTTTTGAAAGTCTATCTAAATAGTATTTGTAGTTTCATTAACTCTTTCAGATAAGAATTTGTATATTAGTGTCAAGAAGACTTTCTTCCACACATAAGCGATGCTCTTCCAGCCAGGTTATGTTATATTCCTCTAGGCAGTACCTCAGGTGTTTTGTTCCATGAACTGAGTCTAGCATGTTTAGGGAATAGATTTTTTTTTTTTCCCCCTTCTTAAGAAAAAGAAAGCAAAAGGAAAACATAGCAACGACAGCATGGCAACAGCAGCTGCGGCACAAAAGAAAAATAGGCAAACAGACTTCCGAAACATGTATTCACTGTTAAGCTATTTTTACTGGTTGGTGAGTATGTGGGAGTATTATAACAAAATAAGTGAGAAAATAGCTTACAAATAATTCATAAGAAACTTTATAGAGAACATATCTTAATGACTTCAGCCTCTTAGCTAGCCCTCATGCTGTATGAATCTCCACACGCACAAGCGTAAAGGTCACCTCTCATCTACGCTTATATATTGCAAATTCGTCTATAGACACGTGTATAAAATTCCGTGGAAGAAATAACATCAGTGGAGCATTAAGGTTAAATAACTGGGCACTAAAAAGTAAAGAATTGTGCATCCCTGCATAGCGACCTAAGAATAAATCCACCTCATTACATCCGCCCCTGCCTTTGCACCTTAGCGGCAGAGGTTTCCCAGCTGTGTGGAAGCGGAGGTGCCCCGCAGCCTGGGTGTTTGTGGAGGACGTGCAGGAGCAGGACGTGGCTCCCGGCTCTGCTGCCGACCTGCTGGGCGACCCTTTGCCTCGCTTCTCTGGGGACCTCTTTCCCCATTCGCCTTCTGCCTGGAGCACGCAGGCAGGTCCCTCCAGCACAGAAACGCTGGTATTCGCATCTTTGGGCAGAGCTCGGCCGCAGGTGGGGCCACGTACACGCTGCAAAGTGACAAAATGAGAATGAATAGCGTCTGCCCTGAGCAGGCTGAGAAATGCTATGCTTCACCAGCCCCTCCCCAAGATGCCCCGCTCTCACTGCAGACCAGTAAACTGCGGGAAGTCTTTAACTAAATTTAAAATAATTCATCGAGAACTTGAGAGAAACAGCCTCAAAAGCGTTGGACTTCTTCACTGTTGCAGCCCGATCTGTTGTGCCGCGTGAGCCCTTTTTTCTGCCGAGATATGATCCCTGGGAGACTGAAGGCACACACAGTCCCTAAAGTCTCCTCCGCAATCACGATGCTTCTGTCGGCACTGCGAGAAACACAGCTCAGCCCTCTGCAGCCCAAGCCAGGTTCACTTGCCTTTAGAAACACCAGAAATCTGGTTTCCTGCTTAAATAAAGTCATTTGCAGGGTCCCGTTGTGGGAACAATGGGTCAGATGGAGCGGTCATTGGGATGAGCGGGTGGTTGTTGGGCTGGAGCAGCTCTCCGCCGAGACAGGCTGAGCCCGGCGTGGGGTGGCCGCAGGTGCCTCTCTGCATCGCTCCAGGCTCTCTCGTGGGTATCCCCTTGCTACACCGTTTACGTGGGGTTTATGATCAATATATTGCGAAATGTTATTAATGCCACATCTCGCACGTTCCTTTCCAGCCGCGTGGGTTGAGAAAGCTCTGGTTTCTGCAGCAAGGCAAGCGGGAGTCCTTTGCGTGGTTCTGCGCTGCCTTGCAGACACAGGAAACCCTTTTCTTCTTGTCTCTCAATCTCGGGTAATGCTAGTGCTTCGGAGGTGGGACGAGCAGTGACTCGCTAATGTTTTTAATTTTCCTCATTGCTGCGGATGTAATTGTTCTGGAAAGTTTGATGTGTAACTGGTAGGGAAGGAGGTTGGTGAAGTTCTCCAGATGACGTCAGGAATGAGGAAGCAGCAGCTAAAGTGGTTTGGTTCCCTCTGAGGCTTTTTTTTTTCAAACAAAGCTGAAAACAAGCAAGGAAAATGCGATGCTGAGAAGCACTTTGTTTGTAAGATGCTTTCTGGTTTTAAATTACTTTGTTTAAACATCTTTGCCTATGAACCCTCCGAGGAAACTCATCTGCTGCTTTTCTCGTCTGCATCTTCTGCTTTCTGTGTGTTTTTTACACAAGAAAGAATGCAGGTATCTCATGTATGTTTGTATATACTCAAATACATGTAACTTGAATTGTAAAATACAGGCTGGTTAAGCGGGACAAAGGCCAGTGATCTGATATAAACCTGCCACCTTAGTTGAGACATGCTCTGTATTACGGCACTCATTGTTTGCTGCGGTCTTTTCCTGTGGCCTTCTGTAACATCTAAATATATATTAACACTGTTTCTACAACATCGTTAGAGCACAAATAGCCTGGATTCCAGGCATTTGAAGAAGTACTTCTTGACTCTGTTGCTGTTTTGTTTGTATTTTTAGCTTGTGAAAACAATTCTCAAGAGCATTGTTAGGTGTATCATAGCAGGAACACCTCTGGGCACGCTGGGGAATGTGTGAAAGCAGGTTTCGAGAGCTTTTATTTTCACACCATGTTTCAGTTCTGTAGCGATAAATGTTTTCTGGAGTACAAACCTGGAGCCCGTCCCCTTGCAGGTCTCGCTCCTTGAAATGTAAAAAGGCTTTTTAAATTTCAGGAGTTTGCTTGCGGTAGGGTTGTGTCACTCTCAGCCGGTAACAGGGCTGATCAGCTGCGTGACAAGCCGCACAAAGTGGGAGCTGCTGTTGATCTTCGCAGCTGATGGCGTCGGACAGGCGGGATTTGTACAGCACCTATGGCAGAGAGGAAAGGTAATGGCATAGCAGGAGAAAAAATGAGGGAGGAACAGCTCTTTTAGGCAATTCCGCATTGGCACTTGACCTACGACTCAAGACAAGCCCAATATCCTCTACTAGAACTTGTCACCGCACTTTCGGGGCTGTGTGCTGGGTAATTCCCGTCTCCTTCAGCAGACGGGATGCATGCTGCCGAGTGCGGACAGCTGGGAGAGAAGCGTTTGGAGTCCCGTCCCATCCCCCCCCAAATTGTCTTAATTCAGGGCAATACTTGGACCTTGCAGGTGTGGGGGAAGAAAACTGGTCCCGCTCTTGCATGCAGCATCCTGGATCTTCCTCTGCCCCCGCAGGCAGAACCAGCCCGTGTGGGCACACGCTCAGCTCTAGTAGTCGCGTTTCATTACGTGCCCAACTAGTGTGTTCTCCTTCCAGCCGGACACAGAGCATCCTGCAGGGCCGGTGCCTTTATTGCTGCAGCGTTGCAACCACAGAAAGCCCAATTATTTCAAATGGGCTTCAGCCAGCATGCTCTGATTTGATTAAGAACTTTTTGAAAGACAAGAAGCATTTAGAGCTAAGGGTTGGCTCCAGCCGTAGTTATTTACATCAGGGTGGGGGGATAAAATCTTTTATTAGTGTCACTGTTTAAATATTTTGGCTCTCTATTCCAATATTGTGGCAAGAAGGAACCATATGTGTTCCTAGAAAGACAGCCTAGTACAGCCGTTGATCAGGAGAGGATCTATTAATGTATTAACATTCAGAATAATGAGCAAAAACAGCACGCACTGGAGAGACTAACACTATCTTTAGTCTGCGGTTTTCAAATGTTTGGAAAATGTTATATTCCTCCATCTTTCTAAAGCTGATTTTCTGCCAACAGAAGTTCTCTTCTGCTGTTAATTTTAGAAAGGTTAAATCTATTTACAAAAGCAAACATAAGCATGGAGTGATGAAAACCAGGAGGATGTGGGGAGTAACAGGCTCCCAGGCTGCAGAGATCACAGCAGGAGCTGATCTGGCAGGAAAACGTGTAGGCATGTCTTTTCCTTTCCTTAACATTACGCAGAGTGGGGGACGCGGCTGGAGAAGATAGGAAGCCCAAGCTCCATACCAGCTCCCCTCCTTTCTCCAGAAGACACTGGACGACCTATGTGTATGTCTGCAGACCGCTGTCGGGCTTTAGGGAAGATTGCCGAAAGACTTGGCACAGGAAAAGGGCAGATTTTAAAGAGCTCGAGAGTGGGAGGGATTGCTGGTTGAGCAGCTTGGTTGCCTCGAGGTCATTGCTAATTAGCGGCATCTTGCCTAAAGAAGTGAACGTTACATTTTAATGCTGCTATGAAAACCAATCATGCTGTCTCCCCTTTGCATCCCATGCTACTGCCTGCTTTGCTGTGGCGGCTGGAGCAGGCTGCACACGGGAAGGGAAGCAAGCCCTCTCAAAGGATGGGGAAGGATGCTGAAGTGGTAGCGGAGCTCAGATGAGAGAGGCTGGAGCATGACAGCTGTTACTGGATCATGCAAAAAGCCTGCCAGCAAAAATGCATCAATTTGTGTGATATCCGGGTGTCTTGTCTTCTGTTTTCATAATTGCATACATGGTGTCTGCATAAATCTTCCCCCCGCCCCGCACCTCCAGCGAGAGGAGCTGACTGGCGGATGGCAGCACATCAGTGGGAGAACACCAGCAGGAAGAGACAACCAGTCAGATGTGTGTCAGACGGGGAGGGCCAGGGCCCCAGGCAGATTCCTCGGAGGTTGCTGGAACATGGTGCATTCACTAACTAGAAAACCTCTCCTTTTCCCTACGGGAAGAGGAGCATGTTCATCCAGACATGAGAACCAGCAGCGCTGTCTTGCCATGTTCTTCAGGAGGTTAGTGCCAAATGACAGCACAGGCGGCAACAGCAGAAGCTTTCAGCAAATGCGTCGTAGCCCAAAGGTCTGAGTGTCCCCTCGAGGGATACAGGGGAATTTCTTTTCCTTTTTCACCAAGTACTGAAATCTTCCTATTTATTCACTCCTTAGCTGCACGCTCTGTCTTTTCAGCTGCGGGCTTCCTTCTTACGGTGAGATCAGCTCTGCTCGAGGAGCGAGGAGTAGAGGAGTCCTGGGACTCTTTGTTTCAGACAGGGTTTCCCATTAAAAGCCCATTTCTTGAAAGCAGACACAACCCGCGCAGGCCAGTTGACTGGTTTCCTTAATACCTTGGTCTTCAGTTTTTCCTGCCTGTGGACTACCGGTCTTTGAGTCCCTCCACAAATACAGCTACTGGTACCCACCAGCTCCATGCACTCAAAAGTCTTGAAGTTGAGAAAGAAATGGTGAACTTTTTTAAACAATGACATCTTCTCCCCCAGTATTAATCTTGATTTGTGGCTATTGATGCAGTCTGAGAAATGTCCTTCCCCACTGGGGGTTTGTGAGCTTTTAATGGTTAAAACTCGTTCTTGAAGACACAAGAAAAACATTTTGCATGTTGAAAATCAACTTTCCTTTCCTTTTTTGACTTTCTGGGTAGTGACAACTCATGCTCACTTTGGTCCTGTTGACAGTCGTGCTGATGACAGCGATTTCAAATGAAGAAAAACGAAGAAAATGTGAGCCAGCAAAAAAGCAAGAGCAGTAAAAGCTCCTACCTCAACTCATACTGATATTGTGAAATTTGGCTATTGATGTTGCAACAGCATCTAATGTTATTTCCAAAGGCAGCACTTAAATTCCACTTTGGCAGATCATAACCATAAGCAAGTCACACGGTCCCGTAGGAAGAGGCAATTATAGACCAGTTCTTCTTGCTCCTAGTTGAGCGGTGGCTTTGGTCTCCGTAGCCCTGACTGTAATGCAGAGCACTGGCTCTGCGCAGAGGTGACGAATATGTGTCACCAGTTTCCTTGATGTAAGGTTTAAACCTGCATTTTAGCCCCGGGGTGCCAGACTGTGACAAACAAGAGCTAGAAGAGGGTAATGAATAAACATGGTGAGAATTTCAGCTGGAATCTGCCATCGGGTCCATCTGTTACTCCTTCCCCCACAAGCCTTGCAGACTCAATGAGCCAGGAACGGGCATGCTCCATATACTGTCCCATCCTTCAGCCACATATCTAAGGTCTAACTGTCTGCTTGTCCTGAAGTTTATCACTTACGGTCTCGAGCCATTATTGGTCACAGGATCTTCTTGTTCAGTTCTTTAGCCTTCCGTCCACCCTGCTCACGACAAGACTTCCAGAAGGATACCAAAAAGATGAGGAGGATAAACATATTGGTCACACGCTGGTGTCTGCTGTATCGCAGAGTAGCAGTTGCTCCAGTGAGACGTGCCTCGCAGGCATGGGTAATCTGCTCATTTAACCCTTCCAGCGCGCACTCGGCCTCCATCTCTTGTGAAACTAGATGCCCAGCTCCCAAACGAGGGGGTTCTATTCCGGTTGGCAGCTGGTGAGTCCTGAAGACTGTGTGACCTATTTGCACCCTGTGTCGTGTGCAGGCACTTCAGCTGGGGTGAGTCTTGGGTTTTCCTGCTTATTTTCTCTAACCTGGAGAAGGGAGAGCGGAAGCCCCTGGCAGAGGCGTGATGCTGAAGCAGCTGAGCAGAGGAACGGCGCGTGCCTGGTGTGACTCAGTGAGCGGTGAAGGCTCCAGCAAGTTCTGCCTCTCGGTGAGCGGTGGTTCGCTCTGGGGAGAGGATGCCTATCTCCCTGGCAACGCGGCAGCTTGCAAAAAGTTGCCATCAAAATTGCCCGTGGTTCCAGCCATCCCTCGTCGATGCAGGGTTTTGCAGACTTAGCTGCTGGTGTTCTCTTACAGAGCTCGTGCTCACAGCTGCAGTTCACAAGTGGAGCATCTCCCCGCTGTGGGAACCAGGCCATCTTAATTAAAGCCCACACAGAGGTTTTTTTGCATTTCTCCCATCGGTGCTTCCTTCTCCTGTTCCAGAAAGTCCATGTTCTTGGTTCTCTGCTCCTCCGTTGCTTCCAGCTCTCCTCCCAGTAAGGGAGATGGAGAGGAACATGATAAGCAACTTGGCTGGTTAATGAGATGAGTTCCCTGTCTAAGTGAGGGATTCTTGTGGACTGGGTGCGTTTGCCAGTCCCTGCTATCTCCCTCAGGTTCTCTGTCTGCTTCTGGCTCTCCTGGGAGAGAGGTTTGGGACCTGCTTTGCGTTGCACCTACTTTTCCCTTTGTGCCAAGCTGCCACGTTCATCGGGGCCAGGCGCGGAGCAGAAGCTGCCTCTGGATGGCAGGGCTGGAGAGCCGCGTGAGGCTGTGATTTGGCTGGGAAAAGAGAACTTAAATACCAGCCAGTCCCTGGCATTG
This sequence comes from Burhinus bistriatus, assembly GCA_013397275.1. Taxonomy (NCBI): domain Eukaryota; kingdom Metazoa; phylum Chordata; class Aves; order Charadriiformes; family Burhinidae; genus Burhinus; species Burhinus bistriatus. Next base: position 140,200 of record VYXH01004461.1, on the reverse strand, counting down.
CAGGCTCCAACTGCAGAGTCATTTCAGAGAAAGTAACGGGAGATTTTTCTCTCCCTAATTTATGTCTCTCCTGCATATGGCTTCTATGGAGTCGCTAATGTTACAGACAGATGGGTTGGCATTTTACTAGACAGAACACATGGGCTAGATGTTGTTAATGCTTGTTAGCTACTCACTCTGCAGCTTGACCAGTCCAGTGTGGTCACCTCGCAGATGGTTGGAAAGCTGCAGCCTGGCTGCTGGAGCGGTCCAGCTCTGCAGCGCGTGGTTGTGACAGCAGTTGGGATAACCTGCGTTTGGCTGCTTTTTCTGAAGGGCTTTGTTATAGGTCTGAGATACCTGTGGCTGGGGGATCCGCACAGCTTCCCCGTATGTCAAGGACAGACGCCGATTTGTGAAGATCCTGAGCCTTTTAATGAGGTATTGGCTTTAAAGGCTTAAGGTCATAGTTTGGATTTTCATAGGATGGGGTTGGAAAAATTCTGTGAGCCCTGTGCCTTGCTCTCGTCTTCAGTCCTTCATGGTTAATGTTTATAAACATAGTTGGCGGTGAACAGTATTTAGCAGTCCTGAGGCCTGTTAAAAGTTGTAATTTAGGATCTCGAGCTCTGACTTACAGCCGGCTGCCAGTATTAGTTTAGAGTGGACATCCCATGCAATTTTCCTTTCTCTGTGATGTGAATAGCCTGCTGTGATTTAGTCTCACCAGTCTTGTATTCAGCTGAACCGTTTCTAGGTACCACCTCAACAAATCTCCACAGGGTGAATCTCCTTGATAGTTGGTTTGGAGATCCCCATCAGAATCTGCGGACGCAAAAGTAGATGCTACGGGTGAATCGTTTCTGTTACCCTCTGCCCTCTTTGACAATACTGGCGTTCAATTTACGGCATAATGGTGGGAGGCTGAATGCATCCTACAGATGAGATAGGGAATTTCGGTTGCAATACTTGTCCTTTAAAACTCTCAAAGCACTTTTGGAAAATGCATGGGTATTAATCCACACTGAGCAGTAGTTCTTCAAACCTATGATTTAAATTGGATATATTTGTCTCTGTCTGTCCTGAACTGTTGAGTAACATTAATGCACCCTGATAATAGCTGTCACATTTTACCCCGGGGGTTGCTCCTCAGTGATAGGTGAAATCACAGCAGTTCAAAGGCCTGTCTTCCAGGATGAAAAGCTCTATAGGAATATTCAGATATAAAATAGTAATAGTATGAATCAAAAAATATGCTTCCCTTATTTTAAAGCCTTTGATCTTATTTTTATGGCATCACATTTGACAGTCTAAAGGGCATTAACCTGTAGGAGAAACCTTTTGAGAGAAGATGCTGACTTGCCCTCCACTGCGCAGAGCACCGTCCCCCAGGAGTAACACCAGCCCCTTTTCCCCATCCAGAGGGGTGCAGGTGCTTCGGCGCATGTCCCTGCTCTTTTTTACGCTTTTCATCTTTTTATATTGGGTGCAGGAGAGCTCACATAGATCAAAACACGTAGCTGTAGGGAGAAGCTCACTGCTACGCAGTACGCCCCGCTCTGTGTTTCTTTGTGGCTGGGCTGGTGCAGCATCCAGGAGCCCATCACTTCTGTCGCTCGCCTGCGTCCTGTGCATCGTGCCTGGGTCGTGTTTCTGATTAAGACGGAAGTATACGAGCTGACCTCTTGCGCAGAAGACATTGTGGGGCCGTGGTTCATCTCAATGTTGAATAATAAGAAAGAGAAAGGAAATGTTTGCTATAAATCTCAGTGCACGCGGGGCTGTTTCTCACTTATCCCACCCCAGCTTTCAATTTTCTTCTTGGCATTGCCAGGCGCTTGCTTTTCTTTGCTCAGCAGCTAAAAGCAGCTTTTTCATTACATTTCCTGGAAGGCCCTTTACAGGCATCCATCTCTCTCTGCCTCATAAATTCACTTTATATAGCAAGCTGGCGGCATGGAGGTCAGAGGTCTTGGCAAGAAGCAATTATTATAAAGAAGTGCTCTTCCTCTTTTGGGTTACAAAGAGGATATTAAAGGGGGAAAAACTTTGCTGCAGACAAGGAATGGTCATTTGTGAAAAGTAGGTGACTTGATTGATGAAGAGCTGCACATCCTGTGAGAGCTACCTTGGGCAGGCGTCCTGTCAGGCCAGCTGAAACCTGCCCATTCCCACGAAAAAAGAAGAAGGAAACCAGTAAACAGTTTGCTAAGTAACCTCATAAATATTTCCAGCCATAAGCGCATCTTGTGGTACAATTTGTTTTTTTGTTTTTTTAATATTTCTCTAATTTTAAATGAACAGCCTCTAATTAAAGTGATTTAGTGGCTACCTGGGGACCTGGTATTTGAGCAGCGCATGATGCTTAGGAGAGATTGATTGGTGAGGCATAACTCAATTGGGGGATCTCGGTAATGATATCATCACCCGAGAGAGCCAAGTTTGAGCAATTAGATCTCGAAACCTCGTGTTTGGGTTGTTATAACTTCAGCAGAGAGTTTCCACACGTGCACACAGACACACACACAGGCTTTCCCTGGGGATTTGCTGGGCACTCCGGTTTTTTGGCTGGCTCTGTGCTTGGTGGGCTGCCCCGTGTGTGTGTGCCCCTGTCCGGAGTGACCCGTAGCGGTGATCTATCAGCTTTGCAGACCCAGGGAGAGGGTGCCGCACGTGGACAAGGCGGCCTTTGACATTTAGAAAAATCTCGGCCTCCAAAGCAGGAGGCAGAAACAAAAGGATTTTCTCTTTTAAAGGTCAGAGCTGCTTCTTAAAAGATATTTTCCAATAGATTTGTTGGGCTGTGACAGGGTTTATGTGTATTAATGGGTGCCGAGCCATGGGGAAGGCATCGGAGGGAGGTGAGGGGCCATCGGGACCACCAGTGTGCCCAGGGCGCTTGGTGGCAGAGGCTCTGTGGTGCACATGGTGGTGGCACTGCAGAGGTTTTGGGAGGTGACCAGACAGCGCGGCTGACCCTGAGGACATCTACTGATGGGGGAAGGGGTTGGGGAAGAGGGCGTGACTGCCCCATGCAAAGAGCAGGTCTGAGGGATTCAAATGATGAAGGCAAATTACCAAAGGGGTTGATCTGGTGGGGAGATGTGCATAACCCATGTCAGAGTAGGCTTCGAGGTGGGGTGGGGAACACAAGGACAAGGGAAACGGCAGTAAGAAGTGGGGCAGGGAGAGGAGAGCATGGCCACAGCATGGTCCATAATGCCAGAGGCCTGTGGACCTGAATGGAGCAGGGAGAAGCTCTGCATGGAGTCTCGGATGTGAAGCTGTGTTGCCCCTTCCCTCGGCACGCACGGGGCTGTTTGCCATGTGTATTCAAAGCAGTTGCGCATAGGGACGCAGCATGGACAGTGATTTACGGAAGGAGCATAGCAGATGAGATGGAGCCTCCACGACATGTTCGCTGGGTAAATGTCACTGAGCAATGATTCACTTGCTCGTTTTGACCCCTAATACATCTTAGCCTTGAAAAGTACCGTCTACTGTAGAGCATGGCTGAGCGGCATCTGCAAAGCAAAGGCTTGTGACTGTGCTAAGGGGTGGAAAACCACTCTGGCATCCCTGCCAAAGTCCTAGGCTTCATCCTTCCTCATGATGAGGTCTTTGAATTGGGGTTCCCAAGCTGAGACACAACTTTCTTGTCTGCTGCGCCTGGCACAAAGCTCCACCATCGCTGCTGTCAGCTCACCAAAAACCATTCAGGAGCCACACCTCCGTCACTTGGGGGAGTGTGTTTGAAGATGTAGGAGCGCATGTCCTGCATGGATCGCATCCCCAAAGGCAGTTGTGCTTTCTTGGTGTCGAAATCAGAGGTAGAATATCCCCACTTTAAGCTGAAATCGAGGAATCATAGAACAGCCCAGGCTGGAAGGGACCTTGAAAGGTCATCTTGTCCAACCTTTCGTGGGAAAGAGAGCCTAGGTGAGATTATCAGGTTGTATTGAATGCTGAAACCCTCTTCTCCCTTTTTCTGCTTTTCTACCCCATGTTTTCTCATGATACCACATCCCCATGTCAACCTTCTCCTTGGGGCATGCAACCACCCTCTTTTCTATCTTATTCCAGAGTCTGAAGGCCTACAGGACATTGGGTCTTATGCTCAACCAGTATTTTTCAAGAAGCATCCTTTGTGTGATTGCCACGCCCCACTCAGACCCGCTTAAAAGAGGGGGAGGGACGGGACTGTGACTCAGATTCGCAAATCCCCAGAGGTGTGGACTAAGGCGAGACAACTCTCAAGGTCCAAACACAAACGTTTATTAGATTCCCACAGTGATTAATACATGTCTTAACTAGGTCCGCGATAATTGGTTAGGTATATGACAAATTACGGCAAGCGGTAAAGTACACCTTGTGTTACTTAACAACAGATACACAACAGATTATGGCAAGCGGGACTTAACAACAGATACGCAATGAATTATGGCGAGTGGTAAGGTATGCCTTGTGTTACTTACTTAACTCTAAGAGAAAAGACAAAACAGAGGGATAGAAAGAGATAGCGAGAGAGAGATAAAGAGATCACTGGTCCTGGTTCCAGCATTGGTTCTGGTTCGTAGGAGCGCTCTTCTGTGGATACCCCAGGAGGAAAGAAGTTCCCTCGAGGGGCACTTATTTTCCTCTTCTACGTTCACCGTATCAGTACCACTCGCCCCACTATTATGGTGACAGTTTCGTCTCAGGTTTCCCACCTCCCCAGGTGAGGTGGAGCATGATTTGGGGGGGGACGGGACGGGTGCTACAGTCAACTTTAATATGCATTTTGCAGATAATGAGGCAAAGTCATTCATCGGACACGATGGCCCTAAAACAGAGAACTAACAAGCTTCACAAGTTGAGCAGACCCATTTGGTTTTCCAAAGGCTTCCTCCCTCCTGCGTTATTCAGATGAGTTTCTCCCCACCTGAGTCACCCAAGAGATGAGAAAGTGTTGGCCTCGTCAGTTCTTTGAGCACAAGGCCTACCTCATCCAGACTCCACCGTGTCCACCCCGTGGCTACAGCTTCATTTGGAGGGACTTGTGAGGGGTTGAGACACTCCTCAGAAAGGCTCGGAGGGCCTCCGCCCCCTGCCTTTCTCTCTCCTCAGGCTACTTCTTTCTTTCAGGGAGTTTACAAGTCGACTCTTACAGTGATTAAGGTCACGCTGCATGCTAGTCTATAGCTGATGGCACTTTTGGAGCCAGAGTTAGGGAATCCATCGTTTTTAGCTACCAAAACATGTCAGAGAGAAGAGGCAAAGGGCATACGAGGAACTAAAAAATTGGTGTGTCTAGTTCAGAGTGCACTATTTCTGAACCATATATTAGCTTGTAAATGACCGGAGACGCTATCGCGCTTTTGACATAGCTACCTCTTAGCTGGTGGAACAAGCAGAGAAGTAAATGCTGGGACTTGGCTTTCAGGGAGTGTTCCTGTGCAACGGCAGCGTGGGGACAAAGAGCCGTCCGCGGAATCGGTGCAGTCAGAAGCCCTGTATATGTTACGTTGAGGTGACGACAGTTGAGAGAGCCTCCTTTATGGTCCATATGTTGCGGCATTACCAGCCCGGTCTGGCGAGCTGCAGGTCCATCCCCCAGCAGGCACGTTTGGGAGTGCGTATTGCTCCTACACATCTTCTGCATTGTCTGCTCCTTGCTGAGATGGTCCCTGTTGGAGAGAAGAACTCGCTTTTCTACCACGCTGGTGGTTATTTGAGAGACTTTTATATGTATATCTAAACTCTAAAGCTTGAATAATTTACCAATTTCCAGGGTTAAGAGGAAGATTTATGATGTTTCCTTCTGGCAGGCGGCAGCTGATCTTGATTCTCGTAGGAAAACAGTTGTACTAACAGCTCCTTTCTCTGAGCAGGTCCAGGAGCAGCTACTGCAAGTTTTCGTCTCCATGTGGTAAATAGACCTGTCTTCTTGTGTTTTACAAGGCAGTGAAATCTGCCCACTGATGTGATTGCTCTGTGGGGTAGCACAGCCCTTCAGATCTATGGCAGGAGTCGCATCCCCCCACCAGCAGAACCGAGCGGGCCGTAACGTGGGGCAGAGATTGATTTCCATTGTTTTTCTAGAAAAGATCCCGATAGGCCTTAAATCAGACTGAACTGGCAACGGAGCTTAGCGAAAGCTGGAATCTTTCCTTTTGCAAGTATTTGAGATCTGAATAAAACATAACATAGACCTGAATCTCAGTAGTTTAGTGAGCCAGGCAGATTTTTTCCATGAATTAGAAGAAACCAATATAGGTCTCTGTAAAGAGTACCTGTGAGATGATATTCTCATAGTACTTTGCTTCAGCATCCTGGGCTGCTCTGGGAAGCTGGGGGCGCGGGGGGAATATTTGCATCTCTAGCGAAGAGCTGCGCTCAGCCGGCTCAGCGCAGTGGGCAAAGGGGGAACAAAGTGCGATGGTGGTCCCCAAAGTCTCCTCTTGCATTGACTCCTCTACTATGCATCGACTGCGGGGCGGATGAGGGTGCTCACAGGCTCAGCTATTCCTTCAGCCCCGTCTATTCGGTTTGACTGTAAATCTTGATGTTTTTTCTTTCACACTTTAAAAGCAACAAGACACGATAGTGACGTAGCTGCGAGGAAGACGTGTCAACAGTGTTGGGCATAGAGCAGTTAGGGCTGGGTTTGAACATGCTCTGGTCTCTCTTGCCTCATTCCCACTCATGGACGATCCCCGTGGATGCTTGTTTAGATTCCTCAGCTGGGCATTTTCTACCTAGATGGGCTCGGGTGGCTTTTGGCTTCATCTGAACTTGGAATTTCCAGGGATGCATCACTGGGGTGAATAGCAATTGCGTTACACGGAGTGTGTCATGTGACTAGTTGGCTTGTACTGTCACCTGCAAGTTCTTGTTAGCAGGGGTTATGTCCAGGAGATTTTTCTTTTAGGGTTGAGACTTTTTTTTAATTTAAAAAATTGATTAAAAATGAGTGGAAGGAGTCCTAGCTATGAACTGTGAAGAGGAGGACTGGAGCGTCCTTGTAGCTTTGAACCACTGGAAATTTCAGCTTTGTATCTTTCATAAATCTGGTTTTTAGAGCTAGAGTCGCAGGTATGCTCTGCATTGATCCAAAACGGCGTGAAACAACCAGAGCCAGCAGCATTTGTTCAGGAGAGCATCCCCTCCGGTGTCCTTCCCCTCCATGCTCCCGCACACCCCTGCGCGTCCCCCTGCCTTGGCGTGATCCCCCGCTTGCTCCCACTCCCACGCTGCCCACCCTGGCGCTTCCCTCTCTGCCTGCGGCTCGCCGGGTGCACCAGAAATGCAGTGAATTATTGGGAATGTATTGCTATTATTTCGTATAATCATTTTATTTGTAAAGCACATGCTGCAAAGGTACTCCTGCTGTTGAACTCAAAGCAACAAATCTATCTATATATCCCAGGCTATACTACATTATTAACAGATGGGTGAAGAAAAAAAAGCAATAAAAACAAAATAATAAGAAAGGTAACAATGACAGCAATTTTAAAACACTCCCAGGGAAAAAAAAAAAAAGGAATCTAAATTTTTTTAAAAGCAGTGTGAGATTGAGTGAACTGAACTGCAAGTGCATCCATCCTCAAAGTTAGCATGTAAACATCTCCCGGCAGAGGAAGAATTGCCTTTTTTCCAAGTGGCTGCCTTCTTGCCTTGCTCCTGTTACAGAAGAGATCATAAGAAACCTGGGTGAGATGTCTGGGGTCTGGAAGATTTTTGGGTTTGGGGGGATTTTTTTGAGTTCCTGGGGAGGCAGAGGCCACAGCAGGGAGGACGGTGCCTCCCTTGACCATCAAACAACCAAGAGAAACCGCAGTCCTGTTGAATTCAGTGGGAAGTAAGAGTCCTCTCAAAAGCATGTATTTGTTCACATAACTTTCTCTGAGCATTTGTCTTCTGCCTCTGCTGAAGGGGGAAACTTCGGTTATGAAGAATAGGAGAGAGAAATTACCATTAATCTCATAAAAAAGAAATTATTCAAATGTAGCCTTCACCCGCGACGCCAGTGAGCTCAAAGTAGAGGGGAAATTTAAAACATTTATGTTATTCCGTTTCCGAGATCATAAAACACAAGCAAATCGTCTGGCACTGGATGCTAAATTTCTTAAGGAACTTGCTTTAATTAATTAAACTAGTAAACCAATTAATGGATTTACTTGTAAATTCTTAGAAAATTAATTCTGTGCCCAAAGAGTGTTTTAAATCTGCGAAGGAGGCAGTGTGTATTTCATACAGAGCTTGAATTCCCATTTTAGATGAATCCAATTCAACGCTGGCTTTGGAGACACAAGCGATGCATTCATAATGTTCGGACCTTCCTCCAAAACCGGCGCTTCCCATCAGCCGAATCCGGGGCGGCAGGGGGGAGGATTTGCAAAACAAAACCTGTGCTGCTTTCCCAGCACCCGGCCCCTGTACTAGCTCCTCGCTGTGCCACCGCCCGGCGTGGCGCCTCTGGCTTTGCGTGGATTGCGGATGTACCTCCCTCCCCGTGCCTCCAACTGCCTTCTTCGTCTGCCATCTCTGCCCCCTTCCTCCTTAGCCTCTCTAATCCGACGCAGTGGTACATCGGATGCGCAGAAAGCGAGTCGGGCAGCTCCAGTAAGCCACGGATTAAAGCACTGAGCATCCTTTGGAGCTGCAGAAAAACAACCAAGCCCAAGTGGAGGAGATTTAAACAAAAGCTAATTTACTTTTCCACGCGGAAACCTTGTTTAGATTCCCTGCCTGGCTCAGGGGTGGCGGGGGCATCCTCGGTACCTTGCGCTCTTCGCAATCCAAAGTGACACGTACATGAAAAGTTCATAATCAAATGTGTCCAAGCTCCTGAGAACATGAAATCAGAAACAAGCAGGTTCCCTGGGGCTCTGGGCGGTTATCCCTTCCCTTCTCTCCTAGCAGGTAAAGCCATGTTTTCCCTTCCTGTGGCAATCCGCCGTGCCAGCTCATGGCATCCCTTGATGGGGGTGGGGGTCTGCCCCGCTCCTGCACACCCGGGGGGATGCCGGCTTTGCCCAGCACCGCCCGCGCTGCTCCGCCTGGGCTCCGAGGGGGAGCAGAGCTGCAGAGCAATTAGGAACGGGAGCATTTTGAAGAGGAAAATGGCAGGGGAAAAAAATTAGCATTTGCACTGTGATGTTTTTGCTGTTTATTAATAAACAAACAGCTTTTGTGCCTCCGGAGGCAGGAGAGGCTTGAAGCATTCCTTATTTCTCTTGCATTTAGCTCTTTTTTGCTTGTTTTATATGTTACAGGAGATTTGTAATATCTTCCCACATGTTGAGTTTCTTTATTTTCATGAGAGCATCTCTGGAATAATTCCTCTGGAGCTCTCGGCTGTGCACTGCCGGGCTGATTTAAACATCCAGAAACACTTTAGGGATGCGGAGTGGATCAGCAGCTCGTTGGGAAGGAGTCGTGTTAATTAGGAGCAGGTCTGCTTCCTCCTACAGAAGCGGAATGACTTCAGAGATAAGTGTTTTCATGGAGAGAAAGCCCTCGTGAGTAGCTCCTGCCACCCAAGACCTGGGTGGCGAAGGTGACGGTGACCCCGACGTGGGCACCCCGGTTCTGTGCCTGGCCCCTGTGCAGCCCCTTTCCAGGATGGTTGCACCGCGCGGCTCCCCGCCTCCTCATTTGTCACTGGAGGGGGGTCACCCAGGGGTCCTGCGTGGGGACGTTGGAAATGCACAACTCAATAACAGCCCGATCACACCGTGTGCCGAACCCTACGCTGCAGCAGATAACCTGTCTTGGTTACAGGCGGATCCGCACCGAAGGAGGCTTCCGGGGCGACACCACTAGCTCTCCCCTGGGTGGCGGGAGGTGAATTAAAACCTTGCTGTATTAATGGGCTCGTTCTTCTTTTCCCTCAGGCCTCCAGCTCTTCCGGTGGAAAAATGCAGCTTCTGGAAACCGAGTTCTCGCGAACCATCCGGGAGCTCATCGAACTCCACCTGCTTCGCCAGGACAGCATCCCGGCCTTCCTCAGCGCCCTCACCCTCGACCTCTTCAGCCGCCAGACCATTGCTTAGCGTCCCACCACCAGCCACCGGCCAGGTGTGGAGCAATCCTAGGCAGGACACTTGAGGTAGCGAGGACAAATTCTCCTCTCCCACCCTTAATTTGTGGCATTGGGTTGCTTCTGTTTTGCAGGGAATTCCTTCTTCCCCCTTCTTTCATGCTGATTCCCAAACTGCACTGATTCCTCTGAAAAGCATCATTTCCCTCCGGTGGGAGGGCAAGTCTAGCTCCACGCCAGGGCCCTCCTCTGCCAAGACCCAGTCCCTCCCTTTGAACTGGGAAATGTGTTCATCACTGCCCAGACTGTCTCAGCATCTCTCTGGGAATATGGTGGGAACTGCCAGTTTGAGAAGGTGCAGCATCACTCTTCACAGCTTTTCCCAATAGGATCCCCCAAATCTGGGTCCCAGCAGAGAGACGAGCCTCGCAGGAGGCTGGTGCTTCCTGCCCCCTGGTTGTCCTCTCCTGATGGGAGCCAGGGGCTTGGTCCCTGAGGACAGGGACCTGGGGAAGGATCAGTCATGAGTAGTGGGTTCTTTGTGGATACCTCCTGCTCTTGCAAACGGCTCATCGCTCAACAGGGTTGAAATTATTTTCAAGATACCCAGTTACCTGAGTCTGCCATCACTCAGCACACAAGCACAAGCACAAATGGCCATCTGAAGACCCTCTACCTGTGCTGACACATCTGTGTTGTGTGGTGTGCTCAGGTGTCGCTGGCATGCTTTTTGTTCCTCACTGAAACTCTTGGGCTCTTGGTTATCTCAGGATTGCAGAAGGTGGGAGGGAGCTCTTTGGGATGTGCTGCCTGCCACCAGGCTGTGGGTACCTGCTCACCTTGCTGGGGGTCTCCTTCTTCCTCTCCTCCGTGGAGGATGGGGCACCCCCTGAAGTCTGACATTTTGTGTAACAATGGATATAGCTCTTCTAGCGTAAGAATAAAGTGTCATTTCCCAGACTGGATGTATGACTCCTTTATTTGGGATGTACACTGTGCTCCTCCTCTGCTCTCCCATGTGTAAAGCATGATAACAGTTTGTCCATCAGTGATCTGATGCCGGTACTGCTTTGAGTAGGGAGGACATCATTATCTCAGTTTTTCCAGGCAAGTCTCATTCATGCTTTAAACCAGATTAGTTTGTTATGAACTTCTGTGTATATTGATTTCCTCTTGATATCAGCAGGAACATACTTCCTAAGCTTGGAGAGAAGGTAGCAGTAAGCAGGCTATAAAGTTACCTTAGATGCTCACAGTGGCTGCAGGGTTGGCCATGCACGCTGGAGTCACTCTGGGACCTAGCGATGTGTCTACAGGCATGGAAAATAGCTGCTATAGACCCAACTGATCAGAAGTGGAGGGACAAGCGGGCGCTTTGGGGAGCCTGCAGCCCCCATCTCTCCAACTATCCTCTCCGCAGGGTTTGCAGGGAAGTGCGATAGCAAAAGTTTGGCGTTTTCTCTTCTGCTTGAAGAAGTCCTGGTGGAAGATGAATTGCCTGGCACGCTGTGCCAGGGGAACACTGCCTGATTCATATGCGCGACGTGGCGCTGAGAGTCGCCTTCCTCAGTCATGGGGAAAATGAATCATGACGTCAGCCGCATTCGGCTCCTCCGCCGACACAATAGCAGATCCTGGCTGTCTCGGAAAATTTTTCTCCTGGCTCCTCGCAGGAGAAATGAAGTAATTAATAAGTTTACAATAAACCCTCTATCTTAGCAAAACACGGGTGAGGCGAGAAGCGATGCTGGAGAGTGACAAGGGAAAACACGTTCTGCCCATTGGAAAGTTGCCTCCCAGGAGTGAAAGGATAATAAGTTGGGGTAGAAAACACAGCAGTCTTCCGAGATGCCTTCAGTGGGGAGGAGAGGCGGATGAATTACTTCTCTGCACCCCGTTCTCGCAGCAAGACTGATTTGTTCAACTAAGTTTAATACGCCAGCATGGCTGGGAAAGGTGTGTCGTGAGGATGGGTGCTTGCCCAGATGTGCCGGCGTGGTGCAGTGCCTGGCCCTGCTCGTGGCTTGGGAAGCTGCTGGGGTAACTGTCCTGCTTTGGCCAGCAGCATCCCTGCCCTGCTCATGGCGTAACGCTGTTGCACAGCGAGCAGGCTTGGGCACTACGTGAAACCGGGGCTTTTGGGAGGTCTAAGGCGCACTGATGGAGGCCTGGGAGCATTCACATGGAAGCGTGACCGTTGCAAAGCTACCTGGGCCACCCATGGGACATAGGCTTGTGGTTGGGCATGGGGAAGGGGAGCTGAGACTTCCCAGTTTCTAGCTCCAGCGCCAAATTCAGGATGAAGCCCCAAACATACGGCTGTACTCTGCCACCACGGCAGCTCCCGTCTCGGCCACCATCATTCTACTGCTCATCCCAGCCATGACGGAGCTGCGAGGAGTAACTGCGATGCTGAATTTTGCAGTGATTGCTCCTTCCATGCCCAGCTCCGTGGTGCTCGGAAGCCAATCGCAGGACCCTGCCACCATGTTCACCGCCCCCCGCATCCCCCCTCCATGGGGGCAGCCCCCCGGGGCAGTGCAAACAGAGACTCTGGTTGCCACCGATGGTACAGCAGGTTTCAACCACCCCAGGTGGTGGGGACACCAGTCCCATTTGGCTTCAGCTTGTCCCTTGCAAAGCTCCAGCCCCGTTGGTGGAAAATCCTCTTAGAAAATCTGGGGAGATAGGTAATAAATTTGCAGTTGGTTGGAGGGGAGAGGCAGCAGTATTAACAAGCGTGCGTATGCTCGCTGGGTCTCTGTGCACGCTCGCTGGGTTTCTGTGCTATAAGCTGTAAAATATGATTTATGAATGCACGGCTGGGGGACCGTGTGTGTCGGAGCACTGTCTTGTTTGCAGTGTTGCCTGAAGCTTCCCTTCACTCAAGCTGCTTGCGAACCCCGGCTCCTCTACCGATAACCCTTTTCATTTCTGTGCATATATAAATAGCAAAGAGGGGCAGCGAGCTGCCAAGTACTGCCATACGGTCCTTGAAAGCAGCAGAGCTCTTGGCTAAGGTGGGTATTGCAAAGTTCATGCCTCTCCTAATGTCACACCTCTGATCCTGGAGCCTTCTGCTCCGGCTTTGTGTTTCCTGGCTCTTTTTGGCACCGTTGCGTGTTTTCGTGTGAGTCTGAGAGTTGTGCTGGAAGTGCGTGATGCCTGAGAAAGGACTAGAGAAACCTTTTTGGGATGAGCTATGAGAAGCCTGGGACTCGTAGACATTAGTTATGGATCATGTCCATGTAACACCATAGGAGGAGGGGAAGGAGAAGGGAGGGAGAGCGTGAAGCTGTGGTGGAGGTGGGTACCCAGGGAGCCAAGGGCAGGAGTGGGGCTAGGCACGGGTGGAGAGGAAGAAACGAGGTGCTGGAAGGAAAGGGAAGCCACCGTTTCTGAACTAAAGAAAGAAAAGCCATCTTCTGCCACTGGCTGACTGTTGCCATCTCCGGAGGCTGTGTGGCAGCCTGGGTCCGGGCTCTCCCCACCTCGGGGGCTGGAAAGTGGCTGGTTTTCAGGCCCCTGGCCACAGCGGGGCTCCGGCTGGAGGCCCCCTCCCCTCCTCTTCCCCGCAGCGTGGAGCAAAAGCCGCTGCCTCAAGGCACAGATCCCAGCCCTCCCGGGTGCAGCGGTGCTGTACAGAGGCTGTTGCCCCCTTCCACAAGCCCCCAGGGTTTTTCCCTAAGGGCAGAGAGGCATTTCCCTCCCCAGAGCTCCTCACAAAGTGCCTTTTCCCTTCTCCTGCGTCTCCCAGCACAGTGGCGTTAGTTGTCAGGGGTGGCCAACGTGGCCACTGTCTGGGCAGCCCTGAGCTCTGGGTGGGCAGGAGAGCCGCGATGGAGGGGGACGAGCATCCCCAAATACCTCCTCCCACTGCTGCTGGGCTGGGGCAAGAGCTGTGCTGGCTCATGGGGGGTTGCAGAGAGGATTGGGGTATGGAGAACGATGGGACAGGAGCGATCCTGCTCCCGGCTCTTGGATTTTCTGCCTGCCCCAGGCCAAGCCAGTGAGCCCTTCTGCACTGTGGGCTCTGTAAAATGGGAATATCGCTTCCCAGTCGTGGCCTCCCAGTGCCGGCCANAACCATTCTAGGATTCTATGATTTGACCCCAAATGCAGGCCTACAGGGAGCCCAGGTGGGCAGCAACATCCCACCAGGGCTCATGATCAGTGGGGGTTGGACACAGCATCCCCCGGCTGCGGCGCTGGCGTTGCTGTCGGTTCTCCATCACTCCCTTCTGCTCACTCCCAACGCACCGAAGAAGCACGAAGCAGCACCAGCCCTTTTCATTTCCCGACGCCAGCAGCGGGCTGAGAGACAGCTGAGAATGGTGTGAGTTGGGCTGCTGGGCGGACGTGTCAAAGTGAGCCTCCGGGAAGAGAAGCAAAGCCTTCCTAGGACATCACCAAGGTAATGCCGGAGCCCGGCAGCCAATGCTGCTCGGTGCGGGAGATGACGCAGCCGGGGCAGGTTTGGTTCTGTTATAGCTTTTAGCTGTTCGAAGACGCTGGGAAAACAAGGACGGTGTCAGATGCCAGGTGACCATAGCTAACGACGGCCTGTTCTTGACGAGGCAAGCATAGTAGCTGGGGAGGACAGAACAGGCTCGCCGCGCTGGTGTAAATCGCATTCGCGCTGCCTGCTGTGACAGCAGGTTTGGATTTAATAGCAGCGATGCTAAAAGTTGCATGATATTTAAAAGCTACAAAATGCGCCCACTCTGATCAGGGGAGGGATATTAAATAAATAAATAAATAAATAAATCAGCAAAGCTTTTTCACGAAGTCTTTTTTAAATATTAAAATCCCGTCCTTCCCAACAGGAAAGCTTTTTTCAGGCTAAGAGGAGCGACTGAACGGCATCTGATGATATCGCATTGACACAAGTGTCTAGAAAAATAGGGTAGGAATGTATGATCTGTTCTGAAAAAGGAACCCTAGCTAATAGGAAATATGCTGATGCTACTTTTAATTTCATGACTCAGGTTTGCTGCAAAATTGATGGGAATCTGTGTTGGAGCTTGGTTACATTAGAACAGTTCTCTGCTGCTTGGAGTTTTTCCATTTTTTGTTTCTCTTTGGGGGGATTGTTGTTGTAAAACTTTTTGGTACTCCAGGGGCTTGTAGATGTTATTTGAAAGGACAGTGGAGCAGTCGGGCATCCAAAGGAAATAGGAGATTCTTGCTTCAGAAATGTGCTACGTAGAAATCACTGGCCAAAGCCTTCAACTATAAGGGACTGTTGGAGCCCCCCAGCCCTGGGCAGCCGTCCCAGCGGGTGCTCCTGCTCCTTCCACCCACGAGGGCTGGGTCTCCAGCCTGCCTTGTGTACGCTTTCCCTCCAAGCAAATACAAGGGACAAAACAGAAGGAAAATACACTTTAAAGAAAACGCTGCCGTGTAAGTTAGGGGGCGCAAAGGCAGCTCCTTGATGCTGGAGGGCCTGGGAGGAGCCCATGTCTTTGGTCTCCACCCAAACCCCCACCGAGGCACGACTCAGTTCTTTCAGGCTGTGCGGGTTCTCTCTCCTGCTTCCCCAACGTGGGATCAAGCATCTCCCGGCCCCTTTGTCTTCCCTGTGCTGTTTCCTGGCCCGGGCTCCAGCGCTGATGAGTTTATTAGTGTTGCTAATTTTACCTGATGCTGCTTCCTTCTCTTCGTGACAGGTTGGGTTTTTTTGAACTCCAGCTGACTGATTGAGCTCTCTTTAATATTCCCTGTTTTACTTTGAATTCTCTTTGTTGGCTGTTGCTTGTTGTGTTTTTGGTTGTTTTTCTTTAATCCTCCCACTGCCTCTTTTTCCTCCCTGGTCCCTCTGATGCCTCTTCAACCTGGAACAAAGCCAGAGACCATCAGGAGGTCATTGAAACACAGACGGTTGTTGGATTTAAATAAGGACTAGATAATTTTATGACCATTAACAAGACTCGCTGCTACGCAAGCTAAAATAATAAGGGCAATCATATCTCATGGTTCGGGGAGCAAGCTGATTGCCTGTAGGGACTAAGAAGGTAATTCTGCATCCCTGACTCCCCCCAAAATATGATACAGTTGACGAGATGCACCAGACAGGTCAAAGGGCAGGAGGATGCACATGCAGGAGATGTGCGAGGCACAGGGCTTGGCCAGAGGGCGAGAGCCTTATCACCTCTATCATCACACTCCTTTTCTCTGGTGATCGGCAACTTCTGGTATCAACGTGATGGAAGATGTTCTCCAGGCAGGGGAAAGGCTCTGACGTTTGGCAGATGAACCTTTCCTCTCTTCTTGAGCATCTCCTGGCTAACTTTTGGGCCATATGATGGCAGACACTTCGCTTTGCTAGTGATGGTGGCTGGTTCATCTGCTAGGCTGTCCCCATAACTGCTACCAAGAGAAATTAAGACCATGAACCTCACTTAGGTCCTTTGCTTTGGAGGTGCCTCCCGCTCCCCATTGACTATGGAGTGCATGAGGGAGATGAGCCTTACACATAATGGGGTGATGGCAAATCGCCCTGTCCCTCTTTCACCCCTTCTCCCCGCTGCGGCTCTCCCAGCTCCTCTGCATGCATGTGTCTTTCCACAGCTTGTTTTGGGAGTCACGCTCCAGCCCTTGGGGTTGTATGTGATCAGCTCCCGCTCCAATCCCGCTGTTCCACGGCAGAGCCGCCCTTGAGTGGCATGCTCTGAAGTGACAGCTCCTCTCACTGTGAGTCCTGGGAGGGGAAGGAGCAACCTCGGAGAGGAGGTGATGGCAGGGAATGAACCAAACCCACAGGGAACGGAGCTGCTCATCCCAACAGCTGCGCTGAGACAAGGAGGAGCCAGAAAAGCCCCCCCAGATAGCACCAAGATCTTGGGTGGATCCATCCGGCCAATGACGGACGTCTTTGGGTAGGTCTGTAGGTAACCCTAGCACTTCATATCAATGCTCAAATCTCCTGCCTTGTGCAGGCAGAGCATCACCTGTGTGCTTCCAGCCAGGTCAGGGGATTCCTCACCCCGTACGGAGACAGCAGGAGCCCACCATGGCGTGCTGCCGTTCCTGAGCTACCAGCCCCAAGGTGAGGATTAGAGCTCTAACAAATCACTCGTTAACTTAGCTAACTCATTAGAGAACACCAACTGCAGAATAGATCCTAGGCATGCTAATGACTTGATTTTAAGGGATCACTGTGTTGGTAAACCATAATTAACAGTCTATAGCAGCACTTTTTATTTAATTACACGCAGGCAGAGCTGGGAGGCACAGGAAGGTTGATGGGCAAGCTGGGAGCCACCAGTACTGACTGCTCAGCCCCGACGGGTGACCCTGAGGGAGGTTTGGGTGGTGGCACTCGCTGTAGGCTGTTGGTTGGCATCTCCCAGTGTATGCTGGCCATGGTGATGAGATATAGGGGATCACATTTGCCCCCCCACTATGGGTGTGGAGCGGTGGGTTGTGGGTACCTCCATAGAGCCTTGTCATGGGTCTTCCCTGAAGGCTCCGCTTCTGCAAAGGGAGCTGTCAGTTTTTGGGAGGTCACTGCTCTTCTCTAGCTAGCACGGGATCACAGCTTCTGCATACAGCCCCCATCTGCAGGACCTGTCTCCTCCCGTGTGCTGGCGGTTCAGCTAACTGCCCCTCTGCACCCCACACATACATGTTTAATACAGTGGAAGTGGTCAGGGAGGATGGAAGTCCCACCTGCATGGAATGCTCAGCTCCAGTCACACTGGCAGATAGGGTGGTCCTACAAGTTGCCCTGAAAGCCCAACCCCAAGCTCATTGCTGCCGGGTGCAGAGACCCCACGATGCCTGCGACACCATCCAGCCTGGCTACCCCTCCTCTTCCTCGCTTCCCTCATTTGGAGGAGGAGGGTGGCTCATGGGGCTGAAGCAGAGGTGTTCCCAGGGTGAGGAAGGCACCAGGCACCCAAAAGCCACAGCCTCCCCACACACACCTCATGTCCATCACCGCTGTTTCCTGGCTTCACGGTTAACTCTGGCCTTACACAGTCCCCAGGTCCTGTAACCGGTGTTAAATGTAATGAATGATCTTGTCCTCCTTGTTTGTCTCCTCTTTAGTGTAACACTGTAATTAGCTTAATTACCAACAGATTCTTTTTTTTTTTGGTAACTTAAAATGGAAATTAAATTTTGCACCAGGTTTTACAGGCTGTTAACGGGAATCGAATAATCAAGCCTGACTCCAAGTCCTTGAAAATGAGTATTAAAAAAGGTCTGAATTTGCATATTCATGTTTTTAATAGGGTTCAGAAGGTATATTTGCAACTGATGAAAAGGATTAATTAAGCCTAATTTGCATAGGAAGAACAGTTTAACCCCTTGCAGCCTAGCAAGGCAGAGGCTGACAGTTGGAATACCATGGCTTGATACTGGAGCAATGCAGCACAGGGCCCAGAGCAGCGCCCTGCGGACCATCTTCCTTCCACTTGAGGAGAACGGGACCTGGAGGAATCCAGGATCCCAGCACCACCCTGGCGCGGTCGGTCCCTCTGTGTCCACAGCCACCTCCCAGGTTCAGCCTCTGTCCCTCAACCGTGGTGGTTCTGGACCTGGATCTCCCACAGCAATGCCACCGCGGCAGGCCTTGAGCAAAACGTGCGGCTCCTCCCGGCATGAGCTGGGCTGTGTAGCTCTAACGCAGGTTTGAGAAATAATTTTGGTAAAGCCAGCTCGGTTCTCTGAGCTGTTCACAGCAGGGCTGCCCGCAGCCAGCATGGGGTGGGAGCACCCATGGCTGGTAGGGTCACCAAAACCTTCGTCTCCTGATCTCATCGCCAATTTCTTTTTTTTCTCAGCGAGGCTGATGCTAGTCAGGGGTTAAAGGGTCTATGGGAACGTCAGAGCAGGGTGAGACTCGGTGTGTCCTGTCCTGCTCCCAGCCATCAGTCTGAGGCTCTCCGCAGGACCTGACAGCATCCCAAAAGCCTGGGACTTGGGCAGCTTCAGGGGAGGGGACACAGAGCTGCCTGCACCCTAAATCCCAGCTGGCATCCCCAGCGTGGAGAAATCAGCAGGGTCTTGCACAGCTCTGTCCAGTCGTGATCTAAGAAAAACATATAAAGCCCCCCTAATCAATCACACCCCCAGCCTGGAAAGCAGAGCGGGAACGTGACACTTCCCAGGGCCCTACAAAGCTGAGAACAGAGCACAGCTTTGAGTCAGCGCCTGAATGTTGCTAAAAAGTGGGAAAAAATAAATAAATCAGGCATTCATTTTGCTTCAGCAGGTGGTGTGCTGCGTTCCCCTTGTAATGCTTTGGTGGCGTGTGTTGCTAATTATTTTTCGGGTGGAATTTGCTGTGCACAGCGCACGGGGTTCATTAGACAGAGATGGCTTTGAAGTGGCGTTCGGAATTAATGCTGGCATATGTAAATGTTTCTTGTGCCATGGAAAAGCTGGCTATAAATGATGCATGAGGTCCAGCAAGAGAGATGCTTGCTTTGTTTATACACACCCATTGGGCTTCGTTATGCCAAAAACAGGCAGAGGAAATTCGGCAGTGTCTTGCACAGTCCGTGTATCTGCTCCCCGGCTGTACGTGAGCATTTAGCAGAAGTTAGCGTGGCATCCTTAGCACGCTGCATCCCAAATTTCCGCCGGTCAGAAACCTGGCAGCGACCTGGCAAGGCTGCTGCCGTCCCTGTGCTCAGCATCTTCCCCAGGTCCCCCAGACGATGAGGAGGACTCATCCTGCACTGTGAATCATCCAGGTGCTGAGCCATGTGCCTCATTCAAGCCTCAGGGCAGGGCACTTAGTGGGAACACTGGTTTGAGGAGGCCCTGCTCACCTCCTCCTGCTCTCACCCGACTCATCCTCCCAGCACCATAGGGTCCATAGGGCTGTGCTAGCAGCAGAGGGGGAGAACATTTCACTTAAGAAGAAAAACCTGAAGAAAGAGAAAGAAAACCCAAAGCCCACAAGCACAGCTGAGGGAGCAGGAGGCAGTGCCTGGGGCAAAAAGCCATGGGAATGTAAGATCCCTCAACCCCTGTCTCCCCCAAAGGCTTTTGATGATGGCATTGCTGCTGCTGGACGTGTCCCAGAAAAGCTGGGTTCAGCCCTGGGCTCTGGTCTGCCTGGTGGGGGCTGTATTTTAGCTCAGCAAGTGCTTTCAGAGCTGAATACTTGTGCATCTCTTGTGCAGCAGGATCCCTCTTGGATCACCCAACAGTGAGGTGAGGAAATAGCTCCCCAGCAACTTCTAGGAGGTCTTCTCTGCTGCTGGGGTTGGGCAGGTGGTGGGTGAACCATTGCCCTCTCCTGGCTGCTGCCCCAGCAGCTCATGGGTGAGCTGGAGACCTTGCACGGTCCGGGAATGGCTGGTGGGACCCAGCTGTGTAGTAGCCCCATGGAGACACCCCTCCAGCATGGGGCTGGGACACCTGGAGCAGGGTCTCTGGGAGACCCGTGCCCTGGCAAAGCAGGGTCTGGAGCACCACTGCACAAAAAATAGGGCACCTCTGTGGGGGCAGCTGGGCATCTGTGCAATTCCCTTTCTCTGAAGTGATGAGGCCAGTGTTTTAGTGGGTATCTAAGCTGATAAGGCTAAAAAACCATCATGAAGTGGGTGGCGTAGGAGAAATAGTGGCAGGTGGGAGGGCACGTGCCGAGAACACATGACAGCCACTTTTGCACAGCACCATAACCCCGTGGTGGTGGGTTGGGGTTAGGCATAAATGAACTCCACGTTGGTTCCCACCAGCAGCGACACGCTGAACGGGGGTTTCCAGCCCCGGGGCCGTGCGGTGGCAGCGCTGGCAGGGTGAGGCCGATGCGGGCAGCGCGCACCGGCCACAGCGGCTGCGGGTTGTGAGTGACGCTGCACCTGGGGCACAATGCGAAGCCTCTGGCAGTACCTGGTGTTCGAGGGGTTCGTTGCTCGCCCGCGTTGGGGCTGGACGTGTGTCGGGCTGAATGGCTCCATCCCGATGAGTGGTTTCCTTCTCCCGGCTCTTTCCCTTTGCACCCAACCGGGAGCAGCCCCCAGCCCCTCGGCCGCCCCCAGACAACCGGAGAGCCTGCGTGGGGCAGCCGCTCCTCCACTCCTCCGCTGCCAAGAAAACCGGCTGGAAATCACCGAGGTGCGACTGTGTCATGTTTTCTCTGCAGTGTTTACGAAATCGCTTGCTCATCAAACACAAAAGGAACTGTTTGCTTTTTAAGTAAAACAAACATAAAATACCTCCATCTTTTTTGCCATTCCGAAGGCTGCTTTGTTCCCTCCAGGCTCCGTGCTTGCCAAGGCAATCGGGCTGCGCAGTCGGGGTCTCCCTGAGCCTGAAACACCCACCCCGTCCAGCCACGGATGAGTGCCAGCACTCCTGCCCTGTGCACGCCCGGCCACACTCGTGGAGACACCGGCATGGGGGCAGTTCCCGGGCAGGAGACACCAAGTTTTGGAACTGTTGGAGACCCGGACCTATCCGTGGCATGGTCCCCAGCCAGACCTCCAGACGAGGTCCCTGTCACGAGTCCGGTCTGGACAAGCTCACGGTGAGGAAGGAAGGAGCTGAGCAAGAAGCTGTGACCGAGTGCTGAGAGGTTGTTGTGTTTTCATACTTCCAACTGTTTATTTACCAGCATGTTGGAGAGCAGCGACTCTTCCTCGTGCCTTATTGAGAAGCTCAGCTGTGAAATAACTAAATGAACCATCCCTTTTTATTAGCCTTTGGACTTAGCAGAGGAGCAATCAGTTAATGGCTGACCAGTTTTTGAAGATGCTAAGCACATTACAAGTGCTAAGTATTATTATTTTCCCCGCAATGTTTTATTTCTCCCTCTGAATATTCAGTTTAAATAACCCTTCCAATTACATTATCCAGTTTCATGCGTTCTGCTCAGATTAAATGTGGTGCCGCTTACAATTCACTCACCTCTGTGGTTTCCAGGTCTCTGCAAGCCTCATCCTAACCTTTGCCTCTCAATCCTGGGCTGAAAAGCCCTTCTTTCTGGGTCCAGCATCTGCCCCAGCTCTGCTTTGGCTTCTCAAAATTAAATGCATCTGCATCACTTCCCCACAGGCACTTCAACCTCTGGCTCCTTCCTCTTGCATATTTATTTTTCTTTCTTAATAAGGGAACGTTTTGCAACCTTTCCCTTTCCTTCCAGCCAAATTAGCTCCCTGGATAAGCTGTCTCCTCCCGCTTGCTGATATCTTCCTATGATGCCTTGCGCTATTTTGGTTTCTTCTTCTTTGGGAAAGGGTGAAGGTCATCTGTGCAAAGGAGGGCTTTGTACCCTGGTGCCAGCCAAACTACCTTATCTCACCTGGAAATCTCCAGCCACGTACATCTATGGCTTTGCAGAGGAGGACGGAACTGGCTCAGATGTCACACCCCGTGAGTGAATCCACCCCTTCTCCTGACAGCTCTGGAGCAGCGATCGGTGGTCGAGTCCTTCACAGCCACAGACAGGCTCTTCTGGGTGTGCCCTTCTCCAAAGCCAGCCTGGGGCAGGGGCTTCCCAGTCGTGTCTGAAAGGGTTCCACCATCTCTGGTGCTGAGGAGCACCAAACTCTCCTGACAGTTGTGCCAGCTCCTGTCTGGTCTCCAGGACAGAAGTACAAGATGGGTGGGAGATCAGAAGCCAGCCCATGTCTCACAGCTCACCCTCCTTCCCGGCTGTGACCTCCACCACGGAAAGAGGTTTGGGGTGGCAACACCGGGTGCCAGCTCTCCCCAGCCTCTGCTGCCCATCTCCTGCTGCATGTCTTGCCCAGAGCCCTGGTGTTTGCATTGGACTGTCTTTTAGGAGCCACGATCACCCTGCAAGGCTGGAGGAGGCTGTGGAGCAGCTCAGGGGCTTGTCAGCTGTCAGCGCTCCTCGAAGGATTTCTCACGCGTAGGGCTGCCACGTTTCTGGCCGGGATTTCCCAGGCAGAGATGTATGTGTGTGAACTGTGGAGTGGGTGGTAGTGTTGTTACAGCCAGAATGATCTAAGGGTATAATTGAGACAAGGTTTGTACGGAGAGGTACTATCTCTTATTGCAACACCTGAGATGGCTGGGGAAAAAAAAACCCCAAACCGCAAGACCTTTTGTGCACGTAAGCGCTTTCTCAGCCTGAACTGAGCTGAACGAACCAGGGGTGTTTGGGATGGAGAGCGGCAGATGGTTCATGCCGATGTGCTCCGTGGCCGCTTGGCCAGGGTGTTGCTGGCTCTGGCGGTCCCTTGGAGAGACTCCCAACAGCTGCTCTGCTCCTGCTCCTCAAATCTTCCCGCAACACAACCCCCAGGTGGGGCAGGAGGGCACGTTTGGGAGAAGCAGGCTTTAAGCCCCCACTGCAGGCAATGGGAATCTTTGTGTCTTGGCTACAAATGTGGTGGAATGAGATTAATTAATTTAACTGCATCGCGTGAAGAGTGCCAGTGTTTACTTACGGGAGACCGCAGATGAGCTTTTGCGGTACCCAGAGAGGCCTCCTGCTGCTCGGATGGGCTGGGTAGCTCTTGATTGCAGGGCGGGAGATGCCCAAGGAGAGCTCTGCTGTGTAAAAGCGATGCTAGGAGAGAGAGAAAAAAAAAAAAGATTTAAGAGGCCCCCAGCAGAGACAAGCTGCAGGCACCACGCACAAACTTTGAGGCATCCCATCACACCCCTGCAGACCAGGGCAAGCTGGCCAGGGGCTCGTGCAAGGACGGAGGAGGCTGTTAAGGCTGGACACTGTGGTGGGATGAGCCCGATGGGAGGGCTGAGGAGCTGCAGGGAAGGCGAGTGGGGTGGGAGGAAAGTGTGGATGTTGTATGTGGGGCTGATCACTTCCTTTCACAGCTGGAAACACTAAAGAGTATGATAGACCCAGAAGAGAGCCCAGGAGATGAGCAAGACAACACAGGGGACGGCACTTGCGTAGCTTAATGGAGAATATGGACCAGGAGAGAAGAGCTCATTACAAAAGGGCATCGCACGGTGCAGAGAGGAGAGGATATAAACCATGAGAAAGCTGATAAAAGACAGAAATGGAAATCTTTCGGTCCCAAAGAAAGCAAGGATGGAGTACATTAATGAGCTCTTTAATGGCAAGGCAAGTAAAGGTGAGCAGCAAATGGCTATTTCCAGACAGCTGAGCTGAGTCTGAAAAAACAGATGTTGGTGGGATGTGAGAAGCGATCAGCACCTGCAGGAACAACAGCGCACCCTGTGTCATTAACGTTCCCATTGAATTATTAAAAAGGCACGCACATGCAAACTCGGAGGCTTGGCAGACCCTTTTGGTTACTCTGCAGGGACAGAGAAGCTGCAGAAGAGGGAAACCAGCACGTTCACACCCACTTTGGACCAAAAGAAAGGGCAGCAAAACTAGAGTAAAAACTAGCATCCTGCTTGGCTACTCCCCCCGTGGTGAAAATCCATATCCCTGATACTTCTGTGTCTTCTCATCCCTTCCACAGAGGAAACTGCGTCCGGAGAAGTGGCTTCACTCTGGATCAGATGGTTTCCCTTCATTAAATACTGGGCGGGGGCGGGGAGGGGGAAGGTGGGAATGAGCAAAACTCCCAAGGCGGCGTTTGGATAGTCTCTACCACCCTTCTGGTGGTGCTGGTGAGCTGGCTGAGAGGGGTGAAAGAGAGGAGATGACACAAAGGAGGTGTGAAAAAGTGGAGTGTAAGTAAATTCAAGTGAAGCCAAAGTCACTGCTGCAAGCCAAGGAGCGGGTACCTGTTGGGTTGGCTTCTCCAGCACCACCGACCATGGCCACCGGCAGCTTCACTGCCTTCAGCGCCTCAGGGCATCGGCTGGCAGCGGTGGTTGGGAGATGAAGGAATGGAAAAGTGCTGTACATCTCTCTCTGAAGAACAATTTCATCTCCAGACACCTATCCAGGAAAACCAACTTAGGGCCCCTGTGGTGAATAAATGGGGAGGGAGGAGCTGGAGGAGAGGGCTGGGGCACCTCCGAGGTCCACACCTGGGAGCCAGGCAGTGTTGCAGCCACGCTGCTACAGGACAAGACCTGTTCGCATCACTGCACATTTAAGGCAGGATGGGGGCTTTTCCCAATTAACCCAGTCGTCCCCTGAAGCCCATCCACTCTCCTCTGCTCTATTCCCGTCTTGTGTCCGTGTGGATCCATGTGCTCACAGCTCCGAGCCTTGGGGTGGTGGCACGGTCCCCACAGGGTGCGGAGGAGGAGGGGGAGGTGGCGTGCACCAAAGAGGAGCTGAAGCCAAGGTGAGCGGTCCCAAAACGGGCAGGGAGGGTGCTGCTGCCCAGGCAGCGTGTTGTTGGTCCTCCCCCTGATGAGCACTCTCAGATGCAAATAAATTCTGACTTGGGCTCCCAAATTCCTGCTCTGCCGGCTGCGCTAAAAATAGCCCAACGCAGTGCGTGCTGGCTTCAATCACCCTCATCGATCCGACGCTTTTGGGTCCGGTCCAGCAGCGCTGCAGCACACCCCTTCGCAGGTCCCCCCCGGACCCCTCCTCACCCAGAGGATTCGTATGCTCGGGCCACCTCCACCGCGCTGCCCCCCACCCTTGCTTAACCCCCTTCTCCTGCAAACGAGGTGATTTATTGCTCCGGAGCCCGACAGGCAGCCAGGCTGCAGCGAGCGCGTGACCAGGGGTTTGTGTTGCAGCTCCGGATTTCTGCAGAACCACATCCACCGCAGTGATGAGTTTTGGGGGTCTCGGGCAACGGAGCTCTTGCTTCGCCAAGACCCAGCCCCGATTCAGGGAAGGGCTGATCTAGAAGCGGGGCGGAGGGGAGTGTTTGGAGGGGGGCTTAGCTGGGGTCGCTGGCAGCGAGGGACCATGCACATGCAGGACTTGGCTGGGCTGCTTGAGCTTGTGCCCAGGGTCCTGCTCTGCCGTTGGCTCTGCGGTGGCCCTGGGCACCTCCCGGGTGTGGATGCAGGGGCTGACCCATACGTGTCAATGGGACTGGAGCAGAAATGGCTCCAGTGGTGCTTGCAGCCCTAGGAAAGGCCCCACCACCCAGCGAACACCGCAGGTCGCTGGTTTGATTTGAGCAGAGCCAGCACAAGTCTGGCTGTTCTCATGGTCTGGGTGGCAGACGGGGAGCACCTTCTTCTTTTAAGGTCCCCATGCGTCCTCGCAGATGCCCTCCCATGGGACCTGCACCTGCTTTCGTGGCAGATTCTGCTGAAGCCAGCAGGAGGCTCAAATGGGGGCAGGTGTGACACCTCCAACACACATCAGCTGTGAAGAAGTAGGCAGCCACCAGCTCCAGGGCTGCCACATCCCTTCTTGAGTGCTCTGCTGCCTCGGGGAGGACTCTGGCCAGGCAGTGCCTGCCACCACTGCCACCCTTTGTTGCCCCACGTTTCTATCTGTGGACGTTGCACTTCCCACGGGCCATGTTTTGAAACACATGGACCCAACTGGTGTGCCCACCATGGCAGGTGAGTGCTCTCAGGAACGCTGGGCTTAAATGGTGGATGTCTGTATGGAGAGAGGTTTCTGTCCTAATTTACAGGATTTTAAAAGATACCCAGGCTCTAGATGTCACACAGGCTTTGCAACACGTGGCAGGGTCCTTTGCTGACCCCGGGCCAGAGCGAGGATTGAGCTGTGGGTGATGTGGGCTCTGATTTAGTCTTTGCTGAGATGCTGGGGGAGGGGTCAGAGGGGCATTTTCGGTCGGGCCTTGGCTTTGCCCTTGAAGACAGATGGTTTAAACAACAGCAGTTCTGTGGACACAGAAAGGGCGTGAGCAGAGTGCATTTACCTACGGCCCCAGGGCTACCATCGTCCTGCAGGGAACAGCAGAGCCCTCAGGGAGGAGGATTCCCATACAGCGCCCATAGGTGGTGGGCAGGCTCACAGGAGCGGGGCTGGGAGGGAGCAGTAAGGTGGGGGGGTCCAAGGGCCGCGGGTGACAGCCTGGCAGTGGGGAGCAGAGAGCAGGCACAGGGGCATGCAAGCACCCAAAGAGTTTTGGGGGAGCAGGGGCTGGGAAGCGGTGATGGGAACCCGAAATCCATGTCGGAGGGCACCATCCTAGCGCACATCGGCTGTATCAGCGTCCCTTCAATGGCACCGCTGGTGCTTGTGGCAGAGGAAGGTCTGAGCTGTGCTTTCTGAGGTGGGTTTGGGTCTGCATCTCCCACCCTGCCCCGTGCCTGGCAGGCAGCCGGGGACCCTGCGGTACAGGGGTGCTCATTCCCTCGGGGCTCACTGGGGACATCCCGGAGAGGTGAGGACAGCGATGGGGCAGCTTGGCGTGGCCAGGGGCAGCTGCCATCGAAGCTCTCCAGGAGCATTTCCCAGGAGCAGACACAGCTCCCTCTGGCCAGCGAGAAAATTTCTCGGAGCAGTGCGGGGCAGGAGCAGCGACAGGTCCCTCTGCTCCTTTTCTCTGTTTCATCGCCGCAGAGAAACAACTGCTCTCTCTTAAAAAAATAAAAAAAATAAAATAAAATAAAATTTCTCTCTCGGAGCAGCTTTGTTCGATGCCTTCGCTGGCCTCTCCGGGGGCTGCTGCCTGTCCCACGCTGGGCACAGCTGCTCCCACCACCTCTGCCTTCCCCGGCCTCTGTCTCGCACACTTTCCAT
Organism: Burhinus bistriatus; assembly: GCA_013397275.1. Taxonomy (NCBI): domain Eukaryota; kingdom Metazoa; phylum Chordata; class Aves; order Charadriiformes; family Burhinidae; genus Burhinus; species Burhinus bistriatus. The sequence goes on along the minus strand of VYXH01004461.1, from coordinate 112,685 downwards.
CCCTTTCCTGCTCTTTCTTTTCCCTTCCCTTTGTTCACGCGTTCCAGTGGCAGAGCTCAGACTGCTGCAAGAGGGGGAGATGGGGACCTCCAGATCCTCCGTGCTGGCAGTGGCTTTCTCTGCTGGCTCCTAGTTCACTGGTCCCCCTTGCCCCTTGAGGTGGGGCAAAATGAGGGAGAAAGCTTTGCCTTGGCCTCCCCTTCTCCTCACTGGGACATGTCTTTCCCATGTCCCCTCTTTCTGCTTGGCCGGGAGCCCTCTTGCTTTGGGTGGGCTTGGGGCAATAGGAACGGCCTGGCTGGACAAGGTAGCATTTCTCTTTGCAGAAGCAGCTTGAGGGCTTTGGTGGCTGAACAGGAGACAAAAGAAAGAAGAAAAGCACCCAACGGGTCACAGGTGGTGCAATTCTCCCTCTGCCCTCAGAGTAAAGCAGCTGCCTTGGGGGGGTTGGGGGGTGAAGGATGCCATGGACAGGGCTCACCAGGCCCTGTGCAGAGCCACCCCAGGAGGTCCACGCATGAGACAGTGGGACTTCTTCCTTTTTCTTGCCTGGCTTGCTTCCTCAGCTCAGCTTGTAGCATCTCCTGCCAAGGGATGTAGACCACAGCTGCCAGGACTGCACCCTGTCATGGATGGAGGGCGAGGAGGCTGGAGGGTGCTCAGCAGCACGGCCACTGCATCGTCACCCAAGGAGCCGTCTGGAGCTCTCTAAGACCCACAGCAAGGCCCCACCAACTATGGGGGTAGGGGGTGCCGTGTGTGCAGGGACCTGCCTTGGAGGTTCCTTGGAAAGGGAGGGGTCTAGACATTTTCTAACGCTCCTTTTCTCGAACTGCAGAGAGTTTGCATCTGGGAAGTGTTTAATTTGGAAAGGCCAGTGCTGCTGTATCACATCTCCTGCATCGGTCTCTGTTGGTTTATGACCAGTGAAATCCTGGTGTGAAAACAGAAGCCGGCTTTGATTTCATCTGCCCCTGCTGTTTTATGCCACTAACAACTTTGCATTTCTATAGCGGCTTTTATTCTAGGAGCTAAATGGGCTTCACAGACAGGCAATTAATTAATTGAGCCTCCCCAACCAGCCTACGCCCTCGACGCCACAAGGAAGCGTTTTGCAGAGGAGGAAACAGAGGCAGAGAGGAGCAAAATGACTCGCCCCAGGTGAAGAGATGAACTCGCTGCTGATGTGCTGCTGCCTCCACAGCGAGGCGTTACGCTCTGCTGGTTCTGCCGACACTCCTGGCTGCCGTGGAGATGGTCGTGATGTCATTGCCAAACTGGTGTGGGAACTGGTCTCAGTGGGGGGAGAGACCCAGCAAGGTCTTTTGGTGTCTATCAGTGACTGCCATCGATGGAGCACCTGAGCCCAAATTAACTCGAGAACTGTCACCCCCTTTGACCATCCCAGCCTCTCACTGAGGAATCCCATGAAACAGTGACAGGAGACCCGGACACTGTTTCCCCCACCCATCCTTGCTGAGCAACTCCTGTTTCTCCAGGAGGCACTCAGGTTTTGCAAGGGAAGGTGGGTTCAGCTGAAGGGTTTGCTTTGGTCCAGGTGCCACAGCGGAGATTTTGGACACCTGCCATGGTGTCATGGGACAAGAGAGGGGTGATCCTCAGCTCCCCTTTCCAGGTCCTGCTCACTGACTGGTGAGCAAGACACAGCCCTGGGAAGCTGTGTGCTGTGGGCAGGATCTAGGGCACCTGGAGGAGGTGGAGGAATGTGCCTTTGCTCATGCAGAGTGAATATGTTCCTGGGGAAATTGCCTGCCTTTTATTATGAAACCCTGCTAATGGTTTGTTGTCTACACAAATAACCATGGGGAATGAACTCGTGCACTTCCCAGCCTGCTCCGTGTCTTCCTGGCTCAGCTCCTTTCTGAACAAACATAACCTTTTGCAAGAATACCTGTCAAAATTGCTTTGAAATATTGAAATAACAGGATGGGATATGGTTTGCTCCTGGGCCCTAGTGCTCATCCATCAGGACTCAGGGTATCCAAGAGACTTGTGAGCAGGATGCAAGGGAGAATCTCTGGGAAGCAGCAGGCCCCCAAAGCGCTGTATTTGGGGAGCTCATCGCCTCGCTGTGCTGGCTCGATGTGCTCCCACACGCTCACTGGGGGAGCAGACCCTCGTGTGGCCCCAGCTTCGTGTCGGTCATGGGGTCAGGCATGGGGGGCTTGCAACTCAGCTGGAGTTAATTGGGGCAAAAATGTGTCCCTCGGCCACCAGCACGGCCTGGAATTGCCTTCATGGCCTAAACACCTCCCTCCTCCTCCTCACTCCGTGAGTACGGCATCATATACGGGTATTTTACAGATGGGGCAAAAAGCTATTGAGTCTTGGACAGGCATTGGAGAGCAGTGCCCGAGGGGCACGTGGCTGCTTGGGTGGACACGAGACATGAACACAGGGCCATCCCCTTCCCTTCCAGTCTTGGAGTCCCCAGGGTTGTCCAGGGGCTCCCCAGGATGTGCATCTCCAAAGCCACTCCTGTGAAAGCCAAACGTGGGCAGCACCGGGCTGCGGGCAGGAGGTGCTGCACGCCCTGCCTGAGGCTGTGGCTGCATTTGGGGTTATCCATGGGGACCTGCCTGACGCAGGGCAGCGGGAGTCCCAGGAGTGAGGTGCAGGATCCCTGGTCCAGAGGCTGTGCCTACTGTAATAGCTCTCAACAGGAGTTAGCTGTAAATACTTAGTGTCTTCTCCCTCAACAAAATCACCCCTTGGTGACGTCCTTCTCTGGAGAGTGTGGCAAGAGGGTTTGTGCTCTAACCCATCACCAACTCCCCATCCTGCAAGGTAAGGGGATAATCCACCCCTCACAGCTTGGCCCCAAGGGCCACCTCTCTCCAGACATGTCTGTTTAGGGGGAGAGACCAATAGCTTTTAATTTGCAGGAGAAATCCCGTTGCTTGGTGGCACCCGCTCAACCAAGAGCCCTTCACTTCTCCTCCCCTTCCCTGTTCCTGGAGGTGATGGTCTCCCACCTGGAAGAAGGCGGGGGATTCTGCTTTTCTGGGTACTTGCCTTTTTTCTCAGTGTACTTGGAAATGACAAGAACTTGGTCACAGACAATTGTTGGGAGAAATCAAACCCAAACACTCCTCTGCCCTCCAAAAATATACCCTTAACCCACCACCAACCAAACAATAAAAAAGTCTTTCAAACCAAGCTCCATCTCTTTCTCTAAAATCCATGATTAAAACCTGGTACAAATAGGTGAATATAGATATATATATATATATTTTTTTTTAGTAGATGTAGTATTGTTTGTTTTTTTTTTTCTCATCTCTCTTTCTCATTATACAGCAAACATTGCAAATATAGAAATTTTCTCTGTACAATTAATGACTTCGGTTTACAATGCAATGTGTGGTAAAACCTCTCAGTGAGTGAAAATGTGAACGGGCCTTCAACCGGGTAAAAGTCTAAACTGGAAGACTCCGTTTGCAAAAACAGCCCAAAGGACGGATCTCCTTCTGGTCTCGTTTTGGTTTTTGTTGCTGTTTTTGTTGCTGTTGATTTTGGAAGGGAAGGAAGGAAGAACACAAACTGTTCACAAAGAATCCACAAAATCACGGAATAGGGACTCATGCAATGCAATATTGGGAAACGCCAGACCTCAGCTCTCTGCCCGCTCTTTCACTTTCTTTTTATATTCAATTTTTTCTTTTTTCTTATTTTTTAAAAAAAAATCAAAATGAAACAAAACTCTTTTGTTTTTTCACTCCACAGTTTGTTTGTTTTGTAAAGTTTGTGTTCAAATTTGGTGTGTGTCTCACCAATGTGAGGACATTTTAATATCTCACTTTATATATTATATAGAATATTTATAGATTTTTCATAATTTGTTCTCTCTTTTATTTTTATTGATTTTTTTTTAATTTTATTTTGTTTCAAAGACAGTCTGAATAAAAATAGCTGCTGCAGTTTTCTTTTGGTCCAATTAGTGTGTTAAGTCACGAGTTGTGTGAGGACTCAGGACTTTTGCTGGGCAGAGACGCCCTTCCAGTAGTCTAAGATGTCGTGAAGATCCTCGTCTTTGGCAAACTGGACCTTTTTGCGTAGGGCATGGCCGGCTGCCATATACTCCTCCTCGTCTTTGTGCCGCTTGCGGTTGAGTTTGAAGCGCTCCCAGATGCTGTGCGATGGTTTGCAGGTGTACTCTGGGCTGGAGGTGTAGCTCAGGTTGTGATATTGAGGCGAGAGCTGGGAATAGGCCAGGTCTCTGGGGCGAGGACGGGTCAGAGGCTCCAGGATGGAGGGCTTTCGCCCCGCCATGCTGTCGTGCTGCTCCCCTTGGTGCGAGCCGGGGTATGAGTGCCGGTGTTCGCTGTACTGACGGATCTTCTCCGCCTCTGCACGCAGGATGGCTGCAGCCGGTGTCACAGTGAGGATGGTGTCAGTGGTGGGGGACGTCTTCTCGATGTATTTGGCTTCTGATTTGTGGCCCGATCCCTCAGAGCGGTAGGACCTGGGGCTCCGTATGGAGCCACTGGAAGAGGTGCTGGAGCGTTTGGGGGCCGCCTCCATGCTGTGGTGCCGCTGGAGAGGGTGGTTGTAGCTTTCCTTGTAGACAGGGGAAAGGAATCCGTGCTTGCTGGGGATCTGCTCAGATAAGAGCACCAGCTGAGGCTCCACTGTGGAGACTGCCCCTGATTTCACCCCTTGGAAAGAGGTGGACTCAGATTTCAAGGCATCGATGCAGTTGTTGATGATCTGGTTCACCTTGTCCACCTCCTTGGCAATGGTGGAGATCTCGGCCACAGAGCTCTGCGTGTCCGGCGGCAGGGACAGCTCACAGTCTCGCCTCTCGGGCTGCTCGCCCGTCCTCACCTCCATGTAGTTGCCCTTCGTGGCCTTGGGGGTCTCGCTGCTGTCAATCAGCTTGTACTGCTCGACCTCACCAGCAGAAGGCAGGTAGGGGATGCGGGTCACCGTCTCCCCGCCCAGCATCTGTCCCTGGGACAGCTGGGTGATGCTGGTGGTCTCCATTTCTGGCCCATATTTCAGCTCGATGATGGTCTTCTTCATGCTGCCAGCAGCCTTTTTGTGCTTCTCCTCCTGCTGGCGCCTCTTTCGGAGACAGTAATACACAACGCCCAGGACAATCACCATGCCAAACAAACAGCCCAGGATTGTCATGATATAATGAGTGGCAGTGGAAGGGGTGGGCACCGGCTCCTTGCGGTTGGGTCTGGTGGGTGTGATGGTGACGCAGGTGTGGTTGTACTTGGAGTATTGGTGGACAGAGACTACACAGTAGGTGTAATCTCTTTGTGCTACTAGGTTGCTCACGGTGATGTTCTCCTCCTTCTTCCTGAGCTTGGTGATCATGGAGGAGAAGCCGTTTTCAAACTGGGAGAGGATGTACATCTTGCTGAACGGGTAGGGGATCTGCACGGTGAGGACAGCCGAGTTGTGGTTGAGGTGCTTCACCTGGATGTTGGGGCGCACCTCCGTCTCCCCGATGGGCGTGAAGAGGGAGAACTGTGGGGTTGTGCCATCGCCGGAGGAGCACTCCTCCTCGGAGCAGGGGCTTTCAGAGGGCACCGTGGTCACCTGGTACCTGGGAGGGATAAAACGAGGGATCACAGTGTAGGAGCCACCGGTGCAAAGGGAAGAGAGCATGCTCAGAGCATTGCGGTAGCCAGTCCGGCCTTGGCCTAACAAGTAGTAGCCCATGTAGTCGGGTGGGGAGTCGCACTGCATCCGGTCATACGTGCGTGTCATGTTGGTGAAAGCCTCCAGCCATTGCAGGAAACCAAGGAGCTCACAGGAGCAGTAGAAGGGGTTACTGTAGAGTTCACAGACAGAGAGCTTGTTTAGGCCCCGAAAAGTGTTGCTGTCGAGTCTCTGGATCCTGTTCATGGACAGGTCAATGTTCACTATGTTGGGGCACTCCCAGAAGGCATTGGGGGTGACGGACTCGATGAGGTTGGCCTGGAGATAGAGGTACTCCAGCTTCCCCAGGCCCCGGAGGATGCCCTCGGTGAGGTTCCTCAGTCGGTTGTAACCCAGCTGCAGCACCTGGAGGTTGAACTGTCCTGAAAAGGCACCATCCTCGATGTAGGAGATCTCGTTCTTCGTCAGGTTGAGGTATGTCAGGTTGCCGAAGCGGCTGAGCGAGGCATACTGCACGCTTTTGATCTTGTTGTCGTTCAGCCGCAAGTCCACAATGGTGCTGTTGATTTGCTGGGGGATGGACTCATAGGGGGGCTGGTTTTGGCTGCAGATGGCCAACCAGACAAAGCCCTTGTCCCCCTCGATGAGCCAGCAGTCTGCCCGCACCCCTCCGGTGTACAGGAGAGAGACAGCAGCCACACACACGCAGAGGGCTGACGTCGCGGCCCACCGGCGACCTGCCATCTGGAAGGGCGGCGCGGTGAAGGGGTTCCTGGTCTGCCAGAAGCGGGGAGCGGGCTGGGGGCCGGGAAGACGTGGGCTAGTGCTTCTTCAGCAGCTTTGCTCGCCTCTCCCTTCTCCTCATGGCTTGGAGACGGGGGGGAAGCATCCGTGGAGAAAGAGGACCTCGGTGCCCACGGTACGCAGCAGCCACCGGCCAGGGGCTACTACCAAGGCCTGGGTGGCTGAGGCTGGTCCCACATCACCAGGTCTCTGGCATCTTGGGGAGGGAGTCATGAAGTTAGGTGCCTGTGCGGAGGAGTCCCTCTGGCTTAGAGACAAGCCTTCCTCTCACTTTTTATAGTACATCTCCTTGTTTTCTTTTTGCTGCCCATTGTGACACTGGTCCCCATCTCCATGTGCCTCCGTGGGTCTGGCTGTCCCCGCTCAGTTCCTCGGCTCACCTGCTCAAAACAAAACACAAGTACAAACTAAACACAAAGGAAAGACAGATAGCATTTAGAGGTACATCCAACTAGCCTTTTCGTATTAGGTACTTGCCTTCTAACTCTGGCTACCACCTTTCTATGGTTTATTTGGGCGCTGCCACCAGTGACATTTGGCAGCACGAGGGAAGTTGGTCACTGACCATGGAGGTCACTCTCCTCTGAGCGCATTGTCCAGTGTCATGTTATAGGCAGGGGAGAGGCCAACGCGCATCCAGGCACCGTTTGTCTGACCTGTTTAGGTGTCTACCTTAGGAGGAGAGGAGTGATGCCCCAGAAGTGTCTGTTCCTCTTCACTGAGAGCAGATGAAGGCTAGACAACTCGCTCTGATGTAGATTTGAAGCTGCAGCGTTTTGCTGAGGGGAATCCTAACCGTCTCGCGTGCTGGTGTGCGCAGCAGCGGTGCCCACAGAGGGGGATGCTGATTGAGGACACCGTGTCTCTCTGACTGCATTGCTGCATAGTGTCTAGGATAAAGCCCAGCACCAAGCGCCTGTCCTGTTTCTGGGAACCTAAGCAGTAGTTTCAGGGCACGCATTGACTACAAAACACGCGAGTGTGATTGTCCACCATCCGATGTCCTTGTCTGTGATTGAGGCTTGCTGCCTGTCTCCAAGACCCCTCTCTTCCTCCTAGGTGAAATGATGCAGAGGTGGAGAGGACCCTCAACCGTTCAGTGGCATAACAAGAGTATTTGCAGAAGACAGGACAAGACCTTCCCTCCTCAGCCAGAAACAGCTGTTTGAAGACCAGGAAGAATCTTCACTATACACAAACCAACAGGGAAAGAAACCTAGGGGCCTGCCAGCAGCCTCACTCCTCCCAGAAAAACTCTCATTCCTGGCTCACATTTTCCATTATTTTTTCCTGCATTTTGGACTAAACATAAATATCCATGGACAGCACTTCTACTTCCTTTCGTAATTTCTTAGGGAAACAGGAAGGCAAAAGTGGAGAGGAGGGAACTGCATGAGCATCAGCATCTCCTGGGTCTTGCTTTTCCACAAGATATTGAAAATATCATCAATGGACATCTCTACTGCCAAACAGCTCTCTGGGTTGGTAGGATACATGCAGTGAGGTGTTGTGGCAGAGATGGAGTTTCCCACAAATGGGGAGAAAACATCATGGCCTATCTAGAAAAGTCCTTCTTGGGACTTTTGTTGAGAATGGGAGCTCTGGTTGTCTCCCTTGTCCCGGGGCAGACCGTCGGAGGCAGGGACGACACCACCAGCACTCTGTGAAAACACTGCTAGTAGGAACTGGAGGTTTCTTGGGCATCTGTGAAGGAGACAGGGGCACATCTTACATCTAAATCATCTTTCATTGGATTTGCAAAATAGTATAAATCCAGAAATTGATTTCCAAACCATTTCCCAGTGCCCAGGCACTGAAGGGTCTGTGCTGGGTGCTGCAAGCCTGAAAATCACGTGAGGCAGCTTGTCGAGGGGCATTTTGAGGCAGATGACATACACTTGCCCTTGTCCTGAAGAAGCCAAGTTCTTTTCCACCCGTGACACCAGGCAATGAAGCAGACCACGTTTCACGGCAGAGATCCCTGTTAACCATTCGCAGTTTATACCTTGGTAAACAGGCCAGCAATAATAAGCAGTAAAACAGTTTATTTGTTTTTTTTTCCTGGATTGTGAACAATGAGTCTATTCCCTGGTGGCACAGTTGGGTTTCCATGACATGAATAACAAGATCTGCTCTTGTGTCAGCTCTCTGCACATGAGACACTCCGGCTACCTTGTCCTCTGGCAGATGCCCCACCGTCTGCTAGGGGAGATGAGGCTGCAGGGGAGGCCAACAGCCGGACACCCAGTGCCCGCACCGAGGGCAGGGTCTGCGGTACACCCTTCTTGCAGACTGTGCTGTCTGCAGTGGGTGTGCAGGCGTGTGTGGGTGAGACGTACTGGCCCTGAAATGATGCTTCTGCGGGGCCCTGCCTGGGTGCTTGCCGGTCTCTCTGCCTCCCCAGTGCCTGGTGCTGTCCTGTCCCAGCTACATTTGGCAGAAAGCTCAAAAAAACCCAGGTTTTCAGAAGTTTACTAGAGATGGGGCTTGGGTGGAAGGGATGCTGAAGGTAAGGCAGCTGAATCTCAGGTCTCCTCCTTTCTGGGGTTAGAAACCTGGACTTTAGTACGCCTTTACACTGCTATTCCAGCTGAAGCCCTTCTATCACCGCAGTGACACTGATAGTGCGGGTAACCCCAATTTGGGGAGTAGTACCTACTGCGTTGGTGGGAGCACTTTTGCAACGACGTGCTGTCCCTTCCCTGGGATGCTTTGCCAGGACCTGGCAGGCCATTTTGGCGTAGCTGAGTCCTTGGAGCCAGCGAGGAAGGGAAGAGGGACTGTGCTTCCCGGGGCGCTGCAGGTGAGTGACTCCCTTACCGTCCCCGGCTGACGGGGAGGCACGGGCTGAAGCCAGGCTAAGAGCCGTCTGCTGCTACATCCCTCCTGGCACTGGGCAACTCAATTAACCTCTCTGCGCTCCAGTCTCCGCTCCGGTACCGTGAGATAATGATAGCGCTTCACGGGGCTGTGGGAGACCGAAGGAAAGTGCCCTGAGCTCCTCTTGTTGGGATGAAAATCCCAGCAGATAGATGTGTTGTGCTGCAGGTAGAGAATTTCGCTCCCTCTGGTTGCAAGCTGAGATCTAGATGCGCCTGCTTTCCTCTGCCATGGGGACCAGCCTGGTCTCCAGCCCCTCAGCTTGCCTCCCAACAGGGGTGCACCGTGTCCCTAAGGGTGTGGGAGAAGGGCAGCGATGGGTAGTCCTGGCCTGCAGAACTGCCAGCAGTGGGTTGCGCCAGTTGTCCCATGGGGATGGCATGGAGGGTGCTTTCCGCGCCCGCTGCCCTGCAGTGCTTGCCCTTTCTATGACCATCTCCCTGCACTCCTCCATGGGCTTGCGCATTGCCGGGACCTCCTGCAGGCAGGGGAGGCCCTGCTGAATTGAGGCAGCGCAGGCAGCGGGGAGTGATGCATCCTGGCACGTCCTCTTTAGCAAGTACTTACTCCATCTCCTCTAACTCCCATTTTGACCCAGCCGGCCTCTCTGGGCAAGTTTGTGTTTGGGATTGCTCTGCAGAGCCAAACCAGTTCTCTTCTTGCAGGGGGAGGTTTCTTGTGATTCCTACCTGGGGAGGCTGTGGGCTGTGTCTGAGGGCATCAGCTAGTGGAGCAGGACCATCCCGTGAGCAAAGAGCAGAGACAGACCCTCCACGGACCTTGCCAGGCCGATCCGCTATAGCCACCTCATCACCTATGTGCCTCCCTCATCTAACTGGAGGTGTCGAGGGTGAAGGAGAGCAATGGTAAATGACTCAAACGTTCAATAAGGCTCCTGCTGTGTGTTTTCTCTTCTTTCCTGTACGTTGCCTATCAGATGAGCCCTTCCCAATGACAGAAAGCAGAAAAGGCATTTTATCAGCAGCCTGAGTTTAATTTCAGCTCATTAAAGCAAGCAATTTGCTGGTTTATTTGCTTTGCGAAGTGTGAATAAAATGACAGCATTAAGGAGATGTAAGAGAGGAGAGAGGGGCTAATCTCCCTTTCTATTAGATTGCCAGGACATGACTGGGGAGTGGAGAAGTGGGTCTTGTTGCTTTGCACGGAAGGGATAATTGTTCATCTCGTTGGCTTCTGGAAGCCTCCTTCCCAGCATCACGCCGGCGCGGGTGCGTGTGGGTGTGCGCTGCGACATCAGCCCAGCATCCCGCAAGGCAGGACGGGAGCAGAGACACTCGCAGTGGTTCCCGACTCACCTCCCTGTAACAGCAGACAGTCAGGAGGTTTCTCCTTCTTCCCTTTTCTACCTTTTACCTCCTCTCTAATCTCCCTTTTTGGTTCATTTCTGCTTCTGAAATCCTGGGCTTGATTCTTGCTGGTTAGAAATAGAGCAGCCGGTTGGCCAAGGAGCCTTTGCTGTCCCTGACCTCCTGCAGCTGCGACATGGCTCTGGAGAGCAGGGGAGACACCCCCCTGCTTCTTCCCCACAGACTGGATGAAAATCAGTAAGAAAATCTAGTGTTTTAACCTTCCTGCCTGACCAATTTCGTCTTTGCCCAGCTGTCCTGGTTTTATTCTCCTGCTAACCCAATCGCACACCACTCTTCCCAGTCCTCTGGCCCTCCACAGGGAAAACCTGAGAACAAACCACCTACAACTCTAACACGAGAAACAACCATGCAAGTGGAGATTTGGGGTTCTCCTCCTTCAGAGGAATGAAGATGGTGTGGAATAACGACAGCAATTATTTGAAATGATTAATTTAAATCTCAATCAGAGATACCGTGAAAGGTGGCACCATGCTTGACGATGACAACAGGCCACGTCCATGGTACTCACCCAGTACCTTGCAGGAAATGCCATTGCTGCACGGAGTTACCTGTGCACTGCAGACACTGCTGTATTTCCCTTTCCTTCTGCTTTCACAAGGCAGAGTGGTTTGGCCGGCTGAGAAGATGTCGAGCTTATGTGGCTGACAGAGGCCAGCAAAGGGGCAGCGACAACTCCCTCACCCCTTGCTGCTCCTACGCGTTGCCTCTGATCTCCAGTATCCCTGCTGGAGCCCGCATCCATGCTTCGCCCTGGCCTGCAATGTCCTCCCCTCCTACCTGTCCCTGCTTTTCCAGCCCCGGTTCCCATCAACAACCCAGTGGCAACGAGGGACCACTGGGATTTTGTGATGCCCAGGAGGGTGCAGCCTCCACTGGATGGGCAGCAGCAACCTCATCCTGGCTGAAAACCCACAGCAAGGGAGGTGGAAAAGAAAAGGCAAAGCTGGGGCTCCAACAACCGGTGCAGGCAGGCTGGTAAGTTTTTGCTTCCATCTCCCGACTAATGGCATCTCAGTAAATTAAACCAGAGCAGCAGCTGCAAGGAAGCAAACAAAGCAGCCGTGGGGGCTGGGTAGGTAGAGGGAGAGCGAGCTGGGCAGCACATATGATAATACGCTGTCCTGGCACTCAATTCCTAATTTTGTTATTCTACTGAATGAGTTATTTCAAACTGTGGATTAGATTTGCTGAGTGAAGGCAAGGAGCCAGATTAACGTGCCCGCGTGTGCGTGTGTGTACACGCATACACACGACAGCACTCCTCTCCTTGTCATTTCTGCGTCTCCGTAACTTCATTCCCCCTCGCTGCTCCGTCTCCAGCTGGCTGGGTTTCAGCTTCTCTTAGACCTTCTTTCACAGCCGCTCGGGCCATTTTATCAATAAATGAAGGAGCCCCCACTACAAAGAGAGCCATAGTGAAACGGGAGCGATACATTACAAACCATAAATGTTTAATCACCCAAAGGCGCGGGGAGGGAAAATTTGGCTAACAGGCACCCAATTTTAAAATGAACCTCGGCTCTTCATTATGCGTAAAATAATCCGAGGAGGCAGCTCTAAGATGGCAGAGAAAACATTTATCAGTGATGAAGTCTCCCCTAAATGGCTTGACGTCCATCCTGTGTATGTCAGGTGGGGAAAGGAGGCTTCCAGGCAGGTTTTTCTGCTCATTCGTATTCCTGGTGTTCGCTACATGCCTGCTGCCGGGTGATGTTGGTCAGAATCACAACCACACTGAATAATAAAGACGCTCAGACCTGTAAAATATCCAGAGGTCCCGGTACTAATATTGCCTCCACAGACAGGGTTTAGGCAGCATTTTGTGCATCCCAACCTATTTCCCAAATGCCTCACAGTGTTAGATAATAGAGTTCTCCAGTCAATTGTACTCTTTCTCCTGCTATTATTTATTATTTAAGAAAAATAGGCAAGGGAGAAGAGATGTATTTTCCAGTGAGGTTTGAAGATAGATGAAGAAAGAACGAACAGAGAGGTAAAGGGGGAGTGAGAGAGAATTACCCAGCATTGCATCCAGGATAGCTTTTACTGAGACCTTGGGAGGCCACAGAGTAGACGACAAGCAGCCAGGTGGGAGAGATGGGGAAGAGATCGCTTTTCTGGGGGAGGTTGGGAGAAACAAACGAGTATTACACAATTGGTCTCTGTACAGGGGCATTACTATTACCAGTGTATTGACACTCATGGACTCTATACGGCGCTAGAGCCAATGCTTCTCTCCTTGGGTTGTTCCTATCCAGGGGAACACAACTCAATAGAGATGACGGCGATTGGTCTTCGGTGTCCGCAGACTCTCTCTGACTGCTGGATCATTTTGCAGCCTCTTTGCAGGAGGCGTGAGACACTTTCTGCAGACCAGTGGCCAAATAAATGTCAAATTGAGAAGCCTGAAATGCATCTGGTTGTCAAGGCCCTGGAGACACTAATGATCCTGACCAGCCTCACCTGGGGCCTCCACCCACACCCTCTGCCCACAGACCCAGGAGCTCCATATAAGCTCAGCCCTGGGCTTCTAGTCCCCTTCCGAGCTCTGCTGCTGGTGTGCCTGTCCCTAGTCCTGTGTCTGGTCCTGCCTCCGGGATAGCTCTCAGGCCGATGTGGTAGGTGGCTTATCTCCTGGATGGACTCCTCAAACATGCATTGTAACTTGTGTCCGGTTCTGTCCCTGGCCCCATCTCCATGTGCTCCTGTCTGGACTCCTTGGATGGACCCTGGATATGGTTCATCTCTTGTCTTGCCTAGACCTGTCAATGGACCCTGTTGCCAGCACCCTGCTTGCCATGTTCACGTGCTGGGAGAAACCATCCTGGGTGGGGAGGGAACCCCCTGTGCTGGCATCACCCCTGGCTCCTGCCTTGCCTTCCCTTTGAACAGCCAGCCCTTGCTGCTGCCTGACATGGATTTCCACAGGAGACATCTTGCTGCACAGCTGGTTACAGAAGGAATTCTCCAGTAAAATGCTTTTCTGGTGGGAAACACACTTTCTGCAACATGAAACCTTTGGCTGAAAAGCTATGATCTTTCTATGAAGTTGAGATTCAGGCCAATTTAGCTGTAAACTTTTGGGTGCTCTAGTGTCTGATGGGAGCCCTAGTTCAAAGCCATCATGCCTTCACCAGCCAGGCTGAGGTCAGTACTGCAATCTGGGAATGGCCAAAACACAATGTTCGCACAAACATTTTTAAGAACCTTTTTGTTCTATGGCCAAATAAATTCTGGGTTAAAAATGACAAATATTTTCAAGACAGTTTAGCTCTTGGGATTTCAGGAAATACAGATACTCTGCTTTTCGCTCAGCTGCAGTCTGAAGTCATTTACATCCATCTCATGCTGCTTAGCTTCCAGGGTCTATTGAGATGACAACCCTGCGGGACACTGAGCAAAATTCTCCACTGAGTTTAAGTAAATGCATAAATGATCTTCCTGGTGAACAACCTCTTAAGCCCAGCTGGGTTACCTGTGCATTAAAGCCAGCCTTCTGAAATATCATCATGGGCAGATATGAAATGTCATCTCCAGCCCGTGATGCTGCAGCTGAGCCCTCAAAGAGCCAAGGAGTGCAATTAGAGGGGTAGAGTTAGAGGAAGGTGAAGAGGAAAAAGATTTTAGGGGATGTAGAGAACAACTAAGAGCTCTGATCAGGTAGAACAGTAGTAATAAGAAAAGTGTGTTTCCATGGGAGAAAGCCTTTCTAGTATTTACTTGATGGGGTTCTTCCTTAGAAATAATCAGCCTGAATCACAGCTCCATTATGGGATGGTTTTGCTGACGTTAGCCTGGAGGAAAGCAGAGGTCTGGTGTGGAAGCGGGACTCCTGTTCCCCACCCCCCCAAATCATGCTGAAGATCAAAGCATGTTTTTCCAGCACTGATAGAATGGAGGGAGCCAGCCCCGTGCTGGGAAGCGAAGCCACTGGTGTTCCTCAGCACTGGCAATCTGAACTGTGCCTTGTCTCTGCTGCATTGTCATCCTCACTCAGATCTTTGCTGCTATTTGGAAGAGGGTTTTACTGCTTTCATTCATTAATTTATTTTTCAGGAGGCCTGCATAACCCTTCACATCCCAGATAGGAAAAGCCACTTTTTACCCAGGGTGAAATCTGGTGGTGGGTCCATGAAACGGTTAGCTTTGTTAGAAATTACTTTCAGAGGTGCAAGTGTTTTGTTTGCTGTGATTTATTTTTATGGTCATGTTTTCAAAAGGGCTCTTCCCTCTCTCTTCCACTCTTCCCCTGCAAAGGGGTCTCAAGCCAGTGCCTAGGTCGGTCACAGTTTCTGGGTGGACTGTACTGCTGAGTGACAGACGGACAAGAAAATAATACAGCACATGTTAGGACTTCATGGTAACGGTCTGCTGTGATCTCCAAGTAGGCAAAAAGATACTTGCTTTTTCATCAGCAAGTGTCCTGCACACAGGAATCGCTATGGCTGTGCCGTAAGCAAACACCTCTGCTGACCTCTTACTGACTTGTTCAGCTTTGAAGTTGGTCCTGCTTCTCTGGTTGGAGAAGACTTCTCTTCCAACCTAAATTATTTTGTGATTTTGACGATCCAGCTATTTTCCCCTGAAGCTGAGGAGCCTACCTTAAAGCTGAACCCTCTGGCTGCCCACTTTTGGAAGGGGGATTCTGCTCAGTTATAGGAATATCTGGCAAGCCCCAGTGCCCTACAGGCCTAATTTTAGCTCAGTGCTGCAGGTTGGCTTCCTGTCATGGGCCAGGAGAAGGTTAATGATTATCTGGGCAGCTCTCCAAAACCAATCTAATGTTTATTCAGGATAACAGCATTGCAGAGGAAACCAAGCATGACCACCTTCCACGCACAGCTTATCCAGCATGGCTCTGCTGAGGGAGCTCAGGTTTGTCAGTTCGTGGAGGAGAGACCCTCTTCTCCTTCCCTAGGTCAAAACAGGTCCTCTGCAACATTTCCAACCCTGCCTGTGTCCTGACCCCTTAATCCAAACAGATGCTATGTTTCTAGAGAAAAACACTTTAACAGGCTGTGGGGCTGTAGTTTCAGCGGAAATACGCACTCGCCCTTCCTGCTAAAATTTTATAGGACACTCCTCATGGGTCAAACACCCATGCTGCAAACATATATCCATGTCACGAGCACTTTAGTTTGCTGGCTCTCATGGAGGGAGGGTGTTCAGCCTCACTGCACCCTCCAGGTCCCTGCGGTGCTAGGAGGAGCTGGAGCCAAGGGATGTGGGACAGTAGTCCCAACCTGGTCGTGGTGGCTTGGTGGGCCTGGATGTTGCAGGTCTGTGCTCCAGCTGGGTCTGGGATGGGGGTAAGAGGATGAAGGGTTGGTGGAGATCTGCACGTGAGGTTGTGGAGGGATGCGAGATAGTGGTGACTGTGCCCTCTGGTAGAAGGCAGAGCCCATAAGATGGTTGTGGGTGTTTATCCACATCAGCTGCTGTTTAACAGCTGAATTTCAGCCATGAACTTACAGCCTTTTCCTCCCACCAGCGCAGCCCCTGCAGTTACTCTGCCATGCCTTTGACACAACGGGAATGGACATGTAATGGACTCATCCCAAGGGTACCCCAGACCTGTAGGAAGGTCAGTACGCTGCTTACTTGAGGTTCCCCTCAGGTGCCTCAGGGCTCCGTGAAGGGTTTGGTTATGAGCCACAAAGCCTAAAGGCCTGGGACATGCTGTCCTGAGGGGATGACTCTCCTCCAGCAACAAGCGCTCACAGACATACAAGGCCACCAGCAGAGCTCTTGCCGCTTCCCTTGGGGTGTGGAAAAAAAAAAAAAAAGTACAGATATAGCAAAAAGTGTTTTCTGAGGGAACCCTGAGATGCTAGTACTGACTTCACCATTGGCAGTCCCAAAATAGCTGGTATTTGCTGCTTCCCACGCATGCTCCGAGAGGCATCGTGAGAGCACCTATTTAGTAGGGTCCCTGGAGATGCACTTCCTCCTACCTGAAATGGTCGGGGAGATGGCTGGGCAGCCAGATAGCCATATTCATGTGGAGCTGATATTAATGTCTCATCTGATTGTGTTTACAGCATGGTTAATGTGGCTCCTAGATTCCTGAGCAGGTACCTTTATCGTGTTAAATGTAAACAGAACAAAGATATGGCTCTACCGTGGGCTTGGCTAGTCAAACTCTGTGCCAGTGATTCTCTCAAGGCCAGCTGATGTCCCACTGAAGCGTGCTCGTGCACTTGTGGGAATAAGCAAAGCCCATCTTTGCGCATAGAGGATGCTCAGCCACAGGTGTGAGGGACCACTGGGTCTCCTCTATGGTGTCAGCAAGCCTAAAACCCAACCAAATGGTCTTCTACCCAAAAATGTGTGGGTGGAAGCAGAGAAACTTGGAAAAAAATGGGTCATGTACACACCAGGCTCCATCCAAGAGAACCTGTTTTCCTCACACATGGTTAATGCCAAACTTTTGGGGGAAAAGCAGCAGTAGGAGCTATTGGTGCATTAGCATGGGCTTGTGGCACACGAAAGCCCTTTCCCAACATCACATCTGCTCTTCAGCAGGGTCTGTGGCCACCTTTCAGGCTGCTGTATTTCCCTGCTCATCCAGAGACCTCCAAAAGATGCGAGCGGTGGAAAGAAAAACTTTGAAGTCCAAGACAATAGAAGTGGGGAGCTATGCCAAGATTTGGATTGCCTGTCCTTTTCATAAACATTTCATGTGGAGGTTACCCAAGTTGAAAAAGCAAGTGAACCCAGAACACCAACCCTCTCTGGAGGAATGGAGTTTATCGTTAATAATCTACTGCTAAAAGGGTAACATCTGTTTCGGACAAATTGTAATGAGATTTAAACCCCAGGTGGAGGGAGGACTTCACAGTAATAAATGACTTTCTGTATGTCTAAATAGTTTTAATTTTTTTTCTGGCAGAAATAGCTGCTTTTCACCTCAGGCTTCTTTTTGCCAGCTCTTTTTGTTTAATGATTGCTATTAATTTCCAGGGTGGCAGATGGATTCTAGCCTGGTGTAGTCTGAAATTAGGAAAAACAGCCCATGAAGGTGTGAGCTTGCCGTGAACGTGTGCACAGGTCACACATGTGCTGCTGGGATGCCACGTGTGGGTGTTTGCTTTGGAGGGGAACCGTTGCTTCTTGATAGCTGCTCCCCACCCCTGGGATGTTTGAGCATCTCTCCCTTGGATAGGAAAGAGAATTAACTTTCCTGGTCACTGCTAGTAGCTCTGCCTGTTTAGACCTTGCTTCAGCAAAGCTGCTGATTTCAGCAAGGCTTTGGGAGGAATTCAAACCAGCACTTAAGTGCTTTGCTGAATCCAAGCTGAAGCTAGCTGGAGAGCAGCACGTGGTCCCCAAAACATGGGAAGGAGCTCCCTGCCTCGGCCAGGCAATGCCCATGGCTGGGTGCTGCCAGGCGATGGGGGTTCCTCCTTGGGCATGAAACAGACATTTGTCAGTGCTTTTCCTGGGTTGTCGTGATTTTTTTTTTTTTTTTATCATGCTCCAAACAGGCAATCCTTCTTCATCCTCTGGCTGTGGAGACAAGTGGCTGCTGTTGAACCCAGCACACCCTGCCACAAGCTCCTAGTGCCCAAAGGAGGACTTTCTTTATCCTCTCTGCCACCGCCTGCTGTTCAAGGAGAAGCCCACTGAAGAGCTAATCCCAACTAGTGCCGCGGTGTGCTGCTGGGGTGCCCTCCCTTCCCTTTCCCTCCACTGGGGAGCATCTCTGGGCTCGGCCCGGTGTGCAGGTGTGTGGGACGTGTGGGTGAGAAGCTGGGTCCAGGAAACAAGGCTGATGATGGACCGCCACGTGGCAGCACCCTGCAGCCAGGCAGCTGCCCAAAGATGAGAGCGTGGTGGTGGACAGGGAAAGGAGGGAGGGTTTTTGTTGCCTGGGACCGGGTGAGCCTCGGGGATGGAGGAAAGGGGGTAGAGATAGAAACTGCAGCATCTCAGGTGATGCAGATAATCTCCTTTAATCTCCTGCTCAAAATAACCCAAAGTCAAGTAAAGGAGGGATTATATGGCCTAAGCCACTGTTATTGCCAGGGTGTAACAGCCTCAGGTTGCATCTGAAAGGCTGCCGAGGAGGAAGAGGAGCAGCAGCAAATACTGGCCCACTGGAAATGCCTCCCCAGTGAGGGTGGCTGGGTGGGCTGGGGACCCTCCTGGGGCAGCCCAAGGAGAGTGGGGGCTGCAGGGTGGGCAGCTGCCAGCAAACTCAGGGACCTGGTCCCAGGGGAGGGACTGTCTTAGATGCCCACTCGTCATCTTGGCATTACCAACAGGTTTATTCTTAGTGCAGGATCCAAAGCGCTTTATAGCCATTAATTATCCTAATGAGGGGAAGCAGTGACCATCAAACCCATTTTACAGCTGAGAAACAGAGCCCATGAGGAGGTAGATGACACATCAGGTGCTGGGGCAGGGCTAAAGTGAGGTGGTCAATCCCGGCCCTCCGAGCTCCCTCCAATTTTAATGGGCCTTTTCCTACACCCTCTTGGGTGCTTATGGCAGCCAGGAGGCACTGGTAGGCTGAAGGCATCTCCCACCCTTTGCTGAAAAGCCACACCAAGGTGCAGCTGCCATGCTGCTGCCAGAGAAAACCGGATTGCAGAGCCCTATTCAGCAAGTCCTGGAGATGCCTACAAGATAGCAGCAGCACAGAGACGGTGTGAAGCAGGATTGCAACAGGGAGGGAGCAGAGCATGTTCATTTTAATGAGCTCGTCCCTGCCTAAAGGAGAGAGAAAGCGAGAGGCCAACCTGGTTTAATAAACTCTAGTACGCGGATTTAATCAGATGGATCGTTGTTCCCCGGCACAGGGATGAATATATTAAAAAAAATGATTCAAACTTTTCCCCTTTGTTTTTCATTTGTATTATGTGCTACGGTGTGATAAAACATCCTGGGGCCAACTTGCATGGCAATAAAAGAGACAGCAAAGGAGAGGAAGGTGTTGATCCGTGTGAGCGAGCCCAAGCACTGGGGGGAGGGAGGCTGCTGGCAGGCAGGGCTCCAAGTGAGGGGCTGCAGCATCCTCAGCCCCACACCAAGACCCCAGGGAAGATGTGGTTATGGGGGCTGACCTGCCGTCAGCTCCTTTTCGGGCCTCAAGCCTTGACAGTGCAGTCAGGTTGTGACGTGAGATGACTAGTAGGCGTTTAAGTCTAGTGCTAAGAGCTGTCCCTGGTCAAGCTTGGGACCTCCATCTCACTACAGAAATGCCTGTGCATGAGCATATCCCCGTGCTCCTGCCCCCGGAGGGAAAGAGGGAGTCACCCAGTCCCTCGCTTTCTGCAGGGTGTATGTACTGGTCGCCTTTTGGGGTTAGATGGCGCTTGCCTTCAAGGGAATGGTGCAACAGGACAAAGTTTCCTCTGGACTCTCCCTTCCTTCTTACTGGGAGTCACTTCATCGCTGCCTCTCCATCGCGCCAGGCAGCTTGGAGTGGGGTCCTGGGTGCTGCTTATTAATTTAGAGAAACTAAGCGGCTCTGGTTGCTGGTTGCAAAGCTGTGAACTGTTGCATGCACGGCAGCCAGGCGAGGGCTGTATTATAGGAGGGAGCAGGGCTCTGCCGCTGCTCCCTGGCTGGATGCCGCATCGCCGTGCCTCCGCCTGTCCCTGGGGACAGCGGGCATTGCAAAGAGGCTCGGGAAGATCTTGATCCAGCACAGCAAAGAGCGAAATGGGTCTGCAGGAAGCATAGGTAGGATTGTATCGGCGTGTGCCTCGGTAGTGCATGGCTCTGGGCTTGCAAGTCTCTTGCTACGTGGGCGTGAATAAAGCCAGCTTAGGCAAAATAGTCTTTTGTACTAAATCCTGGACAGACCACCTGGAGGTGTGGTCAAGGACAGACCTTAGGGACCTCCAAGGTGCTTCCGTGGAATTCATCTCCTTTGCTCTGCCCAAGCTCACCGTCCTTGGCTCAGGCACAGGCTTAATATCCCCCAGTCCTTGCTTTGCTCGCCCTTTTCTGGCCCGTTGGGCTGTGCGTCACCCTGAGACATGAGGAATTGGCTCTCCAAGGCTGGGACAGGGCACCCAGCTGGATTTTTAATCACTTTCCATAATATTAAAGCCAGAGCTGTCCAGCTGCATTAGTGTATGGCGAGACAGCCCTTGGGAGGAGAGAGCGCGTCCCTGGCAGGTTATGGATGGACACTTGGCTAAAGGCAGCCCGGAGGCATTTTTGGCAGGGGGCTACGG
Organism: Burhinus bistriatus; assembly: GCA_013397275.1. Classification (NCBI taxonomy): domain Eukaryota; kingdom Metazoa; phylum Chordata; class Aves; order Charadriiformes; family Burhinidae; genus Burhinus; species Burhinus bistriatus. The sequence continues at coordinate 91,786 of VYXH01004461.1, read as the reverse complement.
GTCCTCCTGCCATAGAGCAAGGCTGTGCCTGACAGGTTGCAGCCCAGCCCTAGGACAGAGGTTGGGTTTGTGGTGACAACCCAGGAATTGTTCTCGGCTTGGTCCCCACCTTCCTTCGGGATGGATGACCTCCACCAGTGACTGCAGGGCGAGGAGGGAGAAACAGTATCTGCTTCCTTTGGAAAGAGTGCTCTAAATTGTGTCATCGACCCGTTCACTGAAAAGTCACTTATTGCCGCTTGGTGTTAAGTATCAAAACTTTGGCTTCCAACACACCCCCATGCTACTGCTTCATTACTTTATCCATTACTGTTCATAAACACTAATAAATAATCCTATTTTCATTCGCACCATTGTTTAAGTGGTCATTAATTGTGGTTTATATGCTGTCTTTGTGTATTTGTGTACGGTAGCTTCTTCATGATTCCCTGATTAACTGTGATTGATTGTGTATTTTAAAATCAATTAAAAGTTTCAACACTAAAAGGTAGAGTCTTTAGCAGTAATGCTCCAAGACATTGCCATTTATAGTGGAGCTATTATAGTGCTGGGATCCATTAGTGTGGCACGCTGTGATCTTTATTTCCCAGATCTATGCAAACACACACGTACCTGTGAGCGTGCATATGTCTGTGTCTCTTTCGTGTGAGGTACGTGGCTGGAAGAGGGTGTATGGTACAGGAAAGAGAGTCAGCTTCTCACGGGGTTGCGGGATCACATAGGGTGGGCTGACTTTCGTGGACGGCCAGGTATCACCCACTCTCTTCCTTAAGACACCACTGCAAGGGCTGAGTCCAGGACCCAATAATAATTTCCTCGCTGGCATGATAGCGCTGTGTATTAGTTTTCTGTTTGTAACGAGGAGCTGGCTGCTAATACCCTCAGCTGAACGGAGCCACAAAGAGGGATTCTGCATTGTTTTCTGTTTTAGGGAATGTATCCCTGCCTTGGTGGGGTGGAGGTGGGGGATACATGGGAGGACAGAGGTGACTGTGAAGGCTTCTGATGGTGCTGATACAATGCTGATATGATGGAGGAGGATGAGGGACGGCCACCACCTGGGTACCAGGGCATTTGCTGGAGCTGAAATCTCTCTGCCCTATAACACCATACCTATATTATATCAGTCCTCAGCGCCTCATATTGTTGTTGTGCTGGGAAAGTGTGTGTGTCCAGCACTGGAGCAGGAGGAGATGGGGTTAACACTGCTCTCTTCGTGCTCCCTGCCTTCCCCCATAAATCTGAATCCAGTATGCCTATGCCTCTGTGCGCACCAGAGCATCTCTGCCCGTGCAGTGAATCAGGGGTGAGGACACCACAAAAGACATTTTTTGCAGGTGCTCTGAGGGGGAGCAAAACCCCCAAGGAGCCAGCGGGAAATTGGGCCCTTGTAATCGATCCCCTACCTGTCCCCCCGCCCTCCTGGATGTCTGCCTGCTGCCACAAGCAGGGCCCTCCCAGCCATCTGCCAGCGCTGGCAGAGGATCCCTGCACGCTAATCTGCTCAGAGACATTTGTCACCCACCCCTGGCCCAGCTGCACGCTGTGAAAAATGTCTCAGTGCCCCCAGTACAGCTGCTGGGAGCATCCGTTACAGGAAATCACCGGTCTTGTTAAATGATGGGGGGACCGTTTTGTGTAAGCCCTGGAATGGGATCATTCTGTCTTATTAACTCACCCACTCGTGTTGATGTTAATGAAATAAAGAAATACGATGGTTCCAGACTTTTAAACTTCTTATAGCTCAATTTGCATAATGGCGACCGCTACCCTGAACAGGAACTGATCTGTCGAAAAATATTGTTCCAGTCCTCTATCATTCAGCTCAATGGAAGGTGCAGATTGGCCCACAGGGGCTGTTTTTTGCTGATGGAGTGGAGTTTGCCTAGTGCTGAACATAAAAAGCTAAAATTAGGATGCAATCCAATATTGTAAAAAAGAAATTGGTTAAAAGTTATAGATCAATAACTGTTAACGTGACTCTATTTTTCACACAGACCGTGTTCCTGCTGCTGGTGACGTGGAGGCAGGCTCCTTCCCGCTGGCTGAAACAACTCCGTGGTTCCCCCTTGGAGGAGCCTGCGGCTGCCAGTGGAGGCTCAGCTGCCCTGAGCAATCCTGTGAGCTTACTGTGCTTCGCGGAGTTTCCTGTGGAAGTTCATCCCCCTCTCCCCTGGGCTATGAAAGGTTGGTCAGGGCTGCACCCAGCACCCAGGGCATCAATCCCATCTCCTCCTTCCTGCATGACCTTTGGCATCAGGCTGCAAGCCCGGGAGTGATGCCGGTGCTCTGGGAGCATCCCTGTGAGACAGATCGTGTCTCACTCCTCAGTGCCCCAGAGCTCTGCTCCTTGATGTTCTAGAGCAACCCTACTTGATGACTTAGATCGTTACTCCTTGATTAGCTAGACCTCTGCTCCTCCATGCCCTAGATTTCTGCTCCTTGATTATCTAGATTTCTGCTCTTTGATGCCCTAGATCTCTGCTCCTTGATTACCTACATCTCTGCTCCTCCGTGCCCTAGATCCCTTCTCCTTGATTATCCAGATCTCTGCTCTTTGATGCCCTAGATTTCCGCTCATCAGTGCCTCAGATCTCCGCCTGCTGCAGAGACCGTGCCTCTCCCAGCAGACAACTCCTGCAGCGCTTCCAGCGCTTCGAGAGCAACTGGATGCTTTCGCCCCTGTGGGGAGCAGAGCCTCGGTCTTGGCATGTCTCCGTCCCGTTTGTAAAAAGCGAGGTAAGCGTCCCTCCCCTCCACCGTGTGTATTTAAACCGTGGTGCCCACACGGCAGGGACTGCCCCTCTCCGTCAGTGTGTGTTTAGGGTGTGCAGACCCAAACGCTCAGCTCCAATGACGGGGACAGGGGAGCATGCGGGAGCGGGGAGCTGGCTGAGCATCACAAGCCAGTGTGACGGTGGCCCTTCTGCCCCCAGTGACCTTGGGCTTGCCTCCGATAGCTCATTACAGCCTGCCTTTGATCACTTGCCTCTCCTCCTCTCTGTACTTGGAAACGCTGGAGAGCTTTCCTGACCGATATCATCAAAAAGGACATTTTTATTTCCAAAATATACAATGTAATTAGAACCGCGAAGGGAGAGAGCAGCCAGTCCATAAAAACACCCGCTCTGCGACAGTCTCTGTCCTGACTCTGCGGGAACTGGGGACAAAAAATGCCCAGTTTTCAGTGGGAACAGGGCAGTTTCCCAAATATTGGAAATACCTCTCAGATCCCAGCCAAAAAGGGGTTCTTCCACTGCATGAGAAGGTTTTGGTGTGGAAATGCCCTCACCTGCAGCCAAACGTGCTTTGCTGAATCGGGCCCGTTGCAAGCATGGAGTGAATAGCTGCCACCAGCAGCACAGAGACCCTCATCTAAACCATCATCATGTAAACATACCTTCTGATTGAATTGCTGAAGATCTCACTGTCACCCATAGTTTTGCTAACACACTCGCTGAACTGGGACCATTTCCAGCTGGGCAGGTCCATCCTGCGGCACAGGAGGAGCGTGTTCCACTCCTCTGCCAGCTGCCGGCTGTGGGCAAGGGCTGCCTAACAAACCAACGTCCCGTCATTCCCATCTCTGCAGCTGCCCCATGAAACAGCTTACATCTTAAAAATTGATGGGGTTCATTTCCTGCCTCCGTGCACCAGCAATGTCCACATTAATTACTATCATAAGCTAAGTACCTTTGCGTGCGCTCCCTTGGCTGGAGAGTCTGTCCCAGCAGTGACCTGCATTTCTCTCACCTGGATTTCCAGCACTGATGCCCGCAGCAGAACAAAGCTGCTGCCAAGGTAGCCCCGCGGAGGAGGACAGGCAATCAGACACGTCTGTTGACAGGTCACCTCTGGCCCGGGCTCAGAGGTTCCATGGGGGCTTCCTTCCCCTCCTTCTCCCCTCATTGAGCAACATCATCCATCCTGCCCCATCCCTGGGGCTCTGCCTTTTCCACGTTGCGTAAATGATTTAAATATTCATTGGGAACAAGAGACTGGCTCCGTGGCTGGGTGGTGGAAGTGCTTCCCCTGGGACTGTCTGGAGTTCCCCGTGTTGAGTCCCTTTAGCTCTGAGCCCCAGGGACCAACCTTCAGCTTTCCTCCTGCTTCTAAGGAAAAAAATCAAGTCACGGAAAAACGCCCAGCTCACTCAAAACATAGCTCCTGGGGGATGGGAAACAGGCCGTTCTGGTCTGCTTTTCAGTGCCCTGTGGACAGCATAAAATTACAAATCTCATCTTTTTTGCATAAAATGCTGATTATCCAGTGTTAAACACAAGCATGTCTTAGACTGTGAAAGGACATGGGTGAAAGAGATAAAACACTAGAAATGATAAGGCAAAGGGAGACAGGAACTTAAACAATCATCAGTAAAGCCTCTTCAGCATGGACTGAATAGCATCCAACCCAGGTATCACACGACCTAGTCAAAAGCCTGACCAAAACTGTACTTTGAATCCATGAATGCAGCAAAATCAGGACCTGGTGGAGACCGACAAATACAAGAGAACGCACCCTTCATTCAGGATACTTCATTCCTGCCTTTTGCTATTCACCTCAAAACCCCAGGGGAAACACGAAGCCTACAAAGAATCAGCAGCAGTTCCCCAGAAAAAGGTCTATGAATTATAGCGGGTCATGAGCTGAACACGAGGTATCAGTGTCACATCAAGAGGCAGACAGTGCCCTGGGATATACGAGCTGCAGCATGGCCTACAAGACTCACAAAATCATCTTTCTCATCCTTTCAGGGCTGGTGAGGTCTATGCTGGAGTAGATTCTGGTGTTGGCAGCCTGTATCAAAAAGGAGGTGGCGCTGCTGCAGGCAGCGCGGAGGAAACGGAACGATCAGAGGTCTACAAGACATGACCTACAAAGAGAGATTGAAAGAACTGGGTTATTTAGCCTAAAAGAGATGATGGAAGAAGAGATGTGATAACAGTCTTCAAGTGCTTAAAAGGATGCTGCCAAGGGGAAGAGAATAATCTGTTCTTTATGTCCATGGTGGACAGGACAAGAAATAATCGGCTTAAATTACAGCAAGAGAAATCAGGTTAGACATCAGGACAAAAACAGCTCATGGAGCATGGCAGTGGGTTACCTGGGAGGTGGAGGGGCTCTGTCACTACAAACACACACTCTTTGGGGACAGGTCGGCAAACATCTCTTGAGCTTTCCATGGGGAGAGAGGATGTGCTGGGGCAGGACTGCACCCTCTCCGCATCCCTATGGTGCCTTCAACATGAGGTCTGGTGCTCCTGGTTTGCCCAAAGCGAGGTAGTCCTGCAGTGATCACTACAGCTGGCTGGATGACTCCCAGACACTTCGGCTTGTGAGAACTTCCAAGATAGCAAAATTTGATTTTGTCGCAGATTGGGGTCACAAGTCAACATTTGGGGTTGGTTTTTTTTTTTTGCAGTAAAGAAATACTTCAAAATGGATTTTTACCCCCCCCCATCTCTCTCAGTCGCTGTATTGCAACGCAAACAAAGCAGAGCATCCCAGCCACGCTGCATGGGCAGGCTGAAATGACACCGTCCAAATGAAACTTGTTTGATAATGTCCTTGCTGAAAACATCAATGAAATCAATGTCTCCCCTCCAAACAATTAGGTGGAGTTGAATAACCAGTTTCTGAGTGAATACACTTGCCTTGAGATGTTTTTCAACCAGCTCGGAGGATTGTTTCTACCAGAGAGGCAAAAAGAAAACAAAAAAAGGGCTCCTTCCAACCCAGGTGTGCCCACGCTGGGCAGCAGCCGGTGTGCCAGCGGCCAGTACGGGGGATCCACCAATGCGTCCAAGAGCGGCTCGATCCACTTCCACTCGGCAGCGCCTCCGCCGCGCTGCTGAGCGTGCACCTTTGGGCTAAAGATTAAGAGATTCTGCGCTCTCAGAAGAAATTGTTATTACCCCTGGATTCCAAGAGCAATCCTTTATTTTAAAACCTGCCTCCTAATTCATTTTATATTTACCCATAAAATCTTGGCCGGGGTTTCCGAGAGTTGCGGTCTTTTGGAAAGGCCAAGTTTTAAATGGAGCTGACTCAGCAGAACCTAGCTTGATTGAAGCAGTGCCTATTCGAGTTTATACCACTCTGGGCAGGGTTGAAAACAAAGAAGCAGAAACTGGACTCTCCCCCGGCTTTGTTTTCTCCACAGGCTCTTGGCTATGGGCAGCAAACCTACAAACCTTGCTGCTGACCTGCAGGGCTGGGGCTGGTGAAGTGGAGGAGAGCAGAAGGGAGCCGGCAGACTCCCTGCTGTGTATCCCATCGTCTGTTGACTTAAAGTTTAGTACAGCTGAGATGAGAACCAGAAAAAAAAAAAAAAAAAAAAAAAAAAAAAAAAAAAAAAAACCAGAAGAAAAAGGGAGAAATAACGAAAAAAATTCAAAACGCTGTAAGCTATTAATTTTCAGCCTCACTGCCCAGCATCATTCTGAAGGAGGGGACTAGGGGTGCGACTAATACTTAGCTTATTAAAATATCAGTTTTGTTTACCTCAGGATGCTCTGGGACAGGCAAACCCTGCCCAGGGGAAAATGGTCCCAGCTCCCTCCCACACCACAACGGGGGCACGCTGGGATTTGGACCAATTTTAACATAGCCTGCAGTGCAAAGCCTGCTCCTGCCTTTCTTTTCGCACGTTGTGATTCCCTTAGTTGTGCCTGTGGTGCAGCCTGGCTTCTGGGCACGATGGCAGCACATCTTGCTTCATGTTCCCAGAGCAGTGCTGTCCCAAGCAGCTCTTTCTTGAGAGATGAGCGTCTCCTCCACAATGCTAGAGCCTCAGGTTCTCCTCCTCATCAAAAACCTGGAGCTGGAAGGAGAAGATGGGTCATGGAGGATGGCCAAGCTGCCACGCCAGTGTAGCACTGGGGATTGCAGTGGGATCCTGTCCCAGGTGGACCAAGTTTCCTTTACTTCAAGGAAAAATTCATTTTAGGCTCAAGGGAAAAACAGAAGAGTGCTGAAAGTTGACCACCTTCTCATACCTTGGAGAGTGTCTGCATCTGATGTCCTTGCTGCTAGGAGGCGTTTGAGTGACAGCCAGGCTATGAAATATGGCCAAGGCTTTTTGAACTGACAGCTCAATCCATGAACAAGCAAAGCCCAGAAGACAGTCCAGAGCCACTTAGCAAGAGCGGGCTAATAGCTAAGTACACAGCGAAAACCTAACGGGAACACCAGTATCTCCTAACTCCAGCTTCATTCAGAAAGCCAAGAATACAGAAGTGAGTCAATTTGTGTCCGATGGCCATAATGAATGTGCCAGTGGAGATACCCAGAAGGAATAATACCATAAATTGGCAAGGTGGCAGCTGCATTCATCAGCTCAAACAAGAGCTGGTCATCCATAATCCAGCAGTATCAAAGACAAGTACTTCAGCTCCAATGTTATTTCCACCCTAAAGTATGGGTGGGAATGCTTGAAATTTGCCAGCAGCCCCAACAGATGTGTCACTGCTGCCAAGAGCCAACACTGGATGGCAATCCAGGGATATGAAATGCAATTAATTAATTATAGCAAATGCTGAGAATCATCATTTGAATCATGGGGATTCAAACCTCCTCAACCCCCAAGTTCTCTGGAGAAGGCGGCGAGCGTGTGCCTGGGACATGCACCAGTAATGATGATCAATGACCTGTTGAAGTTGGGCAGCCCCAAACCTGTATTTTGGGCACCCTACACCTGGGCTGGAGGCAGGGAGCAGCTTGCACTGGGCAGCGATTTGGGGCCAGCTCTGGCACAACCCATGTGGTGCCCACTGGGTTGGTGCTGCAGGGACAACGCGCAGGACCCTGCTGTCTTCTCCGTGCATAGGGTTTGTCTCCAACCTGCCGGCATGAGTGTAAAACCACAAGGCAACCTGCCAGCTCCCATCCTTCCCTTGGGATCTGGGGAGGAGGGTGGGAAACGTGGTGCAAGTCCCCGATAACTCATGCCCACTCCCGCCTGCTTGCAAGAACACCCCATCAGCTGCGCCTGTCATTGCCGACGGGGGTTTGCCGCCACCGCGCCGATCCCCACAAGAGATAGCATGGCGTTATCTTCGCCCTGCCGCTCGCACCGCCGCTGCTGTATTTACCAGGGAGCGATTTGTGCGGGGAGATAACTTTCCTCCAGGGTCACATCCTGCCTTCCCCGGCGCAAAGCGATGGGACTCCTGGCTGTCACAGGGCTCTGATATCCTTCCCGGGGGGAAGCACTGGGCGCAGAAGGGGTTTGCTCACCCCAGGGTAGCCCACGATGCGGTGGCTGCAAGGAGAGCAGCAGTGAGCCCCCAGCAAGGACCTTCTCTTTTTTTTTTCCCCTTTTCAGGGGAAACGGGGTGATTTGAACCCTGTGGGTCTCCAAGAGTTGCGCAGCGTTATTCATGTAGCAGCTAATGGAGCTCACTCAATCCATAAAGATTTTAAGTCAGGGGTTTGATGTTAATTATGGACCAAAACATTTAATAGCCCGTTACACTTCCACGAGGCATTTTTTTAATTAAAAAATGATATATTGCACAAAAGGGAAAAAAAGGGAGAGGAATAATTGAAGACTGTTTTATTCCAGAACAACCCGAGGCAGGGAAGGCAGCGAGGAGCCGGCGTGTCGGGGAACGTGATGGCAATGCTGGGAGCTGGCGGTGAAGGAAGCCAGGGAGGGAGCAGCCTCGTCCCGCCAGGAGGAGGTGCCAGGGAAGGGGAGAACAGCCTGGCCAGAGTCAGGTAGGTGGACATCCAGGTCAGAGTTTTGGCCACAACACTGGCTTATCCTCACCTGTTGAATCATTTGCTTGTGCTGCAGAAGACTTTGTTTCAAATCCCTCTTTCTGAATCTCTATCAGCTGTCTCTCAGGAAAAATGGCTAAACCCCCCAGGGTGGAAATTAGTCTGGAATAGGTCAGGGATGAAGAAAGTCTGACATGTCTCACTCTGACGCTACTCCATTTTTCATTCAATATTTAAAGATGCGTGTGAGCAGGGGGCTGGCCTGAGATGCATTTGGATAGTCTGTGCAAAATGAAAGGTCTTCGGCAGAGCAAACCAACGCTGCCCCTGCCTTGGGCAGTGCCTGTTGGCTGGTGGTCCACGGGGCAGGGAGCAGCCAGGGAGAGCTCAGGAGGGAGCAGCTCTGGGTGGGAGGTCGTTATTTAGCTAACTCAAGAGTGGAGGAACAGAAGCGGGATGGAAACGTGGCCTCGGGCTGCCCAGGAAAATTTAGGGTGACTGCTTAAAATTGGAAGTAGCAGAGTATGACCCCCAAGTCTCTGGCCATAGATGGACTTGCCCAAGTCCCCCTGTGTCTCCAGCTCTGCGCTTTGCTGTTGTTCACTTCCTCCAACTCTACAATGGGAATAATATTATTCCCTCCTCACAGGGTTCTGAGATGCTCAGTTACTATGGTGATGGGGCCATAAAAGTACCAAAGATAGCAAGAACAATAATAATATCAGACATGGTAGGAGCCAAATAATTGCATTTAGGGCACGCACACAACACAGAAGGAAGAGCCACCTCCATGCACCACAGCTCTCAAACCCCGAAGACAAAACTTTTGTTATACCAATGGGCTCACAGCCTCCATTGAAGGGCTAATTTCCAATTCCTGTGCCATCCACCCAAATGCTGAGGAGTGGCCGCCAACGGCTGCAGCTCCAGGACTGGTCCTACCTCTCCCCAAGGCCGGCCAGGAAGAGGGGGGAGCAGCGGGACCGAAGGCCCCTCGCCAATGCAGAAATCAAATGTTCCTCGCACCAGCGCTGTCACACAAAGTCCCCGCAGATGTTCGGCCGCCGCATTGTTTGACCAGCTGAGCATTTTGCCGCCCAGAGCGGCGAGCGTGCCCAGCACAATGCCGCTGACAGCTTGCTCCTTTGTCTCTGCCGAGCTTAGCGCTTGCCTCATTATTTTTTTTAATTTATGGGTTTTTAATTGAAAAAAATGTATAACATCTGTGGCTGCTTAATAACACCTGTGAGCAACAAGGCTGCTTTTCAGCAGCGATTGTCACAGCGTTCTCATCTGGGCAACGCTGAGCCGGTGCTATGTGGCCTCTTCTGAACTGCTCAGGCAAGAATGATCCTTGGAGGGCACGTAATTAACTGGCGATGCAAAACAAGATGCCGTGAAAAAAAATATGAGCGCCATCCCTCCTAACAAGAGGAAAGCTTGGCGATGAGCAGGTGATGAGTTTGTAATGCCTCTTCTGAAGAAATGCCTGCTGGCACTCGCATGGAGAGCCGGGCTGCCAACCCAACTCTGGTGTTACGGTCAGGGGAGGTGCAGAGGGGATTTGGCCTTTCCATCAGCACGGTGGGCAGTGTTTGCACCCCAGTCCTTGCCGGGCACCCACCTTGTGGCTGCCCCCAGCTCTGGCCCAGGAGCTGCCTGCTCCCCGATGAGGGCACGGGCAAGGCTCGTCCCCCTCCAGTTACAGCGGCACGTGCCACCAGCAGGGACTTACTGCTCTGGTCTCTGCTGAGTCCCAGATGCGGGCTGGGAGACGTCACCACTCGTGCTGCCACACGAAGCATGGGGAGCTGCTGCAGCACCGGCATTGCAAGCCTGCCAGCTGTGGACCTTGCCACAGCAATCGCAGAAGGCAGCAGACACCGCTGGGTGGCCAAAAGCCCAGAATCCTTCTCCTTTATCGTGAGGTCTGGAGCCCCAGCACCCCCCAGGTAGTTTTTACCATGAGTAAGAGGATCCTTAAGCTCATTGCTGGTGTTGCCACCCAAATCCTTACGTTTTTTACAGCCTTGAGTGCTGAGGCAGCTCCTACCGAAAGCTGCCTCCTTGCAGCATCTCCTGGAGGTTGCTGCGCAGGTGCTGGCTATGACATTTTGGCTGTTCAGAAAGCACAAAGCAGCCTGGGAGGCTTACAGGTGCCTCTTACATTTATACATGCTCATGACAAAGCTGCTGGTAGCACAAGTGAGCGAGGAGCAGGGGGGACACAGCGCCGGCTGTGCCCAGGCTGAGGTTTCTTACTTGCAGGAGCCTCCCTCCACGAAGCTGGAGGAGGTTTTATCCACTCCTCACAGCTCTGGGAAGCTCAGGCTGCCCTGAAATCCTTCTTCCCGCTGTGACTTGGTAAATAAATAAAATCCTGTTCCCTGCTGAGCTCAGTAGTGGAAACAGGGCTGCCAGGGCTGCAGACAACCAGCCTTCCCTGGGCTGGGCTTCGCCAGGGCTGGTGGGTAGAAAGCAGGAGCCAGCAGAGAGGTTTGGCCAGGGAATAAAGGAGCGGCAGTGCAAACATTTCCATGTCCAGCCCTTTGTCGCCCTTTGTAATGCTTCGTCACTCCGTGTAACATGGGGTGTTTGAGCAGATCCCCTCCCTGCACATCCCCGGGGCAGCCCCCACTGCTCTCCCCTTCAGCACAGCCAGCTTCAACGTCACACCCCCTCCCTTGCGCACACGTTTGGGCTACGAATTCCCCTTGTCCCTTAGAGTACATTAAAAAAATCAATGTAATTATGCAGCAAACATTAATTATGATCAAAAAATGCAATTGAGAGGGATCGAGGAGGGCTGCAACTAGCCACCAAATTACTGAAAACCAAGTCAGCGGGGCTGAGGCCATATGGGGCTGTGTGGCCGGTCCAAACAGCAAAGCATCCTTGGAGACACCTGGTTTGACCATTTTAGTCTCTAGTTTCTTTTATGGGCTTTTCCAGCTCGTGGTGTAAGTCAAACAGAGGAGTGGATTAATTTAATGTGTGTGTAGATATATCTAGGTGCCCCTGGTCATGAGAGCCAAATCCTAAAAGTTTCAGCATGATCAGGCATGGAGTCACCGCAGCCACATCAGAGGGATAGGTGGTGCAGACCCTTCTCAGATGGTACAGACACAGGAACAACTCAACCTGGTAATTTGTTCACTTCAAAGTCATGCTCGTTTCCATCTTCTTCCCCAATCTTAGACCCCAAATAGGCTCTTTAGGTATCTCCACGATGGACAGAAATGAAATTGTGGTCCGACAGTAGAAGAAACCTGGAGCAGAAGTCTGGCTGGGACCATCTTGCCCATGTGTGTGAGTGACACAGCCAGGAGGACCCTGGCTGGGTGGGATGCATTGGGCACACAGGGGACATAACCCCTGCGGGCACTGGGAGGTTGGCCATGACCTGATGTGGCTGGTAAGAGGACATGAGACAACAGGGAGCAAATTTCTTGTCTCAGCCTGGTAACCCCAGGGACACGGCTAAGCCTGCCTGGGGTGCTGGCAAAACCTCATCTCCACGGGGGGAGAGAGAGGAGGACTTGCATGGAGGTGACCTCCCTGCAGGTGCTTCTTCAGTTGGTTGTTGAAGCCCTCCAGGGGACAGGGCTCCCACACACCCTTTACAGCCTGCACCAGCTCTCAGCCAACCTTGCTCTTCGGAAGCTTTTCCTGAGCATCTAACCCAAGGCTTCTTGGCTGTAGTTTAAGCCTATTACAGCTTGTCCAACCCTCGACCAATTGATCACCGTCATGTTTATAACTTCCTTTTCCACACTGGATGAATGTTACACATCCCCCCCACCTTCAGTCGTCTCTGTCCTGAAGCACAAAACCAGCTCCTTCAGTCCATCTTCCTGGGACATGTTTTCCAAACTCTTTGAACTCCCTCAATTTGTCTGAATCGCTCTTAAAGTTGTGATGCCCAGACCTGGAGATATATGTCTCCAGCTGACGCCTCACTAGCGCTAAATAGAGCCAAATAAATTACCTCGCTGTCTTCCACCTGAAACTATTCATACATCTGCAGGCAAGATGTGCCTTTTCTTTCCTTTCCTAAAGCATCAGGTTATTGTCTGCTGCCCGGTTTGAGGGCTACTCCACTGCTCAAGCCTTGGCCGCTCTCCTGCTGGCTTAACAGTTCTTCCCCATCTTACATCTGCAATTTTGATATCGCCTTCCTAAGTGAAACACTTTGCACTTGACTTTATTGAATTTCAGTGTATTGATTTCAGGCCATTTCTCCAATTTATCAAGATCATTTTGCTCCGAGGAATCTTGCAGCAGCTTGTCTTGTATCTGCTCTGTTGACAAAAGGTCTTTAGTCCTCAGGGCTATCAAGCCAGGACTTTACATTAGTCCTTAAAATAGTCAGAAAGAACCACATGGGAGGCATGGGGACAGTGGAGGATGGAGGTGTCAGGCTGGCTCACACAGAAACGGCCCCACGCTGCCATCTCAGCCAGGCAAGGTGCAGAAGCACCAGGAAGAGATGGAACGAGCATGATGGAAATGCTAATGGGTCCCTGAGGGTGAGAGCAGGGATACCTGCTGAGAGATGCTGGGACCCTGCTGCAGCCCTGGGGACAGCCCTGGAGCTGGAAGGATGGAGGGGAGATGAGCACTGGGATTTTATGCTCACTCTTTCTTTTCAGGTCAGCGTGTGATGAACTGCCCTGTTCCCACCTGGGGGCTCACCAGCAGACCAGGAGAAGCCCTGCAGCATCTGGCATTAATGGCACTATTTGGGGACAGCAAAAACTGGACTAAGATGGAGACAGAAGGCCACCCTGGTGTGCACAAACCAGGTCAGATGGTTTTATTGTTATTATTATTATTGTTGCCCAGAGGTTGGCGTGCTCCACTGTTTAAGGCAGAAAAAGAGGCTTGGGAAGCTGCTGCTTGTCCCAGGGTGGAAGGAGCAGCTCCTAACCCTTGTGCTTGGGCACACTGAGGAAGCACAAGGCTTTATGGGACCATTATAGACCTACAACAGCACCCACCTTCCCACTGTGGTTTCCTCCCTCTGCTTCTCCCATCAGCTTCCCAACAGCACCTTCCCCTGCCACCTCCTCCTCCCACTCCCTAGGGGCGAGCTGAACTTCAGTCAACAATTACCCAGGTACCGGGAGGAATTTCCTAGAAAACTTTGCAAAAAAGCACCTCCTGCAGAGCTGCCTCCTGATAAGTCCCCGTTCTTCCGCGAGGGGCAGGCGAAACGGCTGAGCTTCAGCTGCAGGCACAGCGGGAGGGCTGGGGAAAGCATCGGGAGAGAGATGCAAACAAACCTGGGGAGGGGGCAAAGCAGAGGCGTAATGGAGGGGCCGGAACAGCTTGGGAGATGACAGTGAAAATGGTTTCCTTGGGAAAAGGCTGGCAAGCCTCAACTGGAAAAGGGACAGCAAGAGAAAGATGGGAGAGCTCCTCCGGATGTGGAGACCACGGGGAGAGAAGAGGGAAGAGGAGCGAGGTTCGGGTGAAGCCCCAGCATCCACAGGAGCTCACCCTGGCCCTTGCCATGGCAATGATGCAGACACAGACGTGTGATAAGCCCTGCTCTGCATACACTTTAAAATCTAAGTAGCTTATGAATAAGTAATAATCCCTTATTCCCAGTGCCATAATCTATATTTAATTAAGAAAATAACTAAACGGTGGGAGTAAAAGGGGCTGTGTGGGGAAATGGAGACAGAAGCACTGTCAGACAAGCTGCAGTAAGAAGGGGAACAAACGGCAGCCTCAGCACGGCAGAGCCAGCAGAGCCACGGCCTCCAGCTTGGCCGCAATCTCAAGGCAAGCTGGCCTGCAGAAGACCTGTCTACCGCAAAGTCTGCCACAAGCATCCTCCTGGGTTGACAGGTGAGCTGAAGGTTGGCCAACAGGGACTGGGTCATTCACACGCAAGCGTGAATTTTCCCTCCTGTTCAGTCCTGGTGGTGATGCTGGATTGTGCACGGAAAGCAATGCACTAATGTGCCTGTCCTGGTTTGAGGTAAAACAGAACCAATTTTCTGTTTAGTAATTTTACTTTTCAGTTAAGCCTCTTCTAGCTAACTGAACTCTCCAAAATTAACAGCACATTGTGGAGACACTGTTCACTCCCAGAGAGATAAGACCCAATTAGCTGTAATTTACGCCAAGGAATGGCATGCAGAGAGGCTCTTGCTTATCCTTATTGCTGACACAACCAAGGGCAGCCAACTTTGTTAGGTGCCCTGTTGGAGGGTCGAAGCAGAAAAGCGCAGAGGGGTCAAACCTGCGGGGAGGAGGGGACAGGACAGGTGACCCAAAACTGACCCACAGAGTATTCCATCCCATCTGCACCGTGCTCAGTATAAAAGCCAAGGGATCAAAGGGTCAGCCCTCTTTCTTCAATGGCTGGCATCTGAGGAGGACTCTGTCTGTTTGTCTGCCTTTGATCCCGATCCATGCATTCCTGAATCCAGATCCAGAATCCAGTTCCCATCCGTTACTGAGTCCAGTCTGGGACTTTCCCAGTGCCCAACAGTGACATGATTGTCATCCTGGGAGCTTGATACTGGTTTTGTATATATCGTATATCATAGCATGTTTTAGGGTGGAAGGGACCTTAAAGATCATCTAGTTCCAACCCATGGGCAGGGACACCTCCCACTAGACCAGCTTGCTCTAAGCCCCATCCAACCTGGCCTTGAACACCTCCAGGGATGCATAGAGAAGAACCACAAGTATTAAGTGAAGTTACTACTTGTGATGCAGTAAGTTATCCCATGATCTCAAAAACGTACAGATATAGTCGCATGTTTCATTATTTTAATTTGTTATTAATATTTCATTAAAGCAGTTTAGTTTCCTCTAAACTCTTAAGTCTCTTTCTCTCGCTCCCTCCTCTCCTTGGAGAGAGAGGTGGGGGAGAGCATCTGTCGTTCATGTCAGTGGCCAGTCCAGCCCGAACCACGACAGTGCCAAAGCAGCCCATGCCCTATATGGGAGCATTCAACAGCACCCAAAGCAGCACCGTCGACACTGCTACAAAAAGCTGTTTGGTGCCTGCATCTTACAACGTTTCTGTGCTAAAGCATCCTTGGCCCAGGATGCTCCAAACGTCTTGCATTGGCAAATGAAAGCAAGCCCTGCTAGCTGACTAGCACTCAGGGCTGGCATGCCAGAGTAATCCACGCTGTTAGACTGGAAGGGTCTGTGCCAGGCCAACGTTGGACCAATGCCCAAAGCAGGCAGAGATGTTCATATTACGTATGCAAGAGCTTGTCAGCCCAGGCCAGAACCCACAGCAGTGCTCTGCTGGATCCCTTAATGCACCCCTGGGACCACGGTCCTTCTCACCATCACCTCAGCACCCATGGGCATTAGCCACTTTTCAGAGGGCTTTGCCAACCTGGAGCCAGTGCGAGGCCAAAGACTGGAGTTTGGCTTTTCTCCCGGTCTCCGTGCTGAGAGCACTGCGGATGGTGCTGATGTCAGCTCTGATCAACCTCTGCTTTAGACAAGAGAGAAGACGATAGACAGCAGTGTGGCCATAGATAGTCCAAGTACTCTGCACCTGTGCCCAGAGCCCTCCCTATACCACCGAAAGCACTTCCCGGCTACAGCCCCAGACCTTTCCCACCTGGCATCTTCCACTAGTTCCCCAAAGCATCACCGCAGCCTTGCTCTATGTTTTGCTTATCATTTCACTCGTGGGGTCTGCAGGTGACAGAAACCTCTCTGCTTCCTTGGATTGTCACTAGTGGAACTAAGAGCACGTTTTAAAGGCTGGGTTAAAGAAATCAAAAAATCTCAGTGCACATACTGTACAGTATAAATAACTGTCTGGTTTTTAAATTGAAAACCAACAATAATCACTGCTAAGAGCCTGCTAAAGAAAAGCAGCCTTATTACTGCTGGGACAGATTCATTTTTACCAAAAGAACACAAATATTTTTCAAGCTGCTCTCGAGCTCCTGAAGTTCCTAACATCCTGCTGCTTCCCCTCACCTCTGTCCTGGGGAGCCGCGGGGGGCACAGAGCCGCAGTGGGGATGGGGACAGTCGTGTGGGCAGTACAAAGTGGGGACAATCCCTTTGGCTGTGGGCAAGAGAGAGGGAAGTCCTGTGGGGGAGGCTCAGCTAAGCCAGGCTGCAAAGTTACCTAAAACCGCTGTTTTATGGCAGGGTGACAGGAGGTCTGGAGAAAACCGGTGGCTTAGCCTGGGTGGAGCTGGGGAGTGGGGATGGGACAGCCTGTGTTGCCAGGGGCACAGCTTGCAGCAATACAAGGTAAGCTTGTCTTTCAATCCCTACTGAGCAGGAGAGAAAAACACAAGTTCCAGAAGGGACCTGGTGTGCACAAAGCCCACGAGCGGACACCTGCCACTGGGAAGGTACTGTGCTGAGAGGTATGGTCCACGGCAGCTTGGTGAGTGGGTGTATGAGCTGCAGGGACTTCTTGGATTGGGGTTATCAAGGGCTGAGATAAGTCTATCTCACTGTCCCATCACAGCTGTCATGCTGCCAATAGCAAGGTCCAAAGACGGGCAATGAATGTGCTGAGGGGCCTGGAAGTAGAGGGATGGGCTCCCCAAAACTGGCCGCCCTCCACTCCTTGACCAGAACAAGCGACCAAAGCAGGGAGATGGGTCTGCAGAAATCGCCATGGGGAGCAGGGCGCATCTCAGTGGGATGAAGAGCATCGTCCCCAGGCATC
The DNA here is from genome assembly GCA_013397275.1 of Burhinus bistriatus. NCBI lineage: Eukaryota > Metazoa > Chordata > Aves > Charadriiformes > Burhinidae > Burhinus > Burhinus bistriatus. Next base: position 74,383 of record VYXH01004461.1, on the reverse strand, counting down.
AGGGCTGGGAGAGGGCACAGCAGCCAAGCACAGGAAGGGGATAATCATCACTCCTGCAGGGTGCTGCCCCTGAGGCAGGTTGCACTCAAGAGCGGCAGACTGAGATTTATGCCCTGCAGGAACATCATCCTGGACACCACAAGGAGTCCAAGGGCTGTCCAGAGGGTGCAGAGCAGGCTGAGTTCTCATACAGCACAGATGTGGGACAGGAAAATGAAAGCAGCCCCATGCCAAGGTCCTGAGATCTTTCTTTGCTCTCTTCTCAGGCAATAGTATGGTGAGATCACTAGGAGCCAAAGTGCTGGCTGCTAAATCTAATCCGCCACATACTTTGGAAACAGCAGGGCACCACAGGAGTCAGAAATGTTCTGTGAAGGTGGCCTCCAACCCAGAGCCAGGAGCATGGCTTGAGCAGGTGGGAGACTGGAGCTGGTGGAGCTAACACTATTTTATGTGGGTTTTGGTCCCTGAATCAGAGGGCTGGACAGCATTAGCCATTACTGATCTGGAGCCAGCAGCTGAATGAAGAAGAAACTCACACTCGCTGGATCCCTGCCTGGGCACTGTTTCAGGCACGGCTGCCAGCAGGCTCATGCAGTTGGCCCATCATGTGTTATGATCAGAACAAGTGACGTGGGACCGACAGCGTCCCACAGCGCTGGCCACACCAGCAGTTACCCTGAGCACAGCGCTGGAGCAGCCATACCCTTGGAGATGGGGCTAAGAGGGTCTTCTCTCTGCCTGAGTCTGACTGCGGCCGCTGGGGAGGAAGTAAGGACTTGTACGGTTGACCTACCAAGTGATGCTGACTGCTCCATGTTGGAAGTTGTCTTTCTGAGTGCAGCGTGCAGGCTCAAATGTTACAGAGAGATAAGAAAGGTGCAGCCTTGGAGATGGAGGAGAAAGGAAAGGAACAAAAACAATTTAATAATGAATACATTATGTAGACATGTCATGCCTCTTGCCTGCTGGCATGGATTAATATCCATAAATCAAAGAGTAAGGGACTGTTTTTAATGCTGGAGATGGAGGCTGGTCCTCAGAAAATTGCTAAGGGGGCGTTAATGAGGAGCGACATCTGGGAATGGCTCCAGGTGCATTGGCTGCATGCACAGGAAATTCTGCAGAACCGTTTTCAGCTAAAATTTATTCCTGTGCTGTGGATGCATGTGGTCCATGAGGAAAAAAGTGTGGCGACCATGGATCCCCATGGGGAGGCATTGGTCAAGCTCAGGAGGAAGGCGGATGGTCCCTTCATTCTCAGCTTCTCAAGGCAGCTCCTCACCTTCCTTTCTGCAGGCCTACGCTTGCACACCAGCAAAGCTGGCCCCATCTTTTGACTTCACTCAGTGAGAAGGTCCACACAGACTAAGTGACAGGACAGTCTCAGCCTGTGAAGGTAGGGCATGCTATTACATCCCTCCTGCCTCTGCTGGGCATGCAGCCACCAGAGACAAGAGTCCGGGACAGCGTTATCTCACAGCCACCATGATTACCATGACCCAGAGGATGGGGAGCAGCACCTCTTCCTGCTGTTCAAATAAGCACTGGACCAGCCAGAGATAAGGATAGCCCCTTGGTACTAGGAGACCCCCAAATGTGAAAGAAGGAGCTCTGACATTACACGGAAGGGACAGAGGGCAGAGGCTTCAAAGCACGGAGCACCTCTCTACGACATTTCTGGAGCCCACCCTGAGGGTGGCTGGTGGGTGTCTGGGCAAGAAGCAATTGCCCTGTTGAACACGCACAAGCCCTAGTGCATTAATCGGGGTCTGCCCTCCTCGGGATGTTTCTATTTCAGAGGCACAAGGCGCCTGCCAGGATTTCAGAGGGACATTAAGCTCAGAGGAGATGGCACAGCGCGACCTTTCATGGCCCCAAGAGGGCTCTGTGTGGGGGGGGGGCTGCTGTCGAGAAAGAGGGGTCACTTCTGCTGTCAGTATTTTTCCCAAAGGAGAGGGTATTGAGTGCCAGGATTTCATTAGTCACATTTCATGTGCATTTTAAAAACCCTTGAAATCTTCACTTTTTAAGAACATCGCCCTCACCTTCTCCTCTCCCACCCCGTAATCTGGCATTGGTGGCCTCTCATGCCTGCTCTCCCTCTGCCCTTCCCGGGACCACCTCCTTCCACTCGCACTGACCCACTTTCGCTGTCAGATTTACAGCCGAGCGGCTCGCCCAGGGAAAGAGGCTGGATTCACAGAATAAATTTGCAGATCCAGGGAGCCAGCCGGGGACGAGTGAGCAGAAACAGTCTCCGGGAGAGAGACACCCACACCCGCGCACTCGGAGAGAGGCGAGAAACCTGCCGGGGAGACGGCTGGGAGCAAAGGATGCTAAGAAAGCATACTTACTGGTACGAACGGATTAGAGGGGAAATGGGAAAAGAAAGTGAAGCAGGAAGGCAGTGAGGGAGGGGAGGGCACGGCAGAGAGGGGCGCAGGGCAGCAGGAGGGAAGCCCACCAGCCAGCCGAGGAAACGAACCCCACCACGGCACGGCTGCTATTTTTCAGGTTGCACTGCAAGGAAAATGTGTGATTTGGGAGAAAGCTGGGTCCTAGCAGGGGGGGAAATATGCCACCGGCAAGGTGACAAGGGACGTGGGTAGGGCAGGACAGGGAGCAGGGAAGTTGCTGGCTTGGAGGAGGGAAGGGGGAGGCTTGGAAGGTCTCGAGGGCTGCAGGGACTGAGCTGTGCAGAGGGAAAGGAGGGATGGAGAAGGATGAGCATTTGGACATGCCTCAGCATTTCAGGGCTTATTTGAAGTGAACAGCCAGCTCCTTCGAGGCTCACCTCTCATCTGATGGAGCAGCCCCGGCTCCTGACAGCAGAGCAGAAGTAGCTGCCGTCCCAGCGGAGGGATGGAAACCCCAAGCAAGAGATCCGGAGGGCTGCTACAAGCAAACCCACGTGGCGACATGAGAAAGCCATGCTGGGGCTGAGCTCACAGGCAGACAGGCTTAGCCCTCGGAGAGCGGGGAATTGCTGTCTGTCTGTGTCTCTCTCTGTTTTCCCTGATTTTATTGTGTTTTGTTTAATTGAATCACACACACACATGCACACAAAGCCCCAACTCGTGGTGTAAAGTCTGTAAGGAAACAAGCGGCAAATTAACGTTCCAGGAGGAGCGATGCTGAGCAAACACATGACACTCGGCACGAGCCGCAAGCAGGAGGGAACGAAGCAGCAGGAGGAAAGGGGAAAAGAGGAGAAACCTGCAGAGAGGGAAGAGGGAGCTGCAAGAGGGTTCTCCAAGGGGAAATGGGGCTCAAAAGAAGCAGAACAAGGGAAGGAGGAAAACCCAAGAAGAGAAGGGATAGGGCAGCACAGATGATGCTGGTGTTACCTGTAAGGTCACTGTGCCCAAACTCTCCCTGATCCCTGTGCGGAGCAGTTCAGAGCACGGGAAGAGAAAGCTCCCACAGCTCAGGGCCGGGGGATGGCTCGGCTGAAGGGACACAGCTCAAAGTCCTTCGCTGCTCCGGAGTTCTCCTTCCCAAATATGAACAAAACACCCCTCTGGACACAGTACCTTAGTCCACCCAGGCCTCCGTCATGACCTGCTCAGCCTCTCTTGGCATGGCAATCCTACCCCCTGCTCAGCCCTTGGCTCAGCTAGGGCCCTGCTCCCCTTCCTCTTGTGATGTCTGGTGTACCTGCAACGCCACGCAAGATGCTTATCCTCAGGAAAATATGGGATACTGAGAAATGATGGAGACCATGATGTGCTGGGGGATGTGCTCCAGCACCCCCCAGGCTCCTTCATCCCCAAAGAGCAGCACGCCAATGACACCGTCCAAACCCTGGGTGACTGGTGCAGCCCTCAGCCCAACCAGAGCCGGCGGACGAGCAATCTCCTCCGCTGTGACCAGAGTGCGGAGGGCAGGGACACCAGAAGGGAAGGAGCGTCTCCAGGACAGAGGGTCGACTGTGCAGAAAGGCGGCTTTCTGGCCTTTCCTCACCTCCCAGCTCACCCCTGCTCACGAGGTGCTGGGAGGTAGCACGACGCTGATCAGCCTCTCCACGAGAAGAGATGCTCCTCAGTGCTGGAGAAGCGCAAGGTTAAAGGACGTGAGCATGCTGCCCAGGCTTGCTGTGACGGGCCTCACGTGTTTAGTCGCATCCAGCTACGAAGCCACTCTGGAAACCAAGACATTTATTCAAAGGAGCAGCAGCATTGCACACACATCTGCCTCTGTGAAGGAGAACTTCAAAAGGGCTGACAGTCACGGAGCCCAGCGGTAACCTTTGGCTAATTAGCTGTCTTCGTTTCCTTGCAGTTTATTTTTACACTTCTTGGGCTCTGAAATGCATTTACTGTAATGTCAGAAAGGTCGTGGTAAATATAAAGCTTCCTAGCAATAACTACATCCACCCCACTGGGCTTTTGGGAGGGATAGCTACAGCTTGGCTTGGGACAGGCAGGCTGACAACGCTTTGCTGAGGTTTTTGTCTCGCACGGAACTTACCGGGACTGTGCTGGTGGGAATGATAAAGGCTCCTGGGGCAAAGCAGGTACCTGCACGGAGCACAATGAGCACAGAGCAGAGGGCACGTGTAAAGGTGGTTTCCTGGGGTCAAATCAGAAAAGACGGAGGGACAAGGAAGACTGCAGGATGCAAAGCCATGAGCGAGCTGAGGAAGCGGGCAACTAGAAAGGTGGGAGTGATGCTGAACCGGCAGAGGGGAGCAGGTGGGACCCCATTCTAAACATTGACAGAATCATCAGCTGGAGCTGCTGTCCAGAGAGCCTTCCTGCTCCTGGGCAGAGGAGAAGGGAGCCGGGAAAGATGCTGTTGTTAGATCTCAATCAAGAAGGGATTCGAACGCCCCAAGCCCTGTTGGGGTGGAAGATGACTCTGCTTATTGAAGTGGGTCACTCTGCTCCTCGCCCCACCTGTGCTTGAAATAAGCCCATGCTTTATGCATCACTGCACGGTGCCACAGTCTCTCTGTGACCCTTGTCAGAGGGTGGGGACTGTCACCAGCTGGGACCTGACCTGCCAAGGCTCCCCTAGCAAAGCCCACTCCTCAGCTGCTGGAGGAGCTCCCAGCCCCGGCTGACACCCCCTCCATCCCAGGAGCTCCCTGCACTCCACAGACCGAAGTAGGTTTGCATGTCAGTGCTGACGACTTCCATTTGACCAAGGCGTTGGGGTTAAGCTGAGGGTGACCGCAGCCTGAGCTGTTTCTGCGTCTCTCCACAGGGGCACGCAGCCCACGCTGCCAGCAGCTGACAGGGCATCTGCCTCCCACCGCCTCCTGCGGGCTCCGGACCTGGCGCTGGGCAGAGGCGTGAGACCAGGCTGAGCCGCACCGTCAGGAAAGGCAAAGGCTAAGAAAACAGCTTCATTATCTCTGCCCTGTGATCTCCAGCACAAACCACTCAATATGTGGCTCCCCCTGGACTGTGCGCGGAGAAGATCAGTGGAAGGAAACCAGAGAAGAGACCATTCCATTAATGATCAGAAATGAAGCAACCCTCCTCTGCCCCCGCATCAGTGTTACGCTGGGGAGGAGACCTCCGAGTACCTGCTGATGGGTGGCAAGCACCCAGCGCTTCAAGCAGCCTTCCCGCCTTGGCTGCCGCTCCACCTGCCTGCCTGGGTATCACTCTTCAGCACTGCCCCGGGTACCAGTCAGAGAACTCGGTGCCAATTAAAATCCAGGCTGTTGTATCCTTTGAACTGCGGAGAAACAAAGCCCGTGAATTCAACCTTTGCCTTTTTCTTTTTTTTTTTTTTTTTCCCCCCCCCCAAATGGTGTCAGGAGTGGAAGAGACAGAACAGCACTGAGTGCAATCGCTGTCAAAAGCTGCTGGCTATTTCAGCGTGCTGCTTGAACTCCACCGGCCGAGCCTGCGCTGGAGTCGGTAGCCCAGCTGCTTAGCTCCAGACCTTTAATTTTAAGGGTCAAATCATTATAAACTCTCTCAGGAAAGTTAATAGGAACTTTACCTTTGTCTCAGCTATGTAAAATCAACAAGAAATTCCCAACTGCCCATAGCGATACACTGTCCCATCTCAAATCCCAAGCATCCCTTCCTATGTGTCAAACTCATCTTATATTTTCAGTTTTAAACCCACTCTTACAATTAAAGCTTACGCTGCCTGATCAGAACCAAAATGTTTCGGATGACTGGCAGTAAGACAAAGGGCTTGATTTCGGGGCTGACGTTACCCAGCACTCAGACCCGAGTCTCCCCACTTCTGCTGAGGTTCAGGTACTGCAGGACTGAGCTCTCTGCTGGGATGATGCGCCTGCATCTTCGCAACGCAAGGCGCAGCATGGCTCCGTTCGGCCCCTCCGTGTGCAGCCGTTTTGGCCCTGACCACACCAGCAAATCTCTTTGGCTAGCACCCAAGCACCTTAAAAGCCCTTTGCAGCTCCCCGTACCAACAACCTGCACCGGGGTTGCTTTAAAGGATGAATACCACGGGTGCAGTTTCAAAGCATCTTGCTGACCATAAGGCAGAGCGAGGCACTTCGGTACTCTTAAAACCACACAGAAATGATGGTGAGCAATAAGCAGTGAAGGTTTCAGCGACAAGGAAGGAGTTATTACATTGCTCCAAGAAGGCAAGGAGGGACCAGCAGCACTGAGCCCTCATCCCCATCGGTCATTTCACTGCCCTTCCCCATATACCCGGGATGGATATGGGGGATGCCCATGTATCTGAGCACTCTGGCATGGCCAGAGCCACGGCATGATGCAGGGAACCTTTAAAGGAGTTGATACCATTCAGGAAAGGAAGGTCCTGAGCTCGTAGGTCATGCATATATACGTGCGTATACATTATTTATACCCTCCACATGACAGCTGCCGGCTGTACCTACAGACTCTCTCCACTGACGCCTCTCTCTGAGTCATGGCTGCGTAAAGCTCCTTGACAGACCTGGAGGATGAGAGACGTGGTAAAATCCCAAACATGAGTATTGCATCAAAGGTACAGTGATTATCAGAGCGCAGATAAATAAGAGCTTCCTCACAGTTTTGGGGGTGGGGAGAGCTGGGGCTGTCTAACCATCCTCCCAGAGCTTTCATCCCCAGGGGTGGCAGGAGCGCGGGGTCCAGAGCCAGGGACACAGCATATCTGCGCCTGCGACTCCGGGGCCCATCCCAGATGCTCCTTTGGGGTGCGTCGAGGGTGTCTGTCCATGCTGCCGGCAGAGGAGCTAGGGAGCTTGGCGAGGAGCTGGTGGGTGGACTTGAGTGGGATTTCTCCTGCATGGAGAGCTCTGACACTCCTCCACGCACGCCTGGCTGCGTAAGTCACTCTTCCTCTGGCTGACACTCAGCAGAAAGCCTCATGCGAGACTTTTAGAGGATGTTGCACGCAAATGGTGGGAGATTGCCCCACGTATCCTCACGGATGGTCTGTGGCGAGCCTGAGCCCATGACACTACGCAGTGCAAAATCAAGAGGGGTGGCTGGGACCGTACCAGCAACCCGTCCTGCCGCTGCATCTCCCGTCTCCTGATGATTTTCCTTCTCTCGTTACCGTCTTCCTTATTTTCCCCAGGACTTTGGCCTGCTCTGAAACTGCCACTGTGTCAGCTGCCCAAGATGCAGGAAGGATACAGGAGCATCCTGACGGATGCAACAGCCAACAGCAGGTACCCTCCATCGCAAGGGGCATTCGCATTTACAGCCACTATTTCAACCAGCCCTGGAGGTTGGCCAGGAGCTTTTCCAGCCGTATGATGGTGGAGGCCAGCTCTGGGGGATAGCTGCAGCTCCGAGGAATCAGTGCTTACGTACAACCCTACTCAGCACCCCCAGGCTCTGAGGCCTGGGGACCAGCACAGGGTAAAGACTGCCCCATCCTACCCCCGCTCTGGGAATAGGGACAAGGAGCAAGACATCGGGCAGGATCTTTACTTCCACAGTGGCTTTGCCAGCAGCAAAATCTGCTCCTTCCAACTCCACCTCTCTGCAGAGTCAGTGACTCCCCCCACCACGTAGTACATTTTATTCTATACGTGCCACACAATTTCCATTGAGGGTAGGGACACTGAAGCACAGAGAAAGAGGAGAATAATATCTTATCTTTCTTTAATCCCCACCATCCCGAAGGATCCCGGTGCCTTTTGCTTTACTTTCTATATGTATGCACAGTTAATTAGCATTACCACAGAACTACAGGTATTCTCAGACTTAGTAGAGGGAATATCTTGTAATAGGAGGGTAAGCAAATTGTTTCTGCTGCTTCTATTACAGCCAACTTTGATTACCCAGGGTAATGGGATAACAGGGACAAAGCAAAAACACGGCTAACATGAAACCTATGCAAATTAAGCTAGAAAAAATTGACGCTGAGAGTAATGGAGGAAAGAAAGGTCAGCAATAGTGATTAAGGAGCATGGAGATCCCTGCGCTGGCACTGCCCTAAGCTCATAAATCCATACACGATGGTACCTGGGCACAGTAGTTACGGAGCAGATCTATAGGGTCTGTCACTAGGCAGAGCGAGCAGAGACGTCCCCTGCACAGTAAAGCCAAGCTGCAGCAGAGGGAGACGAATTGCATTAAAGCCGAGCATTTCAAAGCCTCCATGTGAGGGATTTGTCATTAAAATGAATAAGATTTGGGCACTCAACCCACCTCCTCCCTACATGAGCAGGAAGAAGCCCAATTTAAAGGTCAGCGTCTTAATGGCTTTCGCTGTGTATATACCCGGATAACTCCTCTCCAAACAGAGATCCAGCACCTGCTCGGTGAAGCCACAGCCGCTGATTGAAGGAGCATGACAAGAGCATCCGCAGCTGAGGAGGTATCGGTATACAGACAGGTAGAGCTTCTCCGGTAAAACAGGAGGGGAGAGGCTAAGAGGCAAGAAGAGCTGTCTCCAACCGCATCTCCTTGCAATATGGCCCACGTTGAGGAAAGGAAACAGCACTCGAGTTCCTCCGTAGTCCCCCACCTCGGCAAAGACCGGATTCGCTCCGCTCTGCTACAGGGGATTTTCAAATCCTCGGCACCAACATCGTGGAGGCAGCTCTGAAAAATCTCTGGTGGTGGGTGGATAAAAAGGGCACCAGTGGAGATGAGACAGAAAGAAGAGAGGGAGGAATCTTAGAGGACGACGAACCTTCTTAATAGGTTTTATTGATTTAACCCAAAGAGAGAACAGTAGGGGGAAATTCATGCCATTTAAATGCAAACCAGCAATAAAAATAATCATTAGAGTCATAATCTCAATCTGTTAGCATTTTATGTAGAAATGAGCTTAATGGGAAATATTTTCCATGTAAACTATTTGCATTTACTTAGTACGAATGAGCCTCTTAAATATAATTCAATCATTATCACGGATGTTTTTAAGGGGTTGTTTTCAGTCCTCACTTCTTTAAAGTGCCTGATGATTTCACAGCCCTCACTGAGCCTGACTTGGAGAAACTGCTGGCCCACCACGCCAGCTGTGAGCCAGGGTCCATATCCCCGGGGTTATTCCTGTTCCCATACTGGAAATCCACATGGATTTTGATGGTAGTTAGAAACCACCACTCTTCACCCACACGGTGCTGAGATTTTCTGACTGGTCAAGGAAGCTGCATTGCTCAGTCAGATCTTGGGACCTTTGACTGAGGAAAAGTGACTTCAGAGCATGTTTCCAGACCCTTCATCTTCCAGAAGAAGCAAGAACCACCTGACAATCTTTCTTAGTTTTCCCTCTTGTAAAAGAGGAGGAAAATGTGGGGTTTTCCCTTTGGGGAGCAGGGCTGGCAGTGAAGATGCTGAGCCCACGGCCCAGGCAGGATGCCCTTCCCCAGCACGGGAGGGGAAATCGGACGTGTCCACCTGCATCTCAGGACCTTTTTTGGCCAGTGCCTTGTCCCCAAGATCAGCCCACACAGGGACACGGTGCTGCCCACGTGCAGGTGGTCAGGGGAGGTCACCGTCCCTGTGACTCCCACACCACGCGCATCTCAGATGCAAAGAAAGAAATAAATACCTTCTTCTGCCTGGGGACACCTTTTAATCTTCTTGCTAGATTTTCATACACTAGTCTGGAGTCTCAGCTGGGCCAGGCATGATCTCATTTAGCATCCCATCCACGGGGCTCTGCTAAACCATGCCTGCTATTTTATGCCATGTGCTGGTAGGGGCTGTGGCCACTCTCATTCATGGCATCAGGGGGTCCCCACCACCCCGCAGCAGCCCACACCCTGCCCCAGAGGGGAAAACATCCCATGGAGGTGGCCACCTAGACCAGCATTCCCAGTGCTGGGAAGCTCATAAGCCCCTTGCAGACCTGCTGGTGGCAGGTGGTGGAGCAGCGGCTCTCCAGGAGTCAGGCAGCCGCCAGGGTCCCGTGCCGGGGGCTGCAGAGCAGAAGCCACCACAGCTCCTGGAGCAGGTCTGGCCCCGCATCCACAGCCTGAGGAGCTGATCCAACCCCTGATGCAACGCTTGTTGCCAGGTCTCCAAACACACACCGGACCTCACGCTGCGTGGGTAATTCAGGCTCGCAAGGGGGTTATTAAAATCCATTCAAAGCTAATGTCAGCCATTTCGGTGTTAATGTCAGTGGCTGAGAAGCACAGCAGGAGCAGGGGGAGAAGGACTTTGATTTCCCCACTTTAATTTCCAAGCGGGGTGGGCTTGGCAGGCAGCGGTGGGAGATGGGGAGCGGTGGCAGGTGGGGGCGTGTGGTGCCGCATCTCACGCCACAGACGGGTGGGTTTCACAGTTTAATCCCATCAGCCAAACACTTCACTCCGTGTTTTACTTGACAGCATCTATCCCTTGCCGGCCGTTCCAGAGGCACGTTAGCTGCCAGCATCCCAGCAGGTGAGTCCGCCTGAGCCCTCAGCTCCAGCGCTGTGGCTGGAAAGGGGCTGACAGTGCCGCTCTGCCCCCTGGGCTCCATCGGGTCTGCCAGGTGGGATTGGGCATCGCAACTCAGGCACTTCCCACGGGGTGCCTTTGGAGTTTCAAACCTCTCCTGAGTTCAGCCCCGGGTCTGTACTGACTTGCAGCCCCCCAAACCCGCTGGGGGTGAAAGCAGAGCTGGAATTTGCTCATGTCGGTCAGGTGAGTCCGAACCAGCCCCGGGATTTTGAAAAAAGCCAGGTAATTTCAGGATGTGGTTACCATCATGCAGGCTAAGATAAGAGTAATCGGAGCTTCGGGCCATAAGCCGATTCCTTGCGAGTCTCAGGAAGGAATTAGCCCCGTCTCCTCCGCCCCGTGCTGCCCATCAGCATTTGTGCACATGGGCGCGCACCTGGTGGGAGGCTGCACTATGGGGACACACGCGTCCCAACGCTTGCTGGGTGACAAGGACCCTGTGCTGGCAGTGCAAAAGTCCCATGAGCAGAAGGAGGGGCATGGTGAGCAGCAAAAATTTGCTCCAACCGTGGTCTGCAGGGCAGGTATTGCCCTACCTCCCTGCACAGGCACGGGGGTGCTGGGACCCCCGAGGTGCCATGCTGCTCTCCTTCTGTCCCCAGGAGGTCCCTGCCCTGTTTCTCCCCTGGTTTCAGCATGTGTTTGCAGCAGGGATTCCTCCACGTTGGCTGAGAAATGCATTGCAGTCTCTTAATAGCTCATCCTGGCTGGAAGCTTTTCCTCCTATGTAAATACTATGTGTATAACAGTGGCCTCATTTCATACTACGGAAGTGCATCAGATGCCACTAAACATACTGAAGGTGGCTTAAAAGATCCAAATTTAACATTCGGTTATGTAGTCTGAAGATTTCATTGAGTTTTTAGGTCAGAAAGCACTGTAACTGTACTCTGACCTCCCAGACAGTGAATTTTACCCAGGAATTTAAAGCAAGTCTGACCATTAAGCTCCATCCTTCCGACAGACAAAAATCGGCCTGGTTCATAAGCAAGAAGGGTGGCTGCTGGAGGCAGCTTGATCACAAGTCACCCAAATACCAAAGACCAAAATGTTGACCAGCATCTCTACAGTGCAGCAGGTCCTAGCTGACGATACTGCCACAAACCGGGTTATTTTGCTTTAGTTTGTCTGATTTGTGAAATGAAGGTGGCAAATGGTTCTGAGGTCAAAGCTAGTATTCAAAAGCAAGCCTGGTACTGCTGTTTTCACCTAGAAAAGTGCTGCTATTCAAAAATCAACAGTATTAGACAAAAGCGGAACTCTAGCGGTCGCCAGCGGTGAGCCAGATGGGTTGATGAGGTGGTTTAGGATGACAGGACTCCCGAGGAGATGTGTGGCACCAGCAGCCCCAAGTCCCATCCCACGTCCCTGCCCTCCTGCCCCAACATTGGGGTGGCCAGGGGAGAGGGGCCAGGGAGGTGGGAAGGAGCCATGTCTCCCTGCAGCCAGCATCTCGTGCCACGTGGCAGGTTACCAAGCAGCTGAGAGTGGGCAATGATTTCTTTTGCCAGTTTTCTAATTTATCTAATGAGCAAGAAAATAAATCAAGCTGACAGTCACCCAGGTGGTTTTGAGCCTCAGCTCCTCACAGTCCCCTTGTTCTTCCAGCCCATTTTATAACAGGGTTATAACCCGAGGACACGGCAATAACTCCTGCTATAATCTTTTCTTTACTAACGTCACTTAGCAGATGGAGTCATTTAGAGGTGCTCACGTTTAAATGAGTGGCTTGCCCTGAAAGGGACAGAGCCGGAGCTGCTGGCAAGGTTTTCAGGATCGTTAGCCTAGAAAATGCTTAGCAGGGGAAGCAGTTGGCAGGCAGATTTCACGGACATGGCGCCGTTGTCCTCTGCCAGCAAAATTACAAGGCTGAAATCCTGGAGCTGGATGGGGCCAAACTGTTCACAGCAAACAATTTAATTGATGAATGAATTGTCCAGGAGTTGATTTTTAGTCATCTGCTCACTGCATGAAGCCGCGTGGAGAAGGGTCCACACAGTCGGATGTCACCAGATAGCTGCCCACATCAGGGATGGGCTGGTGGGGGCTCCCCATCATGTGGACCTTCACCTGGGCACCTGCTCCCTGAAAGAGCAATCCACTGCTGCGAGCACGTCTACCTCCAGGCTTGCCAATCCAAAGACGTTATGCTTCCCTACAAATGTTACTGTTCTTAAGCCTTGGTGGCTAGACCAGTGATGGGACCGTGCAGAAGATCTCAACACTGGCTGTTTGAAAGGGAGCCTACGCAATGTAAAGAAGAATGGCGCCAAACTAAACAGCAACACTTACTTTTCGGCTTCCGCAAGAAATTCAGTGGCAATCTCAGAGGACTCTGCTCTCTAGCTCCCTGACCCCCTGCACAATGCTGCACAGGCTACCTTCATAAGCTCCTTTCATTTAGTCTATAAAGTAAATTAGCTCTCCAGCTCTTCCAACAAGAATAGCCATGAAAATGTACATTGAGATGAATGCTTGCAACCCTTGAAAATATCTCTTGCTTGTGAAAAGGCTTCTGAGAAATGAATAGAAGGGACTATAATTACCAAAGAAGGGGGAAATATTGTTCATTCTGTCTGGGCAGCATTTGACCCAGCCCTTGCAGAGGCTGGGGAGAAGGAGGAAGGAGGTAGGGAGCTGAGACATTAATGGCAATCATTGTTCTGCGGGGAGCAATATCTCATAGTGTCCACAGAGACCAATCCCACATTATTCAGCCTAATAGTTCTCAAAACAAACTCTTATTCTGCTGCTTTGTGGCAGGCATGAAGCTTTCTCTGCAAGTCCCTTTTTACATCTTTGGTAACTCAGTGCTGGATGGTATAACACTCAATTGTGAAAACCCTGCAGGAGCCTTTGATGCAAGCATCTTCAAGACGCAGGGCTTATCAGCTCAAATAACACAACTGTCTTTTATCCTTTGTGTCCCTAGCCTGCTGTTTTGGCACTTATACTTGTAATTCATTGCCTGGCTCTGGGTCTGGATCCATCAGGACAGGCAATGCTGTCCATCTGTCTGCATTGCTGAGATATTTGTGCCTGCCTGGAAGGACCTGAGCACCGAAGCTCTGCTTATCTTCAATAATGCTTAGGTTCCTAATTGGTTAAAAGTCACTTTGGAAAGGGGGTCTTAAGAGCTGTAGACTTGCAGATGCTTTCAAATTGACTACCCCCAGGCCAGGCTGTCTGTCTTTCCTCCCTCCCATCAGGGACTGTATCCTCTCAGTCCCATCTGGCCTTCAGAGATGCCCATGCTCCTCCAGCACCACCGTTCCTCCCTTCCAGACCAGCTCCAGCCCGCAGACCGGCACGCCTTTCACCAGCACTACATTTTCTTCAAAAAAGGACAAATGAGTTGGAAGAAGAAAAGGTGAAAACATGATAATAGCTGTGGGAAAGGGCCACTGCTATAGACTTGACAATGCTGGAAATGGAGGCTCGGAGAAAAGTTTTTCTCCGAAAATTACTCTTTTCAATCTCAACAGCACACTGAAGAGAAGTTTAAGCACACTTTTTAACACCTTTTGTACTCAAATTCCAAATTCACCTGTCTACCCAAGCAATAACAGAAATAATCTTTTTTTATCCAGCTGCACATTTTGCTATAGAAATTTGTTTCCATTAAACTATTCCCTTTTGTCCTCTTAAAAAGCATATTTTAAATAATAACAGTGTAAAAAAAAATTACACACTACCCAAAAAACTCAACCCTGTCGACTGTGCACTTTTCTACAAAAGTTATCTCTTTCTTTCGATGGATTGATGAAAACTCTTTTCATAATGTCAAGGTGGAGATGAGAGAGAGGGAGAAAATTCCTGAGTGCCCAGCACAGCTAGTCATTTCAACAGGAAACACATGGCAAACTCTGGTCTTAGAAAACCGAATTACAGCACCAACATGAACCTGACATTCTCTTTCCGCTTTGTAAAACACAATTTTGTAGAAGTTGGGATGGAGGCACACATTGCACTTCTCAGCTGGGGGAAAAAATTGTACTTCCTCCATGTTCCTTAAATCTTAACAGGAGAATGTGAATTCAATCTTCAAAAATAAAAATTATAACCACGGTAACTTTCACTGCTACCACACTTTCAGGAGTGCAGCAGCTGCAGCTCAGCCATTCATGGTTTCCCCAGGAAGGTCCACATTTGGCCAGCACTGAGAGAAGAGGCCCACCAGAGATCACCCCAAGAACAGCAATGTGAGAAACACAAGCCTGGATCGCTGGCCATGTCTGCACCAGCCTCTTCTCGCTCAGAAATGAATGCCGTGAGGCTCCCCTTCGTGATCCTCTCCTGGGGAGGATCTCCAGGTACTTGAATCCTCCCCAGAGAGACTTGCTCCATCCAGGTGATCCCTCTTGGCTGTCTCCCATGGCCAGCTGTCTCACACCAGCTACTTCTCTCACTCCAGCGATGCAACTGAAAAGGTCACCCCTTACCTTTGCGCCTGTGTGTTGCTGTTGGTTCCTGCTAGAGTCATGAACGTCTCCTAGTTGTTGTCTGCAGGGGCTGGGAAGCACACAGACACAACATTCGGGATCCCACAAGATGGTCACCAAGCCCAGTATTTAAACTGCAAGGAAAAAAAAAAGAAAAACATAAGAGGGAGTTTCATGAGGCGGTATAAAAGATTGATTAATGGCTTGATTAACGCAAAGCATCCCAGGGACAACACAGCTACTCAGGTCATGGATCAGACACGGACTCAAGAGTCTGGACGTGAATGGGAAGAGGACCAAGGGGAGGTATGGAATGAGATCAGCTGCTCAACACGGTAACTCAAAGGGAAAAGAAATCCACCTGCCAGAGGACAAGGGACCGTAAGAAACACCGGAAGGGGACTTGGAACTGAAATAAGAAGAATGGGACAAATGCCAGATGGGGACTGAAAGAGATGCAGGAAAGATGGATAGCTCTGGGCATTCACAGGGCAGATGGTACAAGTCGGACATCAAAGCAGAGCTCCTGGAGGAGTGAGGAGTCATTGCCACCACCAGCCCCAGCCACCCAGCACGGACAGATTTTAATAAGCTTAATAATCATCCTCACACCTGGGGACTGGCCTCGTAAATGTGTTTTTAAATCTTAATTGTGATTTTATTGTCCTCATTGGTCACTTCCAACCCCCTCTCTGCTCTTCTTTTCGTTCTGGATGCCTGGCTGGCCAGGGATCTCTATGCTCACCACTGCTGTCAAGCTCCTGCTCACCTGTGATGCAAGACAACCAGTATAGCAAGAAGAAGTGACACTAATAGTAACAGTGCTCATCTTTGTGATATTCAATGTCTTGTTTTATTATCATCAACATAATAATAATAATAGCAATATTAGTGACAACCATTTTAATATTCCTCCTGTTAGTAATAGTCAGACATGACCATGAGTATTGCAGAAAGACAACACAAATCCAGTGCAAGATCCAGGAGAACAGGGCAGTTAATTAAATGTCAGAGTGATGGACAGAGCTGGGACAAGCCTGGAACAATATCAGAGAGCTGGACAACCTCTGACAAGCGCAGGGAGATGGATGGATCTGGGACACGTCCCAGACCTCTCCTCCAGCAGAGGCAGAACCCTCCTACCTATACGCGTCTTTAAACACAACCTTGCTCCCTGCTCTGACGCCTTTTCATTGACTTATGCAGGTGAGGAGATTTTCCGGAGGAAGCTGCCTTCCCAGCCGTGTCACTGATCACCGTCTGATCTGGTGACATTTTGTCACCTCCAAATGGTGTAAAGAAAATAAAGAGCCCCATTGAAAACAACAGCATCTTAAATGTGGTTTTTAACCAGCATGTGTGTGAACTCACAGCAGGTAGGGGTTTTTTTGCAAAAGCTTTCTTCTCCTTTTTCCAAACTAGAAGGCGGAGGACAGTGAACAGGGAGAGAGAATGGCAGCCGGAGGGCGTTGCAAAACTCCAAGAATAAATATTACAGAACCAAAGCAAGCCTGTGACAGATACCGGGCAATCTGTACGTCATCAGGAGAGTGGAGACCATAATAGACTAATCAATCAGGTAGACAAGGGTGAGAAGTGTCACGAGGAGGCAATAGGTAGTTGGAGGTCAGTTATGAAATATAATCTCTAAATTGGAAGGAGAAGGACAGTAGCACAAGAACAATGACAGGTATTTGAATGCAGGTAGGCGAATGTTGGATTGGCGATTTCCAGGAGAGTGAATGTCGGATGAGAATATTATGGGGGTAAGAAAAAATAACCTGGTATTTTAGAGACGGCCACACATTCTGTAAAATGAAAGGCTGAACTGGCGAGACTTTAAAGGGTAGCTCCATTTCAGAAAATGCTGTTGAAAGACAGACGGTGGGGCTCCCTGTTGCTTGTTCCTCTGGGTTTCCAGACAAAGTTTGTCAGGTTAGAAGCAAAAAAAGCAATGCTTTTCCTAAGCTAAGTCCTGCAAATACCACCTGGGATCTGAAAGCCAAGCCAGATCCTTTCTAGCTTGTGCTTTCTCATCAGTGATCCTGGCATGCGTAATCTCTAATCTAGTTAGCTAAGATGCAGGGAAGCTGCACACTGCCATGCATGAGAAGATGGGGGTTCTGCAGATGAATTTAATTATTCCCTCTACAGAGAAAGTGGGAGTCAATAAAGCACAACTCACTCTCCATTAGCTAGCTGGGCTGCCCAGAGACAAGAAGAATTCAAGCAGCATCATTTACTTCTCTTGCTAAGATAAGCAGGTAGACTATCATTACACCCAAGGAAAAGCTTGACTTAACATGAAGTCATTTCTACCAACACTTTTCTGACCTTAATTTGAATGCAGGTAGGCAAATGTTGGATTGGCGATTGACGCCTACAAAGGCGTCACACAGTCCTTCTAACAACAGCTAGACCCAAGCAATTAGAGCTGAATGAACGATTCGTAATGAATAATCTGTTTGGCAAACTCCACCTCATTTTACGCTCACGAAATGTTCACATGCAGATTGCAAAGTTCTCACATTTCTTCGTTAATGGAAATAACTTGCCATTTTTTCCCCTAAGCAAATAGCACTGTAACAGCTCATTGAAATCAATCCCTACTCAAAACGTAGGCTGCACCGATGGGTTATGCTGGCCACGTGGTGCTGTCTCAGTTGCCCCATTGGGTGAGGGACTGGGGCGGCTCCAAGAATTGCAAATCAGGACTGTTACCTCTCTCGTTTGAAATTCCCTTTTGCCAAACCTGTCAGCATTACAGCACGTTCACTGGACCAAATATCAGCCGTGGATATGGGTAATGTGGGAACAGAGCCAGCTGTGGTCCCTCTGCAGCTGATGGAGAGGGCCAGGTATCTTCAGAGGCCACTGGAGAGGTGGACACCAAGGACACGTCGGACAACCTGGAGACCTTAAAATGAAGAGCCTGACTCCCTTAAACCACGTGCTTAACTCTCCGTGCCCAGTGCTAGCTGGGGCAGGCCAGATCCTGCAGAGAAAGGGGCGCCAGTTTGCAGCCCAAGGGGTGGCACGCCGCTCGCGTGAGGCTGGACCAAGGGCCAGCAGCTGACCCGCCTGGTTGCTAATGAAGCCAAGAACAATCTGTGCTCTAACGGACTGAGACACGCAGGGAGATAAGAGAGCATGGGGCAATAAATCAGGTTTTCAAAGCAGAGCATATTAGGAGATCAATGGGACAGATATTAGACTGAAGGAGCAAGCACCGGAGAGACAGGAGCAATTCTGTCCCTCCTCCTTCCCTCCGTTGCTAAGGAGGTTTTTTTTTTTCCATTTAATAACATCCTCATTGTTTTTAAATGAGCAGCAAAGCCAGTGGGTTCCACGTGGCATTAGCAATGTGTTTGTGAAAGGGAAAGCGACTGGCTCCTAGCAGGATTTGATAAAAGCCTCTCCAAGCTCCGAGTGATTTACAGCTCGGGAAAACAAACACGGACTGATACAAACGCAGAGAGAGGCAAAGACGGCACCAACATCCAGGTACACTCAATTACCAATTCATCAGCCCAAGTGAACTTGAAGGGCTTTTCAAACTCTACACGGCTCTAAATTAAAGGAAATCTTTAGATGGATAGCATTTTGCAAGAGGGGGAGAAGAAGACTAATTTGTTGATCTTCAGCTCGGAAGCCCTCGCCTTTCGGGGGCGAAGGGCCACGGGTGAGGGGGGCAGGCGGCAGCTCCTGCTCCCTGTGTGAGACCAGGGAAAGGACCAAACATCAGGATGCCTTTCGTGCACTGCTGCAAAGCTGCCGGCACGCACCTCTCCCTCCTTCCCTCCCTCCTCACCGTGCCATGCTCCAGTCCCCAAATGGCCTTTTTTTTCCTGTCTCTACTAGAAACACTGCTTTTGCTGCCCTGGAGGTATTTATGGCAAAGCTGTGAAAATAACTGATTTTTTGGATCATTGGCTGAACTAAAAAAAATGGAGGAAAAAAAAATCACTGCACAGTGACCCCAAATTGGAATTGCCCAGGCTCTCCACGGCAAAATATATATAGAAAAAAAAATATATATCTGTGGTCAACCAATTGTTTAATTCAATCTGAAACTAACTCATGGGGAATGTCATTTTTCCCTCCATCCCTTGCCTAGAAACCCCTTTTTTTTCCCAAGAAGAGATGATTTACAGCTTCCCAGCTCCACGCTCCAGCAGCACTGACACCGTCATGGTGTTTGAGATCTTCCCCCATTGCATGAAGCTCCTCAGCAGTGGGGGACGGGGCCTTTCAGTGCTATTGTGAGAAAAAGTCGGAGGCAGCTGGGGGTAGCGACAACATCGCAGGAACAGAGGGAGTCCGGCTGCCGAAAGACTGCGGGAAACTCTTTGTTAATTGTTCATGCGGAAACTGTTTTCATTTCGGTGCCTAATTGATATCTTGGGGAAGCAGCATCTTTGGAAAAGACAGCGCATCCTCCCCAGACTCTGCCTGTCTGTGCTCAGGCGAGGTGCCCCACGCTGCCTACGCTGATGGAGCGACTTGCTGCCCCCAAAGCTGCAGTGCTGTCCCGGTCCCCCCATTTCACGTCCTCACCCTGTGGGTTCGGAGAGCTGAATTAGCACGAGAGCCCTGGGGTGGCTGGAAGGGCAGGTGCTGAGCTCAGCCGCCTCTCAAACCTTTGGCAAAGAGGAGATTTGGAAAGTTTTGCACCAAGAGATGCCTGTTCATCAGCAAAGAGAGCTGTGTCAGCCACCGGTCTCTACTTGGGGGTAGCGACTGCCGCATCCCTACGGGAGCTGCCAGCAGCATCCCTCCTGCCAGAAGGAGCATCGAGCCCTTAATTTCCCACTGGATGTCAGCCCTCCTCCCTCCTCTTTCCTTAGGCCTCCTCCAAAGACAGCAGCCGTAGCTCACACACACAGCTCCAAGGCTGGCTCTGAACTATTTAAAAGCACAGCAGGTATTTTAATTATTCACGTCAAGCGCGCCTTGCTTGCTAACGACTCTCTGAAGCTGTCACAGCCAGTGCGGGGTGAAGAACCCTGCCAGGCGGCTTCCCATGGCCCAGCCTTGGGCCAAAGCTTGGGTCTGCAGAACAGCCATGGCCAGGTGGTGTCACCGAGGGCAGAGGTGGCATGGGGACACTTGGGTGAGGAGCACCCTGGCAGAGCTGCCCGGTCCCATGCACACCCGGCTTGCCCACCCAACCCACCATCCAACTGCCTGCCCAGCCCACCCTGCGGCCACCGTTATGGCACCTCACAGGCTCCAGGCCTGGAGTATCTGCCAAATGTTGTGCTGTTGCTGCAAGTGCTGTGCCCCATGCTGACAGATTAGCTCTTATGATATTTTAAGGGCGCTGGAATTACCAAGATGCAAGGAAATGGAGGGGTACTCATGCGGCACAGCTGGGCGGCTTCAGACGAAGACAATAGCGGGGATGGCACGCTTCCTCGCTGCCTTGAGCTGCTCCCAGGGTTATATGCAAAGAGCTGCTTTGGAAATCAAGCCCTTGTCACTCTGCGGCAGTGTCTCGACTTCCTTCTTCCTTTCTGGTACTATCAAAAATACTTGCTGCGATAGCATCCGCTCTTCTGACCCACATCCCTCCCTGGGGCCTGGCACTGGGGGCTCGAGGCAGAACAAGATCATCTTTTGCAAGGGCAAATAGGTGCAGAAAAAAGGACGGTGTCCCACCTTCACGGCTGGAAGAAAATCAGCTTGTGTTAAAGGCAGCCCGCCTTGCACCAGGCTCACAGCGGCTATTCTCAGCTCCAGAGCACAGGTATGGGGCAGCGATGGGCATCCCTCCTGCAGAAGGGTCAGGGCTGTGGCGTCCTTCATTTTGTCCCCACTGAGTCTCAACTAAATCTGAGCTTTCTTTTCCAGACCTTGGGATTTCTAACTGAGGTTGTTCCTTTCCCTTGAAGGTTGCTTTGGATCATTTCTCTTATTTCTGGTATTTATTAAGTGGCTCCTCTTCCCTGCTCACCATTGCCTCAGAGTAATTTTGGAGGATTTCCAAGATTACTCAGGATCTGCTTTCCCTTACCTCTGTGCGAGCAAGAGCCTCATCGTGGGTAACCCTGAGCTTCAGGGCTCTTCTCTAGCAGTAACACCCCATGGGCAAAGCCTGCAAGCAGAGAGAGCCCCACGAAGGCACGTCCCCTGGTTGCAGAGCTGGGGTCTTCAGCCTCCTGGACCATCAGAGCCAGCTCCTCTCTTTTTAACCTACATGGTTTTTAATGCTAATTTCCACCACATGCCCAGTTCGAAGCTCTGATAATGAACAACTGCTTTCTTCCCTTCCTTCTGATTTCATATTCATGAGTCAGGGTTTCCTGGCATTAAGCATAAATGCTAAACGGAAATCGCTGCACAGTGACATGTCTGTGTAGCTTCAGTGTCCATTTATTTGCCTTTTCAAAGAGCCGCTGTGTTAAGCAAACATCTCTGCCTGGATCCTATCTGGAGGAGTCTGTCTGGTACGGCATGGTGCCTGCCGGGGTGGGGGAAGCGGCTCTGTGTGATGGTGTCTCATCGCTCTGTTTTTGCTTCAGGGTATTTCTTGTACAATAGTTCGAGCTCGGTGAATACCTCAACCTTTTCTTGAATATTTGCTTGAATCCTGGCAGGCTGCGTTCAGAGCTGACACAGCGAGGACTGAAGCAGGGAACTCCCAGAGAGAAACACATCCATCGCTTCGGCTCGGACTCCACCGAGGGCTCCCGCGGGCAGCAGTGGGCAGATGTCTTGGCAGGGGAGGCAAAGAGACACCTGTAACATCACTGGGCAAATTATTTTTTCTGGCAACTACAAAATTCTCATACACGTGCAAAAAAAAAAAAAAAACTGTTTCAGGATTCATCCAAAGTTACTGCCCTCTTCCCAAAAAAGAGGGACAAAAGGCATCTTGAAAAAAGGAATGCTTTTTGTTAACCATAATGGTCAAAATGTTTCAGAATTTTCCTTGAAGACTATGCTTCCACGTTGAAATGAATTTTTAAAAAGGCAAGGGCAAAAAATAATCTAAAAGCATAAATCAAAGGAATTAAATCTTCCTGTATTTCAAGGTGAACCGAGATGTTCTTCTCTTCAGAGCTACCAAAGTGAGTAGTCTCTCCTCCTTCTAAGTTGCCTGGGACGGAAGCTTTAGACACACAAACTGGCACCCTGAAGTCCCCCCTCCAACAGTTCACACTGCCTGCAGAGCAACACGTCTGCCCACCTCTGCTGGTGAGCCATGTTGTCCCATTGGAGACATCATCGTCCTCACCTATCTGCTCCGCAACCAAACAGGAACAGATATCACCAGCCTGGGAGCAAGGACAACCACCTGGGGCTGGAGGTGGGCTGTGCTTGCCTCCCTTTACTCTCTGGTCTCTTCATGGAAACACCAGCTGAAGGTGGCTTTGCTCTAAGACGTGGTCTGGAAAGGGGAGCAGACGATGTTCAAGTGCCCCGGGCTGCTCTGCTGGTTTTGCTCCTGCAACGGTCATCTCCCTGGGGCAAGGTGGGCAGTGAGGAACCGCAACAGTGGATATGGCAGCTCTGCTCTTGGCAGCTCTTGCAATGTGAGAGGTTTTAGCCCCTCTCAGCTGCCTCTACTGCAGCTTCCTTCTCCGGAGCTCCATGGATGCACTGCAACTCCTTACGGTCTTGTTACTCTATTGCCTTCTCCCCTTCCTTCTGCAGTCATCCCTTGCCTTTCCCTGCCTGCCTTTCCCCAAAGACTTTAACAAATGAGCTCACAGGAAGGCAAAGATGAGAGATGAATTTCAGACAATGAGAAATGAACTCACAAATGTGTTTGCAACTGACCAGCTGAAGAGTTGTGCTCCTGCTCATGGAGGACAAGCTCTGTGGCATGTGTCCAATCAAAGTAACCAATGGGGACCACATTTTAAATAATATCTACATGGAACAGGCTCCTTGTGAGGAAATTATGCAGCAATATTTAACGGTGGCAATGATTCAGCAAGTAATAGAAAGAAATATTCCTCAAACCATCATCAACTTCTCATGGATAACTCCCAGATGGGACTGAGGGTAAAAACCCTTTCATTAAAAAGCTATTCAGTTATGGTAAAACTGCCATATGTGTCTCACTGAGACAGAAGAAGTCTGATTGTCAAAAGTGACTTCAGCTTGAAAGCTGCAGGGAAATCAGAAAGCTACTTCGCATTTGAACAAGGGGTTTGAAATCCGTCTTTAGGGACCTGAAAGCACAGCTAGATCTCACACAGCTGAAGGTGTCTTGCAGCTGGATGTCTAGGTTAAGGTAATTGTCTAGACTTCTTTTATCATCAGTGAACAGAGAGATGCGCACCAGCCCCCAGAGAGTGATTCATTCTTCCTGTCTTAGACATCTATTTTTGGATGGGATGAATTACATTCTGGAGGTGTTGAACTTTCTCCACCAACTGTGGAGGAGTCTAGATGATGAACTTAGCCTAGACACTTGAACTTTATACTGCTAGAATAGGTAGTGCTCAACTGGTAAGAGCAACCCAAATTGTGGCAATACAGTGTCATAACAATGGTAGGCTGGGAGCACTTGGCCAACACCTACAGTGAACCGACACAAGAGAAGCAGTGCTCTCCACAAGAAGGAGATGGATGAGGACAAATCCTCTCTCATCATCGCAGGCACACACTGCGGTGATCTCAATATTTAACTGAGACCTAAGGGCATTCTGGTGCCTGATCATCTCGTCTGATTCATTTATGTCATGCAAAAGGTACAGATTACATCCAACCCCTTCCAAAGTGTGGCCTGAAAGTTGTAATTTTGCAGTCCTGGGAGGAAAGCAGGGACTGGTCTCTCAACTGAGTGCAGCCTTTCAAAACGATCAAGACTTCTACTGATCTTGGCCTTTCCTGAGATTAGCAATCCCAAGCATCCAGAAATCAACAATTTAGTTCTGAAAAATCGGCTGTATTCTTGTAGCCATCTTCCCAGTTTTGAGCAACCATGTCTTGCAATTTTAAGGGTTTTGTTACAACCTTAAGAGCTCTTTTGTATACAGAACATCTTTCTTATGAGGAAAGGCTGAGGGACTTGGGTCTCTTCAGTCTGAAGAAGACTGAGAGGGGATCTCATCAATGCTTATAAATACTTAAAGGCAGGGTGCCGGGAGGATGACACCAGTCTTTTTTCTGTGGTGCCCAGTGATAGGACAAGAGGTAACGGGCACAAACATGAATATAAGAAGTTCCATCTAAACATGAGGAGAAACTTCTTTACTTTGAGGGTGGCAGAGGACTGGAACAGGCTGCCCAGAGAGGTGGTGGAGTCTCCCACTCTGGAGACATTCCAAACCCGCCTGGATGCGTTCCTGTCCAACCTGCTCTAGGTGAACCTGCTCTGGCAGGGGGGTTGGACTAGCTGATCTCCAGAGGTCCCTTCCAATCCCTACCATTCTGTGATTCTGTGATTCTGTAAAAGGCTCAATGTCCCAGTTTTGTTGTTCTCCAGAGTCAATGCTAATGACCCACACTGCAAAAATAATCCCACTGTCTTCTAGGGGGCTTCTTGCTATGAGTCTTCCAGAAGTCAATGAGATTATTATTGCCGTGACTTCAGTGGGGGTCAATTTCAGTCCTCTCAGGAAAGCAAGATCTATACACCTCTCAGAGCCATCATACCCAAACCCCTCCAGCTTCCACTCCTGCAACACAATATGGACCAATTTGTCTGCGTAAAGCCCAGCAGTGGAGATCCAGGAACTCTACAGGAAAACCAGACACTGGAACTTCAAAGATCAACATGAGGAAATCAAATAGAAATAGGGAAACAAGTGGAAGGAGAAGTTACCAGAGGAAGGCCAGACTGCCATCCATAAATAGCTTTCTAAAGGAAACGTTTGCAACTGGTTCCAACGGGAGCAGCTAAATTACAAAAAGAACGTCAGGACCGCTTTTCAAAGCCAACAAATGTGCAGGAAGAGTGGGAATAAAATTCATGAGGCTAAAGACAAAGGTGGAGGATTTTTAAATACCCAGAGTTGTGGGCTTTAATTCATGAGAAGAAAGATCTGTGCTCTTTCCTGGGGTGTCCTACTGCCAGACGCAGAATGCAGCTGATGACAAAAAGCCAATGGCTGGAAGCCAAGGGGCTCTTAGGGGCTAAGGAAATGCCTTGGAGACTTCAGTTCTCTATACCAATTGGCTTACACCTGTCAGAAGAAAAAACAGTGTCTTTTCCTGACTCATCTGGAAAATCAGGATGGATCACACTGTGACGGATGCACTCAACCCCTTAACCAAACTAGTGGCAGTTTGGTACAGGCTCTAAAGGAGGTAAAGGCCTGAGCTGTAGCCGGGCCAAGAACTCCTCTAGTTCAGCCTGTTCTCCAAAACCCAAAAAGGACACAGTAAACATCAGTACAGATGAGTTTGGAACACCAATCATGCGATTACCATGTAAATAGCAGGTGGCTTTTCCAAAACTCTTTTATCAAGGAACAAAGAAAGTTGTGGGTCCAACGAGTCTCATGCATACCTTTTCCATCGCATATAATTTGACTGAGCCAACCACTTAATCCCACAAATATGATAGCCTAAATGAGCCTTCTTTGAGCTCTCCCAGCTAGGCAGTGATTGCCCCTGGGCTGGGACGCCTCGCAAGGTTGCTCCTCGAGGGAGAGAGACCTTTTGCCAATGGCAGATCTTTGGAAAGCAACCAATATTGCATATGACTCTGTAGTATGATAACTTAGATTTCGCCTTGGTAACCTTGATTGCACACTGAATTCATGCTAATGACCAAGTCTGGGACTAAGTCTGGATCCAGCCGCACCCAGACTCCTCTCTGAGAAGTTTAGAAAGCAAGGGGGTCCACTCTGAACCTTGTGACTCAACGGGAGGGCCTCCCTTACCCTTTGGGTCCTCAGTCTCTCTGTGAATCATTCTAACTCGAGTGTAATTCGATTTTCCTTTGTATGTTTTCCCAAGCAGTAATTAATAGAGTGAACCTTGCCATTGAACTTTGTTAAGTCACACTTTTGCAACATCATGTTAAAATCACTTTGCTAACACTTTTGACAGTGGTTCTTTAAGCGATCCTAAAATCTACATTTGCAATACATACTTATTGAAGGGGATGTCCACGGTGCTCATGGGAATGTGCTCAAGCGAGGGTTGAGCAAGACTTCAGTTCATGGTGCAATACCAAAAGTAATGTAGACATGTAAACTGTGCATCTATCCGCCTACCTAGGAATGTCACACACGCATGGCACACACGCTTCTGGGAGCCTGCTGATACGAATTAGATGCCTGTGAACTGAACAAATTTACTTCACGGAATGACAGTCAAGCAGGACGGATAACAGCACTAATGGCTTGGTTTCTCCTTTTTGGACTGGTTTTTCCTTTTCTGCCTGCTTCAGCCATTGAGTGACCTGGGACGAGTTTCTACAGCTGTGCCTCAACTTTCCTGTATTTAAAAACAGGCTAATGTGACTGTGAAGTGTTGGAGATCTCTTAAGGAAAGTCACCGCATGAGAAATTTTTCTATTTTAAATCCTGAAAAGTGCTAGCCAAATGCTAGTTCTTAAATATAGCTGGTGAATATATACGGAAAATTGATTTCTGCAGAAGACTACATCATTTAACTGAAAAGTCAAGAATCATAGAATCATAGAATGGGTTGGGTTGGAAGGGACCTTTAAAGGCCCTCTAGTCTAATGGCCCTGCAATGAACAGGGACATCTTCCACTAGATCAGGTTGCTCAGAGCCCCGTCCAACCTGACCTTCCAACCTTCATCTTCCATACTAGCATTTAAATATTTGATTGAAAACATTCAGATAAGGGTATATTTTTGGTTCAGGTTGTTCATTGGAAAGCAGGGAAAACGCAGCATTAGACTCAGTATTAAATACTATGTTGACAGAGAACACAAATGTCAGTATGACCATCTTAGAAAAGATATTTTAGAATATGTAAAGTTAAATGACTCAGGATTACTCATGATGGTATCTTACAAGAAGCAGCAAAAGCTCTTATTTCAGGAAAATTCTTGGAATTGCTAACAACGTAAAGAAAATATAGCTATAAAAAACCCTGCCTCCCTTGATAAAGAAATACAAAGACTTCAGGCTCCAAAGATGAACACTGTAAACCAAAAGCAAGACAGAATACTAAAAAGTCTAACAGAAATCTCAATACGTAATCAAGGGAAAAGGCAAAATCGCAAACAAAAATGGCCAAAAGAGACTTCCATGAAAGGGACAGTACAATAAAAGAGTTTGGCTTGCCTTCCTACAAAGGAGTTTATATATATGTAGAAAAATATGGAAATTTTTCAGAACAAATGCAAAATTAGTTTAGTAAGAAGATGTAGCTCGGTTGAGAAAAAGACAAAATGCAAAAAGCCCAAGACTACAGTATCATACCAGTGGTCAAAGGGCTAAAACCCACTTAATCCCTGGCAAAGGCTGTGACCAGCTGGCTCTACAGGCAGGCAGTCCTGGTGAGATGCTGGGCCACTTTCCCATCAGAAAGTTGCATTTCAGCAAAACTGAAATTTCTCCTGACATGACTTAGTTCTGGTAAAATCACATTTTAAAAGAATTAGAAATGTTTGAGTAAATCAGACATTTCATTTCAAGACTTTAGGAGAATTTTTCATTTCTATTTTTATCACATAATAAAATCTTCAAGCATTCACATCTAAATGACATTAAAATTAACCTGAAATATATTTTAATATTAACTATTAATAGTTATTATTATTAACTATTAATAACTATTAATATAACTATTAATATTAATATTCTATTCAGAATGCAAACAAATGTCAACATCTTGTAATTTCCTGCAAGACACAAATTATCTCATTGCTAAATTTTCAGGCTTTCCAGGTATCTATTCCAGAACTTGTATCGAAACATAAGGAAAAGGCAGATTCTTGAAAGCCATGAAGTATATTGTTGTTATTCTAATGTGAAACAAAGAGAAGTCTACAAGCAAACCCTGTCTTCAGCCCACGGAATCAGGCCGAATCAGACTGTAGTCTGTTAAAGACCCTCAGTGCAGAGTGAACTGCGTTCACCAAACCAAAGTGAAGAGATGGGAATTTAAAAATACTTTTGGGTACAGAAAAGGCATCTGACTGTGTAGAGTGGCCATTCCTTGCGAACCCTCCCTTTTGTCGTCTCAGTTTGGTTTATATTTAGAAATGCTATAAATATCTTCTATTTAATCAAATGAAATAACATTTTGATACATGATTCACTCATTTAATGTCCCCAAAAGAAGGGCTGCAGGTAAGGCTGTCTGTTTTCACTGCATCTGTTCATCTGGCAGAAAAAAATAATTTCAATGGAAATGTTGCAAAACCCAGCCCTTTCTACCCAGATGCCGTATTTCCATATTTCTGATGCCATCCTGCCTGCAACCATTTCTTCAGATTTACATGAATTAACTGGTGTAGGACAGACACCACACTACAAAGTAAGTATTCAAAAAAGTAACGATTACTTTTCCTGATGACTTTGGAAGCTGAAAACAGAAGCTGCAATCTCTTGTCCTTATACAAAAATAAACATTATGGGATGGGTTCAATACAGCTAAAAGTTCCATCCCATAAGGTGCTTTTACATAAGTTTCAGAACTCAACTGCAATCTAAAACAAAGCATGCAGGTTCCAACTAGGTAGATAATGCCACATTTGTATGAACTCATTTCTTCCTGATTTCTACTCATTCTGTGGGTTACTTCTGCAACTATCCAAGATCTCTTTGGCACTTAGAAAAAAGGACAACCGTCACTTTACAGGCTATTCTTTAATAATGAAACCTATTGAATCAATAGTTCTTCACAACTGTTTTTAGAGCAAACTAATATTAAGTTTCAAGTAAAAGTACTGACCAGAAGAACAACAGATATCTGGGATGGAAGTTAGGAATAATTTGCATTGAATCCAAACTGGAGACTCTTTCAACCTCTGTAGGTCTTTTCACAACCATGTTTAAGGAATCAACCATCAAGAAAACTCTGTACTGTAAGATAACACCATAAGATAGCTCCTTATTCTATATACATAATACATATATATACTCATATAATATATATAATAATATATATAACCAAATTCAGTTAATTGTTCTGATACAGAGTTTGTACCAAGTATAGAGCAAAGGAAAATTAACCCTTTTGATCTCAGGGAATGGGCAAAAGATGCAACATAATACAATTTTCCACAATTATGATCCTCCTGTTTTCTCCTAAAGCACTTGATTATTAGGAAAATGGCCTAGAAGATTACACAAAGTACTTAGGATTTGTACTGTAATAACGACTATGTGGTGTAGTCAGGGAGTAGGATTTTACCTATGATCTACTGAGCTGAAAAGACAGGTTCTAACTCTGCAGAAGTTTGATGGTAAATTTATAGTCTTCTGGAGGATAGTGGCAGGCAGGAGAGCAAAAGAAAAAAATATTTGTCTCGGTTTTTAGCATGACTGTTTCACAGCATCGAGTTCTAACTGCTGTCAAGATTTTTATAGACTTCACTCTAAAGAACAGATGATAAAAGACAAAAAATCAGAAAAAACAATTAAAATGAGTTACAGTGAGAGGGTCCTTTTTGCCTATACCCCTTGTCATGCAACTATGCAACAACAAAATCATATTGCACTAACACAGATGAACAGGAGAATTCTGCTGTCATAAGACAAAAACCATAGGTAAAACCCTTGCAAGGTCTGAATCAAAAAATCAGCCATCAAGATAAAAGCCATTGCTTTTCAAATGGGCAGGTGAAAATGGATTGCTAAAACATGACCAAGTAGCTATTGCATGTAATTTGATGGCAAGTCTGTATAAAACTTAATATAGCGTCTATTGTGCCTCTTCCAGATTGTGGTGCTGATGTTACTGGCTCGTGAGTAGCGCTGGAGAAACTGCAGCGGGGAAAGGAGCTTCCAACATGTAATTTGGTTTGGTCCTAAAATACAGACATATTGTCAGGAAATAGTAACTGTTACCAAAAATACTGCTGGAATGAAAAATACTGTGTTCTGTGTTCTTTCCACTGGAAGTAATCTTAGGAGAAGAAGATACTGAAATAGCTGACGCTAAAACACGAAGTCCCCGTAAGGAGAACATGCCCTGATTCAGCAAAACAGGTAAATATGTGCGTACGTTAAGGGAGCTCTGCCCAGTTGAAATCACTCGTGTGTTACAATTTTAAGCAGTTTATGCCCCCCTGAAGTCAGCTGGATGCATAGTGCTCTGCTAAATTGGGCGGTAGTAGGGATCCTTCACCTTCCCATGGCAGTTTGGAAGCCGTGGCACCAAGTACGGGGAAAACGGAGACCTGAGAACATAATCCATCTGAAAAGAAGGTGAAGAGCTGTAAAACTCTGCAGTGCCTTTTTCCTGCATGACATACAGCAAGAGAGGAGTGGAGGAATGGATCATTGAAGAGGGGATTGAAGAGACTTGTAGGCTGATAGTTTGCAGAGTTGATAACTCATGGGATGCTTTGGGTCTTTGCCTTGTCCTGGTGCCCACAGAGGGGACCAGTCCCTCTCTGGCCCCTCCTAGATACAGAAAACCAAGTGCAGGCTCAGAATTTAAGGAATCAATTCCGCTCCAACCCATGAGCGTGTGTAGCCTCGATATAGTTTGAAGGTCCCAAGCTTTGTGTTGTTCAGATCTAAACTTCCACCAGTGGCCTCCATGAGAAGATCATGGATGGAGGCCAGTGTGAGTTGCGTAGCAACTCTCTCGTGCCTCGAGGCAGCAGTTTGTGACCCTTCCTCACACAAAAGGAGAACCGATCCCACTATGAGTCTTACATCTAAGGCCAGGTCGTTAAATATTTACTTCAGAATCCGGATTTTCATGTTCAGCTGTTTGATCTTTTCTTTTTTCCTCTCTACTCATTCTTGAGTATTTAGTCCCATCCCACAGCTCCTGAGTAGATGTGTTAAAAATAAAATAACAACTAGGGGTGGGATTTTCCAAAGCATTCAGCATTGCCTGACTCTGTTCTCTTTGAAGTCAGCAGGAGTTTTATTATCAACTTCAATGGGAGCGGTTAAGCCAACGCTACACATTGTGAACGTGCATATTCATGAAGCAAGCGGCATTTGCTAATGGTACATGGATTCAAAGGGCTGATAAGATTTTAGTGAAAAAGCTACTTGAAAAAAGAACAAGTAGTACCATGAGCATCAGAACTATGAAATCCTGCTTTCCTTGAGCTTGATTGGCTTGGCCGCCTGAGAAGGTGCACTTGCTGATTGAAGTCCTTCCTGTGGGTGGGGTGCCGAGATGTGTGCTCTCTCCCAAATGGATTCGCCGGCATCAAATAAAGGCTCAGCACAACATGGCAGCTTTTTCCTCAGTAGAAGTAGGGCATCTCTCTTCTACCTCTGCCTGTCTGCTCAAACCTTGAGGGAACTTGCTATTTTTGAGACTGCTACCCTCTATTAAATTCAGCTGGAGTTGGATAATGCACTTAAAAGTTGCTAGGCGTATACACACAGGTACGCACACGCTCCGTGTGAGCATGAAATCCACATTTTTGCAGAAGTCATGTTAAGGCCTCTCAGAATCAAGTTTTGAGGGAGTGAAAAAGATGGATTCGGAGCAGCTGATCAGCAAACAGCCTCAGATGGATAAACAACAATCCTCTGAGAATCTCAGCTACGGAGAAGGTGCTAAGAGAAAGGCAATTGTTGAGTAAAGAAGATGAAGACAAGAATATGGTCCTTGAGAGGATTTAGGAAAATGGCTGCTGAGATAAAAGTACTTTCCAGATAAGAAATTGCCATATATAAATGTGACAAATTTGCTCAAAGTACTCAAAATATCTAAAACTCCACAGCATTTTAAAGGGTGAAGAGTTTTTGAGGAGTGGAGGTGCTGCACTTCTGGAAAGCCAAAGCATCTTTGGCTGCACAAAGAAAATGAAGGGAAGCGGCAACAGCAACTGGTCCCTTTGGCATCGGGGCTAAAGCAGCCTGAGAGGAGGACAGAGAGAGTTGGATGTGGTCCCCAAACTCCTTTCATATGGGAATCCAGACTCCCAGGAACAAAGCCTGGCAACAGACCTTCCCTGCCAAGAGCAGCCCACTGCCAGCCCAGGTGCTCACATGCACTGTCACTGCCGCTGGCACCAGGGAAGTCCAGAGAAGAAAGAGGATCAATTCTCTTTCCACCCCACAATTTCCACACCGCTGACAACTCAGAAAACAATTCAAGAGGGAATTCAAAGGATCTGTTGAAATTTCAACGAGGAAATCTGAGTGACTGAGCATATGTAAATAGAAAGAATGAGTAGCACATAATTACATCAAATTGTTACTTAGCAAGGGAAGTAAATAACCCAAAATATGCAGAGCAAAAAATGGCGATGAATTAGAACTAATTACTTAAGGCTAATTAAAATAAGAATGGCTTGAATTGAAATATGTTAATAGCATTGAACCTGCCACCTACGAGGGAATTTAAATAAAAATGATAATGTCACTTCAACCTTCACCTGATGGGAGTGGGAAGTTGGGATTTGGAGCTCATGGATGATTTGGGGGTATTGACCACAGCAATGCATTATTTATGATTACTCTTGGGATGGGCTGGAATTTGCTGGTGGGTGCAGGTCTCCTGGTCATGGGAAGAAAGAGGTTTTCTTGGATAATGGATGTGAAGTGGAGAAAATAGTGTGAGAGACAAAACCTAAATCCCTTGAAGATGAATACATCCTGAGGTACCTCCTCACGCCGGGAAGCGCTATGGTTGAAGAGAGCAAAAGAGAGAGGCACAGAGATAATGAGATCATGAAGAAGGAAAGAGAAAGAGGGAATAAGAGAGACTGAGGGAGCGAGTGGGAATGAAATAGATAGGGAGAGCCTAAAGCCATGACAAATCATCAGCGGCTTCAATTACATGAGCCTGCTGGGCTATGAAACCTGCCAAAGGTCATCGGATTCCTCTCTTTGCAATTAAGAAACAAGCAGCTTCAGTGGTTCTACCCCACGACCTGACTGTCTGGTGCAACTGTCTGGGGACCAGCGGCATCGCTCGTGGCTGTAGGTACCTGCACCGATATTAGGGCACTAACAAGCTAGTCCAGAGAGCATGGACAGTCCCATTTAGGGGATGAACGTGCCTGAGCCATGCACCAATTCCTAGCATTTAGCCAGCATGCCAAAGTGCTCCTGTGCCAGGAACATGCGCCCTGCCACAGAGCTGAGGGGAAACCTCAAGCAGCAGGAAAGCCTGGTTCAGCATCTTCTTGCCATACCACAGGGCCCAACTTGTGCTTCACCACCACCCTGCAAGGGCTTACTCGCCAGCCCATCCTCAGCTGGAACCCCAATAGACTTGAATCCATGCTGGGCATGGACTCATCTGGCTCAGCAGCAGCATCTGCATATGGACAAGTCCTGCCCCACCTCCTGCCACACGCAGCGAGTGCCCTGGCAGTGCACCACGCTCTGGGGCTCACCTCTCAGTGCCTAGCTGGGCATGAAGCTCTCCCCGCTCCTCCAGGAGCTGAGCTGTTAGTTGTGCTTACCACCTCGCTCTTCCCAGTTCCCCTGGTTCACACTGCAGATAAAAACCTCTTATCCCTCTCCCACCCTGGGATTCACATGAAAACCATGAGCTCCGCGTTCCGACATGCTGCACGGACAGGGGCCACGAAGAGGATGGAGGGTGGGATACGGGAGCAATGCAGCCTTTCCATTTTCATGCCAACTCCTGGGCTGGCTTTTGAGCCAACCAAACGGAAAGCTGGTGCCAGGCTTGCTGCCAGCTGATGAATCCAACTGGATTCATCTTAGAGCTGTGCATCTGAGAAAGCTCTTAAGCCCAAGCATGCCTGGGTTGTCCCCAGCGGGTATGGGATGCTGTGAAACATCAGCAGAGATGCTGCAGTTACAGAGGCCCTGCCCTGTCTGTAACAGCCTTCCCAGCACGGACCAGCTGCTGAGACTGGTCTGCAAAAACCACTCAAGAGCATCTAGAGTACGGAGTGACTCCCTAAGTCCTACATGGGCGATGGTAACAAGTTTTGGATTGATTTACTGGCTGTGATCTACCGACAACCATCTCCTCAGAGCTGAATTTATACCGAATGCCAGCCAGGACAGGCAACGGTGGGACATAGCCTCGGAAAACATCGCTGTACCGAGTACCAGGGCTCTGCTTCGAGCATGCCGGCGGGGTAGATCCATACCAAGGTGGCTCTAATGTGATTTCTATTTCTCTAGCCTCCTGCAGAGAAAATAAATACCTCCTAGCAAACCAGAGTTCAGACTCGCCGCTCCTCCTGGGCACGGAGGAGCTGTGGCAGAGCGGGAACAGGTCTCCGTGAGCCCACTGCCAAGGTGCCCACACCGCTGTCGCCGCCCTGCCTGACCCTCTGCCTTCCAGGGAGGGAAGCCCTGGCACCGACGAGGATGCTGCCGCGGCAGACACAAGCAGCCGGCTGAAAGACATTTCCTCTTTGTTTCTCTGCTCGGTGTAATGAATCCTGCCTCCCACTCAGATCTGCTAAGTAAGAGGAGTTACTGTGAGTAATCCCCACTTCGGCATCTTCTGCTGTAATCGCAGAGAAATCACATTAGCTTTTTTTTCTAGGACAAGGAGAAATTCATCAAATTGCAATCCGGGGAGAACACACGCAAGAGAGAGAAAGCCAACAACACCACACACGTACCCTGCAAAAATCCCAAAGTTGACATTTACATTTCAAACACTGATAACAGCTAAACAAATAACAGTAATTATACTATTTGCATACTTTGTTAAATAATTGTTTCTTAGGTAAAGGGAGCCTGTCTGCGTGTGTGTGCAAGGAGCGGATGCTCGAAGCCTGGGGAGGCAGAACCGCTGCTTCTTGCCTTCCCACGTGCCCCGTGTGCCTCACAAAAGGGTGACAAGTGACCCAAAGCACTGGCCAGGGCCTTGGGTGTGCTGATACACGGGACCTGCAGGTATGGGAGCAGGAGGCCCTTGGCGTCTGCGGGCTCTGGAGGATGAGGCTGGTGAGATGTCAGCACGCTGCCCAGCAGCCGCAGCACCTCCCTGAGCACACCAGCACAATTACTGCTCCGGACTTCAGCACCGGCCCTCGCCACGGGGAAGCTCCCGTGCTCTGCGCGTAAATTTGGTACTGCGGGAGCTGGATGTCCCCAAGAAGCAGGAGAGCTGCAGAAGCGAGCAGGGGAAGGCAGAGAAGCAGGACGGAGCCTCCTGGCAGCCCTCCAAGGGAAGGTGTCCCCTTTGCAGCACCGCAGGCTGAGCACCCTGCAGACGAGGACGCCTGACTCGGAGCCCACAAGCCACCTCGCGGCTGGCGATTTCCCTTTGCTCCTCCAAAAGCATCTCAGCGTTTATCCCTTCCTGCTCAGCTCCTCGGGCAGATGGCTAATTGAAGGGGTTTTTCTTTCATTTCTAGTACAGAAAGCCCAGTAAATGCCTTTTAATCTGCCCAGCTTTCCCCGTGACTGGCTCTGTCTATCCTCTCGCCGCTCCTATCCTGGTTTTTTTCGCTTGGGTTTTTTGTTTTTGTTTTGTTTTGTTTTGTTTTTTAAGTAGACTTGAATGATGCAAACTGGTGGAGAGAGGAGAAGCCTTCTGCCTCTCCTCACATGGTCGGAAAAGGTGGAGCGGAGCCAGAGCCACTGCATCTTTTCACACCTGGCTGGAACCAGGTCAGGCAGCTAATGCGTTTCTCGGGCTCGGCGGCTACTTGTTGGAGACACACGAACGCTGCTCGGCTGTTCGAGTGCTGGAGGCTGGGAGAAGAAATTCCAGCGAGAGACATATGTGTCAGAAGGCAGAGAGGGATGCGGTGCCAGGAAAACGAAAAGCGACGCGTGCACGGAGAGCTCTGCTGCGTGCAACAGAAAGAGACGCAGATTTAATAAAGGCTCGATGACTTTGAAACTGTCCCTCATAGCCTCAATTAAGACAGGAGATTTCATTAACCGTGAGAGCGAGTGCGAGTGCTCTGCCAATGGGCAAAATTCCAGCTCCGGAGGTCAAAACTGTCCGTGTGGGTCCATTAGCCTGGGAGAGAATCCATGCTAACTCCGCGTCCCTCATCCAGAGTTTGTCTCCGCAAGCAACAGCAGGAAAGTCACAGTCCCGAGGAGGAACCCAGACGTTCGCTGGCTGGGATCTGTGCAGCTCACATTTTCATGTGTACAACAAAGGGCATCCCATAGGGCTGGGGAAGAGAAATGCTCCAAAATAACCGTTCTCCCCTCAGAACATTTTCACCGGAAACGTTTATATTTACCCTTCAGCCAAAACTTTTTCCTGATTTTTTTTTTCTTAGTTGAAAGAACATTTTCCAGTTCAACTCTAGTTCTTTCAAGTAGAAAGTAGAAATGTTAAGTTTTCTTCAATGACTCCTTTCTCCTTTCTCTCCCACTACCCTGCTTTTTACTTAGAGTTAAAAAAAAAAAAGGAAATGAAGGAAGGAAAACTAACAAAATCAGAGAGAACTTTTTTCCATTAGTTTCAAATAACTTGAAACAACTTCTTTTTCTTTTTTTTTAAAAAGTTTTGTAAGTGATTTTGAAGGATGCAAAAGCTTTATGCAAACCTTTTTATGTAGGTCAAAAAACCTTTTTCCCAGCACAAAAAAAACCCAAAAAACAACCAAACCAAAAAAACCCCCAACTAAACAAAAACCCTTAATGCGTGTGAAACAATGTGGACCAGCTCTAAAAATAAGTTCCCGTAGCGATGAAAGCTTTGCCCCAACTGACTGCGCATTGGTGTCACCTTCTCCTGCCTCGAGCGCCCCGCGTTCCTCTCCTGCCTTCCCAGCCTGCAGCTGAAGCATGCACAGCTGCACAACCAGGGCTGCGCTCCGCCCCGATTTACACTCACTTTGCACAAGTGCAAACGCCTTCTCTCCAGGAACGCATCCTCCACCGCGCCAGCCCGGTGCCCCGCATCTCTTAACGAAGGCAGGACCCCAGGGCTAGGCGAGCAAGCTCAGTGTCCTACCCACAGGCTGATACATCACCGCTGGCTTGCGGAAAAGAAGGATCCTTTGTGCTAGACGCTGGTCCCATTTAGTCAGCCAAATGAGAGACACTCATTAAAAAAGTAATGAGCAACCAAGGCAATTTTTTTTTTTTTTTTTCCTGAGCTTTTTGATTAGGTAGACTTGCTGGGGAATGCTGCATCCGGCATTGAGGTAACGTCCCCGTGAAGGTAGCGGTGGTCAGGGAGGAGGTGGGCTGCCAGGGAGAGGCAGTCGGAGCTCCTCGGGATGGCTGAGCGTTTCGCTGACCACAGGGGAGCGGGATGCGGCCAGGGTTTGAGAGCACAGCCGTGGCTGTGGCTGCGCGTTGGCACGAGTCGGAGCCCCGGGATGCCGTCATCCCGGTTTGGTGCAGCAAGGCAGCCCGAGCTGACAAAAACACAGGTAGCAGCTCCGGGAGCCGAGAGGGGACGTGCCTGCAGGTCACCGCAGCGGCTGCGATGCTGCAGAGAGCGGGGTGTGCCTCCAGCAGAGCCAGAAGGGTTGGCCCCTAGGTTCGGCTCCAGCACCAGCACCTCGAGGGAGATTTGACGATGTGAGCAGGGTCGAGTCAGAGCTGTCCCCACCGGGCACAGCGTAGGGGGAGAGGCTGGCACGTGTCAGCCAGGGCAGGGCTGGGAACCTTGGAAAGTAAGCTCGGTTTAGGACAAAAAGGCAAAAAATCAGAGAGAAAAGAAGTGTGATCCCTGCATCCCTTTAAAAAAATAATAAAAAAAAAAAGTTCATGGAAATGGACAAATTTTGCTTCAAAAGATATTTAAGACTTCATTTTGCTTCATCGCTTTTGAATACTTCTTATAAAACACAAAGGCTTTAAACAAAAGGTCATTAAGAGATAAAGAATTGAAGTCCTTCTTGTGAGAATGAAAAGAGAAGGCATCTTGACATTTTTAACAGGGGGTTTTTTTTCCTGTTTTCCAAAATGAAAATTAATCAACATTGATTTGATTTCACACACAAAAGCCCATTTCGTGGAAGTGGCATTTGCTGGCAGAGAGCTGTTTCGACGAGAAAATTCCAGCCAGAGGAGCACACAACACGCTGCACACCATTGGGGTACACGAGCTGCAAGGACACTGGTCTCCCAGGGTTCACAATAAATCCCATCCCTTTTCTGGGTCAAGAAACTCATAGCTGTCTGGAGGTTATGCTAACACGCCAGGGTTTGGGGACTGATGTCGAGATCTGAGGAATTCCTGTTGCCTGGAATAGAAACAATGAAATTGTTCCAAGGCACCATTTATTCCCAGGTGCCCGCGAGCTGTCATTTCTGGGGAAGATGAACAATTTGAGAAGATCTAATATCTTCAGAAATAATTCAGGAAGACAGAATTCATTCAGCTCCCCAGGTGAATAATGAATGGGACTTGCGTGAGTCAGGAGAGGACAGAGGGGAGCCGACCACCAGCTCCCCCCAAACCAGGTGAGCTTGTGCAGCCATGCAAGCGGCAAAGGCGAAGGTTTTTAGCAGACACCACTCGTGGTCCATAGGGGCTGGGCAGGAGCAGCGAGGACCAAGGGATGCAGTCACCGGGGGGCTGGTGGGTGCTGGCTGACAGCGGGATGCTCCCCTGCCAGTGTATTAAGAACCAACCCGGTCCCCTTGCCTTGAGCCTTGTGCTACTCCAGCATCCCAGTACCCCCCCAGTAAATGCCTATTTTATCTTGCCTCCTTTCGCCTGTCAGTCAGTTCTAGTCTAAGGACAACTACAGACTGCTCTGGCTGGGAACAAACGGGCGATGCTGCCAACAGCGAGGTGCAGAGTACGGCACCGGGGACACTTGGCAAATAGCTGTGAATGACCCTGAACGTGCCACAGAGTTTACCTGTGACGAAGGGTCAGAGGTCAGGGACAGGAAGGGAAGGGATGGGGACAGCATGGAAAGAAGCTACCCGCTTCCCAGTATGACACGATGCCATTAAGCCCCGGTACCACTACTGGTCCTGCCTCCCTGCAGCACCGTCCTGGCTCTGCGCAGCACCCTGTCCCGGCTGCGTTCACTTCCCTGTGTACCCCACTTTAAAGTGCCTTGGGTCCCTGGATCTGTCACGGAGCAGAGAAAACGGCAAGGGAAAAGCAAACAAAGTGAATGGGAAAAGCATAACAAAAACAGTGGAAAACTCTTCCCACGCCACTCCATGCTTTCAAGTAAATGAGGCTAATTAGCTAATCGCCTAAATTATTAGGGCTATTTTTACCCTTGTATGAAGGCCTGGCATCATTGCCGATTTCTCAAGACTCAGCAATGAACTCTCAAGTTATCGGAAAGTTAATGAAGCAAAGCCCCTGGAGTGGGGCACCGGAGGGCAGAGCAGCTGCTGGGCCAGGACCGGGGTTGGGGCTCAGGTGGGTACCGTCGCTGCCGGGAAGGAGCATCTGCAGCAAAACCACCCCCGCTGGGTGATGCTGTTCAACACAGAAGTTCAGTGTTATTTCCCGAAATCTCACCTGCACCTGAATCTGCCTCCCACTAAAGGATTTGTTCCGTAACTAAGCATCCCCTCTGCTCCACCGGTTTCCCATCGCAGCCGAGAGGACAGAAGCCGATTTGGAGGAAGGGTTTCACACCCAGGTGACAGAAGGAGAAGACTGATGGCTAAGGGTGGGTCAATGTGCCCGTCATGGCAGTGGCTGCAGATCTCGTAGGGAGACCCAGAGTAACCTTGGACAACCAGGCAGGAAGCAAGGATAGCGCACAGCTCAGTATCAGCAGCAAAACCTGCTTGAAAATGGCTTTTTGGCCACCAGGGATGTGCTAGCAGGCTACTGCTGACCCATCTCGGGGCAAGCTGGTAAAGGTGGGGATGTAGCTTCAAGCGGGGACTTTGGTGTGTGCATCTGAAGGATGGAGCTTGCTGGAGATGGTTTTAACAGCTGGTTTGGGACCCGGCTGGGATTTTAATCTACAGAACTTGCTGGAGTTATCACACTCCAGCGCTGCCAGCTCCGGTCTCTTGAACCAGCTATTAGCAAAGAAACACCCTCCCGGGGCAGGCTGGAGCCTCTGCTCCTCTCGGTGAAGCCACTGGGCTCTGCACACGCCGGCACCGGGTGCAGGGCTGCGGGCTCTGCGCCTGCCCTGGGAAACAACTGCTTTTCAAGCCTGGTTTCCCCGCTGTCGCCTTGGGGAGCAAGTTCAATCCTGTGCATGCTGCTTCCAGAACTAATTGGGGTTTGCTGTGCTAGCGATGCCTGGTGTCTCCACGCTTACAGAATGGGCTGCAGCCAAATAACCACAACATGTGTGTCCCTCTCCCAGTGGAGAGTTAAAAGCAGCGCCGTTTCTGATAGAGCGGCGAGTGGGACTCTCTGGATGTATTTACTGAGACGCAGCCGTTGCTCTTTCTCTGGGAACACCGGCCACCATAGACCATCGCTTTGCACATCAACCCCAAAAATCTCTGGAATGAGATATGCTCTCTGCGAGCAGGGAACTGATGTTACATGGCCTAATCACACAAACTCACCCCTCCATCACACACACGCAAATATCACAAATATCATAAATTATCCAGACCACCCTCCACAAAAGGAAAGCGCTAGTCCATCTGGTGTAACCCCGACAGACCACGCGTACCGTCCCAGGCACACGGCCTCCATTCAGGCAGGAATCCAAGGTGGCAGGAGTTCCCTCCTCCCACTCTGAGAAAATGCCATTTTCTTTGGGTTTTGAGGGATTTTCTTCCAAAAGAAAACTAGATGTTTTCTCCTCTTCAGCTAAATGCCAACATCTTAGCTCCCTGGTGGAAAGTTCAGTTAACTCCATTAAAATCCCCTGGCCATTCCTGCTGAAGAGCTTGTCCCCTCAGGGGCAAGGAGATAGATAGACCTCCTTTTCTGTAATAAACCCCACTTATCAGCTGCAATGAGGCGACATTTCAAGCCTGGCTTTTCTCAACACGCAAGTACCCAACGGTTTAGGGTGGCAAGTCTCTTGCAGGCGTGTCATTGAGGAGAAAGGCAGGTGAAAGTCCCCTGTCCTTCTGATGAAGGAGTGAGCTCCTTTCTGAGTTATCTCCAAGATTACCTGCAACATTAGACCAGCCGTGGCTTAGTGTGGCTGAGTCCTGGAGACCTCCAAGGATGGAGATCTCACGGCCTCTCTGGCCACCCGTTCTGGTGCTGCACCACACTCAGCGCACATCTCTCTCTGAATATCCTGAACCTCCCAAGCGGCTTTCATGCCCATTGCCCCTCGTTAGGCTGCCTGCTGCTACTGAGAAGAGTTTGGCTCTATCATCTTTGCAAGCTCTGTCCAAGCAGCTGTAGTTATTTGACGTTGCCCTTCAGACCTGGATTCTCCTGGCCATCAGGACGCAGAGTCTTTGGATGCCCTGAAA
This sequence comes from Burhinus bistriatus, assembly GCA_013397275.1. Taxonomy (NCBI): domain Eukaryota; kingdom Metazoa; phylum Chordata; class Aves; order Charadriiformes; family Burhinidae; genus Burhinus; species Burhinus bistriatus. The sequence goes on along the minus strand of VYXH01004461.1, from coordinate 32,747 downwards.
CTTTGGTCTGACACTGCTGGTGAAGGGAATATTGGCACCACGTTAAACTACAAAGTAAGCCACAGTCTCTGCCCAGGCACTTGTCCCTCCTACAGGGCTCCTTCACCCTTCACAACTGTTTTAGTACGGATCAGTACGATGATAAAGGTGGACCAGATGGCAACCATTGCTGTACTCAGCAACGCATGAAGGACACCTCACAACTCAGCTAGGAAGACAATTTTTTGATATCTTTTCTATCTGCAGACTCTCTCCTCACACTCTGGCCATCTTCTTTGCTGAAGACACCATCTCAAGTGGAGCTGGTCAGCTTTTGCTGTTGAAAAATGCCATTTTGTTGAGGTTTACCTAGTCCAGAGTGAAATCTGTTAGATCAGGCTCTCTTCCCTTGGAAAAGACTAATAATTTCTACTGTTTTGCCAGTGGAGCCCAGGGAACCGTTGCCCCAAAACTTTGTAAATATAAAACAGAGATTATGGTCCCTGGGGTGATTTGACAGGAAACTTCACCACTTTTCAAGGGCCTTCCTAAGTGTGAAAGAGAAAGAGCAATGCTGCCCTGTAGCTCTCTGCAACGTACTTAGAAATTCTTGAATACCTGGCACTAGACATGCCGTATTATCTCCTACCTCATCTCCTGTGTCTAAAGCTGGCGGCTGGGCAATGGGAATTATTCCAGATTTGTTCTGTCCAGAAGACAGTCTGGCAGGAAGATTTGCAAGTCACGTCTCCCCGCTCAGTGCCATCTCCTGCCCCGTTGCTCAGTAACCCAATAGAGATGAGGGAACTTGTGCTCTCCATCCTGGGATTAGCTGGCAACCCCTAACCAGGAACTGGCAGCCAGTAACTCGCTGTCTGCTGCTCTGGGACCAGCTCCGAGGGCTGCTCACTGCCTATTGCCATCACACTTGATGTTGCCCGCGAGACACCACCACCTCAGCCCCTACTGCAGAGAAACCGCATGCCATGTCCAACGCTGCCAATTCCACCCGCACCTGCGGACCAGCAGGGAGACTGGGTGACGCTCGTAGGGCCCAAGGGAGGTCAGTCCTTCTGCAATATTTGCAATACAGGAAAATATCCTGGTTTCTCCATCTCTCCCATCCCCAAGCCCATATTGCAGTGGAGATGGAGAAGACTTTGGGACACTGATATTTCTTTATTGCCCAACAGCAGGTCCCGCTGGAGGTGTTGGGGCAAAGGGAAGAACAGTATGATTCAGTTTACCAAGTGCCTCTTCCCAGCACAGTTTTAAGTCAGATTCAATTTCCCAGTGTTGCCCGCTGCATATTTTATCCACTAACAGATCTGCATATATTTAAAATACAATACAAAGCTGCAGACACCATCAAAAGAGGCTAGAGAGGACAGGGCAGAAGCTTGTCCTTTTTCTCCAGGCTGATGGAAGATGCCACTCTGAGAGCTCAGAGGAGGGGCGCTGCCAGGCAGGAGCTGTGCCAGACCCTTGCCTGAAAAAGCACTGCTTGGAGGGACAGACGGGCGGCATGGGAGGCTTCAGCAGTTGGGTCCAATCATCCGAGATGCTCAGAGCAGGGATGCTGGGGTAGAGCATTTAGTAACCTCAACCCGTGCCAGCACCACCTGAGAGAGGAGGATGTCAGCTCCAAGCTTGCTACACAGCATCCCTCCAGAGAGAGGAAAAATCCCTTGGATAAGGCAAAGGTTTCATGGGAATACCCCGCTGGTGAAAGAGGGCATTCCCCAGGAGGTTCCTGCACAGATACAGGTATGCAATACAACCCTTTAAACACATGCTCGACAAAGAGACGCACAGTGTTAGATGATTAAATTCCCCATGTGCCTGCAGGAAGCGGGGAATATATCCTGCTCATCAGAGCTGTGAAACGTATTCACCTGTTGCAGGAATTAATCCTTTTTTCACTAACAGAGAGTGGCAGAGCTATGCACACGGAAATCCCGTCTGAAATGAATCCCTGATAAAGAGGAAGCCGAGTTAAAAGGTGAGTTTTACTGCCTGCCAAGGCTTTAGGTTTTTAAAGGGTCTCTTGGAGAATTACTGTATTAGCAGACTACTCTGGGTGAGGATATCAAACTGCTATGCACAGCAAGAAAAAGCACGGAAGTTTTGAGATGGGAAGGAAATGCATGGAGAAAACAAGGCAGAAGAGGGCAAGAGGGGGAGAGGGGAGAAGCAGGGATGAGCAGAGGGGAGGGAGGCTGATAAATGATGGAGGAGATAGTGGAAGGGGCGTGAAGAAGAGAGCAATGAGCAGTAGGGTAAGAAGAAAAGAGAAAGATAAAAAGAGGAGGAGAAAGGCAAAGAAGAGATAAATGAGGGCAAAGACCAACTCATCATTTTGCAATTCCACCCCGGTGGAGAGGAAAATTGATGTCTGGAGCTTTTTTATGGCCAACCTCCTGGGCATGGGACAAAAGACAAGTTATTACCCAACCCCAGGTCAGGTCTGTAGCCTGCCAACTGCTTAGACACATTCAGAGAGCCCACGAGAGCCGTAAATCAAGGGGGCCAAAGAGATCACAGAGAGGCTGGGACCAGGCACCGAGCAGTGGTGAGCTCAGCAAATGCAATATAATCACAGGAGAGGAGCGAGCCCCGGAGCGACACGGGCTGACGAGGAGTGCCCAGCCCAAAAGGGCTTTGCTCATCTCTCCTTCATGCTATTCCTAAGGACGGCGCTCCCCCAGAGATGCAATTCCCCCTGCATTTCCTCCTGATTTATCTTCCTATTGATTTTCAGGCTCTGAATACCATTTATTTTTGCTTGCTTGATTCACTCATTCATTGAATAAAGGCATCATCACTATTATTATTATTATCCCCGTCATCGGGCTCCTCATCACACATTATATTATTTGCATTGCAGAGCTGGAAGATTTCAGGTTGAGGCAGGAAATTTGTGCGAGTTGTTATTACTGCAATCAGATGAAGTGAGAATTGGATCGGCAAAGGCTGCCAGGGCGCAGCTCTCCCAGCAGGACACAGAGGCTCTGCCCAATCAGGGGAAGCTGCAGTTTTATTGCGCGGGTCCCGCCAGCAATTTCGGACTTGCCTTTGGTGTCCCATCTCTCCCTCCCATCCCACCACCCAGCTCCACTGGCTGCCAGCAGAGAACGGGGAAAGGCATCGGTACAGGAGAGCGAGGAATTAGAAAAGACTTGGCGAGATTGTACATTTTCTGCCTTGCTGATGGTATTTATTAGACAACAGAAAATAGCTATTTTACCATCTGCCTTGTAAAAAAAAAAAATAGAAAAATCCTCATTAAATTAATGGAATGTGCAGCTGCCGAACAGAGTGTTCCTCTCCCTGCCACCTCCTGAGCAGCCCAGCGCTTGCTGGAGCAGGGAATTGGGCTGCCAAAAGCAGCCGAGACTGAGTCGGGCTCATGTGGTGGGAGAGGATGGACAGAAAGACAGACAGACAGCTTTTGCTCCTCCAACCCTAGGGCTCTTGCTGGGTGCCCTGTTGCCGCACACGGGGTGCAAGGGCTGCCTTGCTCGCTGCGTTATGGAGCAGAGGGCTCGTCCCCTTCCTGCACATCCCTGCAGGGTCTCAGCTTGTGAGGGGAATTGGACAAGTCTGCTCAGCAGGCTCCAGATACCTCCCCTTGCCTAAGCAGAGCGCGACCCAGACTTCAGCTTGAGGAGGTCAGAGTTGCCCATTGCCCTATGTTGAGCATGGTGGGATTTAGGGGCAAGTAAACTCCTAATTTCCATGCCTCTGCCATCCCTATCATCCACCTTTACATGCCAGAGTCTGAGCTGAGTTGGTGCTTGCCCTGTGCCGAGATCGCCTCGAGAAAGCCTCAAGATTGGCTGACTGCATAGCCCCGAGGAGCTCCTACACATAAGCCTTTGTTTTGGCTCAGAACAAGCCAAAAATCATGAACGAAATAATTTCTAAATCCCAGCAAGACAGGAGCACCGTTAACCAAAGGTCCTGGACGATTTTAATGATGTTAATAGAGCTAGGAGAAGGGCAACCAGTTTAATGCCAGTGTTACCAATTCATTTCTGCTTGGCACTGAACAGCACTGAAGGGTTTTAAGTGAACCTTTTCTTCTGATATCTGGTGGAGCATTAGGAGCATTTGCCAAAATCCCATATTACATGAGATTTTGAGGAGCAGGTCCACCAGTTTGCTTCGCCAAGGTCTCCCAGAGGTACCAGATGCCACAAGGCGCTGCCTTAGCCAATATGCTCGTTGCCTCACCACCTCATCACGAGTAATACCTGAAGGGTGATGTCTAGGACCACTTCAGGTCCAGCAGTTCTTCTCCTAAGGAAATAAAGCCCTTTGTTAGATATCTCAGCACTGAGGATGTTCCAGCAGCCCTACAGTATAATCCACATTTAATCCTCACTTGCATTTTCTGCTGCTAACCCCTCTGCCAGTGCCGAGGAGTTCCCAGTGCTTGCACTGCTCCTCTGAAGGTGCACTCTCTCCTTTGTGGTCCTCTCCTCCTCTTTCTAGGAAGCTTTTCTATATAGATTTTTCACCTGGATGAGTTTTCTACATGTCTCTTGTAGGAAATTTTTTCCTTTAAGTCTGCTCCGTTAGCAGTTATGAAGCAATTAGACAAAGCTGACACCGGGAGAGGGGTCCAGCTGCAGAGAGATTGTTTCCATCGTGCCCGTGGAGGAAGCAGGAGATGGCCTCTTGGATTTCAGCACACAAAGGAAAGTTACAGGACTATAGCATGTCGAATCACTTCATGCCGAAATAAATCCTGACATAATAAGCCCTAATACAGCCAAAGAAACTATTACAGTCAGTCACAAAAATAATCCACATTGAAAATCGGTGAAAATACTTCTCCCCAGTGGAATAACATGGCTCCAGAGGATCAGTTCCAGTCAAAGATGATAATTTCACATTTACCCACCAGATGAGGGCAGCTCCAAAAGGCAATGCTTGTTGCCAAAAAAACCTTTGCTTAAGTGAGATTTTGCCACCTCCCATCAAAGACTTGCTTTTAAAACCAATGAGCAAGAGCAAAAGGGAAGACCATGAAAAGCAGAGATCAAATCAAAGTCCAGAAGGATGTCATGGCTGTCTCTTACACTGTTGCCTTCAATACTATCAATCCTTAATTAGTGGCAGTAAGGGCTGAATGCCAACCCAATTGCTTCACAAGCACAAGTTTCCTGGTTTTCAGAGGTTAGCGGCAAAATTTCTCCCAGCCTTTGTCTGTGTTGCCGCTGGTCTCAGGGATTTGTGGGCAGAACCGTGTCTGCAAGTCACTGACTTCATCTGCAGCGCCAGCTGGTTGTCTGCACGGGGTTGTAGGTGTCTCTGCACGTGTGGATCCTGACCTTGTGGTGTGCGCACGCTGCCTCCACCAGTCCTGGTAGTGCCGCTCCCTCAGAGGAACCTGCGAGACACGGCCACCACGCTGCTGAGCTTCCCTGGGGAGCAGCTTATGGGGCAGTCTTAGAAAGCAAGATAGCCAAAAAGACAGGGCAGGGTAGCAAAAAACAGGGACAGGTATTTTTTCCCTTAAAAAAAAACAAAACAAAACAAAACCAAAAAAACAAACCACAAACATTTGCTTGCTTAGAAAAAATTATCTAGCATCCATTTAAAAAACAAACAAACAAACCAACCAAGTTCCTTCTAATTAAAACTTGAGGTCTGTCACAGGGAATTTTGATAAAAACATTGACATTTTGCAAAGCTGCCCTTGGACAAATCGTAGGCACTGAAAGCTCTGAGACACGGACACTGTGGAAGTGCCTCTGCCCATGCTGGAATGTTCAGGAAGGACATTTGTCTTCCTGCAGCCAGGTGCGTTGGTAATTCTGACGTTTCTCCTATGTTTGTCCTTCTGGTACCCACGTGTGATGTGCGTAGCACGCAGGGCTGTGGCAGGCCTGGGCAAAGGCCAAGAGAAGGTCGCATGGTTGCACACGGTTAGGAAAGAATACCACATGCAGGTCACAGTGCTGGGCTCGCATGGCTTTGCAGGCACACAGGGCTGGCCATGTGGTTTAGAAAGCAGGTACTTTGTGCCTGTGTGTCTCCTGGTGCTTGCACAGACACGGAGCTGCATCACTTCACAAAGCCCAGGGCACACTTTGACATCCGTCTGGGGTGAGNGCTGAGTACAGGGGGACAATTGCTGGCTGGTGAAGCACAGCTCATGGATTTCAGGTAACTTCTTTGTTCTGAGGGGATTTGTGGAGCTGCAGGTTGATGCGGTGCCCACGATTCTCTCTGACACCTCCAACGGTCAGGTCCTTGCACAGAGGGATGCTTCCACCTCGTGAGCCAGAAATGCTGGTGCTGAGGCTTTTTCCTGCTTATGACCATTTTTATACATCACCTCTTGCCCAAGGTCTCAGCTGCAGACAGCAGCCCTTCTGCAGGCTCTGCTCACGCAGACGTGGTCCCGTGGCCAGCTCCAGTCACCCATGGAGGAAAACAAGAAGAGACAGTAAGTGAAGGACCTAATCCTCCAGGTCTGCCCTGGGGCTGATGCACAGGTGAGGAGCCGTTGCTTTTTAATACCGTGGGTCTCATCTCGGCATCATTTCCCATCGCTCCATCCCCCTGCATCTCCCGTGCGTATGGGAGCACTCGGTTCACCCTAACAAATCTGAGCATCCCCGCATGATTAAAGGAAGCGCTGCCTTTTAAATCGTTCTGATTGGGGTTGATGGCTGTGTGGAGTTGGACACTCAGCTCTAATGATGTGTGAAAATCTCCCCGCTGTGACCCGTCCTTGCCAGCTGTGGAAAATAAGGAGAAAGGCGGAGGGGGGAGGAAAAAAAAAAAACAACACAAACAAACGACAAACACACCACCAACACAGCACACACACATACAAAAGAAAAAAACACAACCCAAAAAAATTCCTCTAGTGAGAGTCCCAGATCAGAGAGAGGTTTGTCACTCAGGACGGTCCATCTGGGGCTCCGCTCACTGCGGGGGGCTGGGAGAGGCAGCCCTGCTTCGCAGTACTAATGGGGACGTGGATGTAGGTGGCACTGATGGCTTTCTGCTCCGTGGCGGCAGATGAATCTGGGCCCTGCTTTGCCACAGGTCAGTGTGACCAAAGCAGCCGAGCCACATTGGAAGGTCACTCCCAGGTGGGAAATGGCTGTGGGTTTCATGGTGGGCTCCGTCCCGGCTCTGGCTGGTCCTACCAATATTCCCATGGTGGTGTCGGGGGGCGGCAGTATTATCTGAGACCAGGGCGTTGCAGGTATGCGAAGGCTGCCACGGCATCGCTCAAGGCCACGACTCCTCCGAATGAGATGCCACGGCAAGCTGGGTAGGGGACCCCGGAGAGGCAGAGCACAGCCAGCACCCCCAGCCTGGAAGCACAGCACCATAGCTTCACCGCAAGTCCTGCAGGCATGGGAAGAAGGGTCTGAGCAAGCAAACCACGCCATCCCCGATGCACTGGGACCGCTGGCCGACGACTCTTCAGGTTAGTCTCCACCGTTGCTGCTGACAGGGGACCAGCCATCAGCCCTCTGCACGAAGGCGATGGGAATCCAACCAGTACGTTCGCTGCCTTCTTTCCCCACCACCTTCCCCCGTTGCTGACTTCCTAGTGACACCCGAATTCAAAGCAAATCTCGGCATGCGCAGTCCAATCCTTCCCCTCCAGACAAGTTTGCTTTTTAGAGGCTCTCCTTGCTGACATTCACTGTTCTGTAGCAGAGGGGAATGGCCGGGTAGGTTCCAAAACGAAGGATGAGTTTCCTCACGCTCAGATGGCGCTAAACAGAAGCACGGGGGGAGGCCGGGCACCGGCCGGAGGTGTCCTGCAGCGAGTGGCCCTCAATGTGACATTGATGGCTCTTAATTCTTAAGCCTGCTTTGGAAGGATTTCAGCAGATCCTATTTAATCACTGCGGCCTCTTCATCTCCCCTGTCTCGGCTGGGGTAACTTTACGGGTTCTCCTCCACCGGCTCTCTCTAAGAATTGGCCACCATCCTCTTCCTCCACAGGTCCCCAGCCCGGGAAACGCCACCAGGCCCTTTGCCGGGTGCAGGGCTGCCGAAGCCATAGCAGCCCTCGGCTTGTTTACTAACTCACAGCTCAAAGAGCATTTGCTTAATTTCCCCCAGTCCGTAGGACAACTCCATCTCTCGCTAACGAAGGGCATGGCTTCCTGCAGGTGCGCTACCAACTCCCCGCAATCGGGCTGCGCCACGCATAGTATTAAATATTTAAGCGCTTGTCAAAATGTTGTAATGATTTTTTTGTCTTGTTCCATTAGCTCTGTTTCCAAAGGCCGCCACTGGAACTACTGAACATTTATTTCTATTGAATCCAGCTTAGAAGTTATGATCTGAGAAACCGGGAGGCAGGACAGTATGTTCTGCGGCGCCTGCTTTTCCCCACCGCCGCTCAGCTGAGACACGTCGGCCTTTGAAATACCATTTTTATTCCTACCTTAGAAAAACTAAAATACAGAGATTGATTCTCCCGCCTGCTTGATTTGCTTCTGCTGGCTAAATAAGGTACATAAATATCAGTTAGGTGGCTGCCCCGTGCAAGTTTTGGGGCCGTCAGTTTAAACGCCTTACGCAGTTTGTGGCATCAGCCGCATGAGCTGGATTTCCTTCCCCGGTGAAAAATAAAGCGTTGTTATTACGTGATTTTCCTGTTGCTAGAGAGGTGCACACATGAATCTTCCACCCTCGCTGTCTGTGCATGAACAGCAGCTTATTATGCTAATATTATGAGTATCAGACAAAAAGCACTGAAGAACGCCAAAGGAGACAGTAGTTTTTGCTGGGGGCAGAGCGTGGGTGTGGGGGGGAAGGGGACGCTGCAGGGGTCTGGGGTCCTCAGGTTTGCTTCGGGTTCACTGTATCCCTGAGCGGTGCAGAGCCAGAGGGAGCTGCACGGGGCAGGGGACACCCCCAGCCCCCCGAGATGTTGCAGGGACACCCAACACACCAGCCCTTGGCCACGGGATCCTGCATTAGGGCCACCGCAGAGCTCAGCTCCCCCCAGGCAAACCCCAAGTTTGCAGAGGGAGCTGGGCTTGCTGCGGGCCAGGGGATGGGACCACTGGTGGCAGCCCTGTGGTCACCACCCTTCCCTCCTTTGGGGGAAGAAAGGGGAAATCTGAAGCATTCTTAAAGGCTTCCCTGCCTTTTAATTCCTCTCTATTTAAAGAAACGCGAGAGCCCAAGAGTTCCAGCCCCGCTGCCTGCGCCTGGATGCTCCGCAAAGTTGTAATCCCCGCTAGTGACATCACAGGCCAACAAAAGGAGGGGGGAGGAAACGCATTGCCATGGGGATGTCACAAACTCAGCGCTGTGACTTCACCACGGCGGGGATGGGCAGCAAGGGAGGCAGCGCTTCCCAGCCACCAGCATCTCCGGTAATTAGCAAACTGGCACAGAAAACAAGGATGAAAACACAGGATAGGAACATAAAACCATTTTGTAAGTATGATCTATTGGAAAGTATTCCCCCATGAGAAAGTGCCTCCTTAATGGATCCTCCTGCGCTCTTAAGTAAACCGCGAAAGGCAGAGAATAAAATAGAAATTATAGTGATTTGTTTTATTGGGCATTTCATTGAGTAATTAAGAGGATAATCAGGAGAAGGAACATTAAAAGGCGTTACGCTCAGCCCTCGCCTTGCTCTAGAGGAGCGAGCTATTGAACACAGGGCTCCCCAGGGCGAGGGAGGCATACACGGATGTGCCACAGCACGAGAGGTCACATATAGGATGGGAAGGGGTGAGAAAAAGTAACTCCACCATGGTCCTGGTGGGATGGCAGGGCTCTCCCAAGAAACACAGGGTGGGCATGGTAGGTTGCAGGGAGCAAACTCGCCCTTCGCAGCATCCCTTGGCACACGGTGTCAGGATCCGACGCTTGCGCGTGGTACGTTTCCGTGCAGGGGAGGATGAACGGGAAAGTGTAAACCAGCCCTGGCTTCAAGGGAGCTCTGGGGAGAGCTTGCCACGGTGAAACGTGTGCTGATGAAGAACCACAGCCGAGGCAGAAGTGGCAGAAAGCTGGAGAACCAGCCGAAAGCTCAGCACAACGGTTACCCTGTGCCAGGAGAGCAGCTCTGTCACCCACCCCCCTTCTAACACCTATCCCCCATTTTGCATCCACGTCTTTTTCTTTGGAAAATATGTATATAAGTGCCTGTATAACTAACCCAGATCCAGCAGGACCCAACACCACTCCAAGAGCCCTCAGGGGTCACAACTCAATCAAAGGTGCTTCTCTAAGATGCCCAGCCATTCCCACAGACAAGGAAACCTTGGTGCTGGCCAACACATCCATGAAACAAAGACCTACTCAAGCAACAAAGTCTGAAACTCCTTTCCAATCCCCAGCACATCTTGCTCCACCCCATTTACCCCCTGGCATGGCCACGCTCCAACGCAGAAGTCAGGACACCAGGTCCTCCCATGGGCTCTGCAGCCCACATTACATGCTGGGGACCCCAAGGGTTACACATGGCCATCTCCTAAGAAGCCCCAGGTGACAGCACCAGTGAGAGCAATCTGGCCACTGCAAGTCCTAAATGGCCACCACAGGGAGCAAATGCAAGCGTGGCGATGAGGAAATGCAAACTGGAGTGACGGATGGCATGGAAAGAAAGGGCTTTACTGAAAGCAGCGAGTCCCGCTGGACCTGCATTTATAACACCGTGACGACAGGTAGGCTAATTCATGTTATTGCCTCAAACCGCTGGGCTCAGGAGACAAAACAAGGAACCAACCAACCCAGATAGATGAGAAACCCCAACCTGCAACATGGCAGTGCTGACCAGTTGCCGAGAATTAAGTAGTTCTTAGGTCCTTCCTTGCTCCAGGACCAAGTATTTAGGAAAGCACACCAGGAGAAGGCTGGCTTGTTTTAAAGTGGCCTCTGTGGCTGGAAACCCCTTTTTTCTCCCTAGGGAGATGGATGTGATGGCTATAATCCATTTGCCGCGCTGGGCCAGTGTTTCAGGGACAGTAGCTTTTCAGGGTTAAGCCCAAATCGCCAGACAACTGTCAGAAAATCCATGTTCAGAAAGACATCAGTCCTCCTTTTCCCTGCCCTGGGAACCACTGCTCCCCTCCGTCCTCCCCTGCTCAGGGGGAGCAATCCCGTCCTCTTCAACGCAAAGCAAAAATGCTTTTTGGTTTGTTGCTGGCCCTTAGAAGCATGAGAACAGCTTGTTGGGAGTCTCGAGTGCTCAAAATAGCCCTAAAACAGGGCTCCTATTTGAAGTGCATGGATTGGGGCTGGATAAGGAAAGCCCGGGAGGAGTGTCTAGCTCTGCTCCTACACTGAAAAGGGTGCTCAGCAGGAGCAGCCAAGGCAGCTTCATCCTGCCCAGCCCTTCGTGCAATCCCTAAGCAGCTGCTACGGCACCGGGAAAGCGGCGATTTCCTATGCGATGTTCGACTTGACCCGGGGAGGGGGTAACGGCAGAGCATGTCCTCTGCTTTCCAAAGCCGCTGCAGGCAGGAGAGCGGAGCTGCCTCCCTCCCGGCTGCTGGAGCCCCCAGCGCTGCTCTAACCCCGCTACCACCAAGACAAGTCGGACGACACACTTCCACAGGGGCAGACTGGGACTAACAGCAAACGCAGGACAAACACCACCACCAGTTAACCAGCTCTGCCCAGTCAGGCAGAGCAGACAGAGCCCGCAGAGCCCAGAGCCGGTCCCAGGCAGACAACTCATCTGTGGCTTGAGACAAGTTTAGAGAATCGCTTCTGAAGTTTCCCTCTTGCAAACACCTTATTTCCTTCCCCTCCCCCCCGCCCCAGTCAATGCAACAAGCAGGTTTAGTGCAACGCAAATGGGGAACAGAGAATAAAACAAGGTACCAGCCCGTACCTGCAGGTGCGTCGTTCCTTTCTCACCGAGCAGCGGGGAGGACGTTGCTGTCTCTCGGTAATTTTCCAACATCCTGTGTTGCAAGTAGATTTATGCACTGATCATAGTTGGAGCTGTTAATAAAAAAGTGTAAAGAAAACGGATTTTTACTGTGAAGTGTAGAGCTGCTTTTCTTCCAGCTTTGCATTATCATTACTTTCTCTTTTTTTTTTTTTAATCTTTTTTTTCCTGTGATTGACCATGTTTGCGGTTCAAAGCTTTAAAAATAAATCACAGATCTTCTTTCATCTACCACGCATGAGAGAGTCAGAATCATTACGTGGCTTAAATGGATATTTTGGGAGGGACCCTGGATGGAGCAGTTCCTACTTCAACTGGGAGCCAGGGGGATGAAGCTAATTTGCAAATAATGTTACATGCTGGTTTTACTTGAACTCGAGGGAAAAGGCTGCAGTGGCTACTTGTCATTCTTTGTGAGAAATCAAATGAAATGGAAATTGAGTTCACTAGTAAAAAAAAAAATATATATTTTAAAAAAAGAAAAAAAAAATCTGCAGCAGACCAATTTCCTCCCGCACCAGGGGAACATCCCAGGACTGCAATGAAGCCTTGCCCCAGCACGTACCGCTACCTGGGCACGGGGGACAAACAGACCGGCCCTCCTTTTCCCCAAGAGCAGATTTTTAACTTGGAAAGCTGCAAGCATTTCTCCAGCTCGACTTGAGCCACTTTTTCCTCACACAGTTCAAAAGACAACTTTCCCCTTTAGCATCGCAAATGCCTTCCCCCGGGAGGGGCAAGCTCCAATATCTGCAGCGCTGCATCTTTACAGCCAATTGTCTATCGATGACTTTGAGGCTAACAGGTACCACGAGAAGCAGAGGAGCTAATATAATGCAGTTTTCCATGTTTACTGCATTATTACAGTGGTTGAATCCACTGATTAGTTCCTATTTTTCTTGCCATCTCTTCCCGAGCATCCCTTTTATTTTTGCCCTGCTTATCTGCATACGGAGTCATTTATCCGTACGGCTGGTGTAACAGCAAGCAGGGCCAAAGCTACCATTTCTCCTCCCTTTCAAATTTAATCTTGCAGACCTCAATCTTTGTGATACCACTATTATTTTGTCCGTATCTGATCTAATGAGATCCAGCCACTATTTTTGCCTAAAAAAAAAAAAAGAATAAAAGAAAAATGGAAAAAAACTAATCCAAGCAAAAGATAATGATGGCTGTGGCAGTAATGATCCTTGGCATATCTCCTTTGCAATGAATCTGGTGCTAAAACAGAGACTGTTTGTTTCCCTTCTCTCTACGTAACTGCAAGACTGACCCCTCGTGCACAGGCAGCTCCCCACCAATAAACAACACTGCCCCGATCTCCCGGGGGATTCATTTCCCTGCCAACTATCTCAGCAGCCCTTCTTATTGTCTTAACTTATTTACCCAAAGAGTGGGAAAACAACTCATGTGGAGCCGGACACTCTCCAACAACATGACGGCAACCGGTTTCTTCAGTTTTGGGCAAGTCTTTGGAAAATCTCTTCCCCTGATGGTTATTACTCAAAAAGGGAAGGGGAAATTTCCTACAATACAGACACCACCAGAAAGCGCTCTTCATTACTGTTCCTTGAAGACCATAGCGAGACATTTTGCCCCCCAGCATCCTCAATGCTCCCCACCTCCGAGCAGACCATCACACCGGCTGGAGACCATCCGCTGAAGCACCAAGCCAAGCTGTTCTGCATGCGCCAACCACATCAGCCAGCAGGGGTTTACTTGGGAGAGAGGAGACAAACCGAGGAATCCCTCCCTTCTCCTGCACCCCAAACAGCCGGAGGTTTTTCAAGCAGCAAATGCACCCACTCGCCCTCCTCACTGCACATCCACAACTTGCACCGTCATTCTGCGGTTTCTGTCTACGCTGTGCTCTTCACCTCTGCCTGCAGCCCAGAGACCTTCACGTGCCCTCCCCTTCCCCCTAGGAATATGATAAATAAATCACAGGGTCACACTCGGCTCTTGGTCTCGGTGATGCAAGCAGGGACTTGGAGCTGCTTCAAAGGCACATGGCACTGGAGGGGCACGGGATCCACCCTGTCCCCTGCACCAGGATTTACACAGGTGAGACCTGTGGAAATCAAACTGAGCCCTTCCCCACATCCTCTGCCAAACGGCCCTGATTTGGGGAACCCCATGCCACATCAACATGGAGCTCCCAACTGCCCAAGCTGTAGCACTGTGGGAACACCAGCATTTCTCGGTCTAGATACAACACAGCACGTATTATCTCTATTATTAATGAAAGATTAAACATTATCAAGAGCATTATTAATTTTAAAGCTACTAATAATTATCAGCTGTCCCTCACTTCACCCTGCAAGCCTGAGAGCTATAATGAAAGAGCAAATGCCAGCTTAGAGCATCTTTAACAGAGGCTGCCATGATCTCTGCAGCTCAGGGCCATGGGCATTTTCTGCAACCGGTGAGGAACCTCAGAGGTCTTCTAATGTGAACGACCATAAAAAGCTGGGGATAGCAGAAAAATAACTCTGTTATCCTTCTCTTTGGAAGAGAAGGATTCGCACCAACCCCCCAGCTCTGCAACACCAAGTTGTCTTCTTACGTCCGCACCCATATCATCACCCCGAGAGTCCAGGTTTGCACAGCGACCTGTGTCACGACAGTTATTAGATGGCGATAACCCATTTTAGCACCAAGGGAAAGCCTGCATCTCCAAAAGCGCTCCCTGCCCTCTTCCTCCCTGGGAAAATGCATCTCTTCACGGTCTTACAGCCAAACCAAAGTCACAACAGACCCTTCACCAATGAGTTCTCATGGGACAAGACCATCCCTGTGACCAGATAACACTCATCTCACCTCCCAAAAGCACCATCTGCTCCCATCAGGCACCCTCCACCAGCACCAGGGGGAGCAGGAGCAGGGCCATTTCTGCCCCGAATCCTCCAGCATCTCAGCAGGACAAGCAGAGCAGGGAGCCGCCAACCCCAGCAGAAATTCAGGGTGTCGGAAGGGCACGTGTGCAAGTGCAAAGCATCCTTTGTGCACCAGCAGTAACATTTTCCTGCTGGCTCTGGCACATCGGAATTGATGGTGAATCACATCTCCTCTGTATTTCACTTGGAGGAACAGAGAGAAAGAGGTGTTTTAGAGAGGAGAATCACAAAGAGCCCCTCCTTGGAAAACAGGCTATTTTTGGTACTATAATTCCTTTCCTGTGGAAAAGGGAGGGAGGCCCAAGAGATTGAGAGAGCTGCTGAAACCCTGAGAGGAATCCAGCAGCAGAGCCTGCAGCATAATTCAGATATTAAGGACCAACAACCAGGACCAAGACCCAGGTATAAAGACTGTACCAGCTTCAGGACTAAGATCTGTGCTTCAGCACACGTGTACCTACCCCTCCTGCCCACCAATACGAGATGCTGCGGGACAAGAAGGTGGCAAGGAACACTTTGTTTGCTTACCCAGATCTTTCCTAAGCATGCAAAGACCTGGCTCCTCATCCGAGTGCTAATTCTCACCCTCTTTCAACCCTTTTTTTTTTTTTTTGCAGCTTTTCTGCAAATCCAGAATACATTTGAGCGATCAGCACAATGTTTAGCGAGAAAATCGTATGCTACATTTCCGCTTGGCATGATTTTGAAATGGTTAAGCTGTTAAGCCCTGAAAGGGAAGTTTTAAGAATACAGTGGAAAAAAAGAAGCCAAAAACAAAAATAAACCAATAGTGGCAAAATTAGAGTGTGACATAAAGGAACCATTTGGATGGATCCCTTTTTCCAGAAAAACAGTGCATGCTGGCTGCCGCTTTCCAATGTCAGGATCTCTGCAGTTGTGTAGCACCTGGACTCTCGTTACGACAGCAGGGAAAATAACAAATTGAAAGTCAATGCTAGCACACGAGAGAGGGAGAAAGTTTTCCTAAGCTAGAATCAAACCTCTTACAAGCTTCTCTAAACCACAGCCACATTGCCCCTGCGGCCCCCGTTGCCCATCGCACTCTCCCCCAGCAAGGGGGATGCTATCGGGGCAGGAAGGTGTTGCTTGCCACACACCCAAGCGCTTGTGTAGGGACTGGAAATGGTCCAGGACGGGGAGAGGTCAAGGCAGGTACCCTAGAAATGCTCGCGTATCCACATTTTCCAGATAAATCCTTCCAAAGAGACGCAAATCCTGCCCTGGTCCATGGCTCACCTTCACGCAATACAACCCCAGCGATGCTGGTCCCTCTAAGGACAGTCAGGTTCTGCTTAAGGCATTCAGAGAGGACTCCCCACCTTCACCCCAACCAACTTACTGTGCACAACCCAGTGACAGCTGCACAGGCCCTATGTCCCCTGTGCCACTCAGAGACCCGTCCTGAATTACGCATTGCTTTGCTGCTGCGCAAACTGACCTGGTGACTTACTGATACAGCCAGGTACGGGGCTGAAGGACACAGCTCCGCTCACAACCATTTGACACCGATTTTTATCATAAAATGCAATGCAATGCTGGATCAAAAGACCTCCCAGAATCCACACATGTGACAATATCCCACTGAAGCTGTGACACATGCATTAAGGTAATGACAGTGCCAATAGCATTCATACCTGCTACTTTTAGATCCACCCAACCCAGCACAGCCGAGACAGACAAGGGCTCTTTTCCTCCCACTCCAGCCTCCCCTGGGTCACTGTGAAGTGTTTGCTATTCAAAGAGTTCTTGGAAGAGAACTCTGTCTCTCCTGGGAGGGTTTGGATCAGAGACATCAGGTTGGGTCACCTACAAAAGTAATGATAGGAAAAACCTCATTCCCCAGCATATTCACATCTGTGCACATCTCTGCAGAGGCCAAGCACACGCCTGATAAGGGCATCTCCCGTCCAGTGCTGTACATTGTCCCAGCTTCAGCTAGGCATGATAAAGAAGATGAATAAACAGCCAGAGACAGCCTTTTTCTCCATCTCCTAAAACTTCTCCAGCCTGGGTCCTCCCCTTCCTTTCTGAAGGGCCAGAGGACCTTGCGTTGGGTCCACGTAGTCACGGGATGAAACCCCTGACCTGTATCCCCAAATACCTCTGCTCTCCCTGGGAGAGCAGAGACTCGAGCAGCCAACCCACCAACTACATCCAACCCGGGAGGTGTTTTAAGACTTGCTCAAAGTCAACACCAGCCTGATACACCACTGGCAAAAGTCCTCCCTCAAGGGGGAAACTGGACTGTGGACTCCCAGAGGTCCCTTGCGCCAGCATTTCCGAGTCCCACCTTGCGATCTCCCCTCCTGGATTCGCTCTCCTCCACAACTGAGATTGCAATTCCTCTGAAAAGCTCTCTGTCGCTGTAAGTGGAGAATCTCATATCTGAAGCATTGACAAAACCCTGGGATTTAATTTTTATTGCAAAACCAAAGCCCCCTCTGCGCGTGGCTCTTCCCTAACGACATACAGCGTCTCTGTTGCTCTCGATTACTCCTGAATCACAGCACGGTTACAAACAGGTCACGAGACAGGGTAGAGCACACGGTGGTCTACAGAGGACTTGGGCTGAGAAAACAGCACAATAATTACGTTATCGCAAGTCAAAGGGCAGCATTTCCACTGCTAACATTCTCACAAGGAGGAAGGGAGGGGGGTTATTTACTCTGCGCTGGTGTTTCTATGGCAAATTGCTTCCACGGTGCTGGCTCAAGGAGGTCTTGCTCCCCATTGCTCTGGGAAGAAGGTGTTCAGGCATCCCCAGCCTCCGAGGAGGAGCCAGGCTGGCAGGACACAGCCTGGCAGCCTCGTCCCAGGGCACTATTTGTACTTCAGGCAGGCGGAATAATTCTTCTGCATAGGGTGGGTAAGAGCACAGTCCTGCTTGTGGTCAGGGATGCACCCAGCCTCCACCAGCCATCAGTGCACGTGGGCTCCGAGCTCCCTTTTGCTCTTTCGACCTTCCTCCACCCCATTTCCAAGTGAGCCAGTAGGATTTGTGGCAGGCTGGTGCTGGATCTTTAGCAGATGTCATACAGCTCGCAGAACAATACCTAAACAAGCACACACCACCTTCTTCCCTCATCCGAAGTGCCATGTTACCAAGTGCTGAGTCTTTTTAACGAAATTACTGTGCAAGCGTCCCCACTGCAGCACAGCAAAACAAATGAACAGAGGGTGAAAATAAATCAGTATCTACAGAGGAGGTGCTGCCCATAGGCACTTCAGGGAGAGTATGGGTATTTCTCCACACTGGCAGCCCAGTGACTCTCGGTGCAATACATGACTTCATGACAAAAGACGCTGAGAAAGTGCTGGAGGAAGACGGGAAACCGTTTTTCCCTTTCCTTTTGATTTACACATGCTTCTGCTGGCACTGGCTCCTGGACATGTATCTCTCCATGCTCAGCTACTGCTGAGCATGATAATATAGGGGCGCAGACCCAGGCATTCGCTGCCTGTGGGCTCCTCTGTAGATCAGCAGCGTGGTGAGGAAAAGGCTTATTTGCATTGCTGGCATTTGGTATTTGCAGCAGGATGCCGAGAGCACAGAATGGCCACGGTAAAAAGCATGCGATTTAACCTTCGCACCACGCACCTTCCTGAACGCATTACCCATCGCAGGGAAGATTCAACACCAGGTCTACCAGCCCTCTGTGCCAGCCCATGATGGCAAGGCAATCGAAAGCACCTCTCAACTGCCCAGAGAACGTGGTCAGGGCAAGGTCACAGCACCCAGCACCATCCCCGAGGCGGGGAGGAAGGTTCCTGCGACACCACTCAAGCCATCATAGCCCAGAGCAGCCCTTTGGCTCCTCTCAATCGCATCAAGGGTTCAGTCCTCAGCTACGGAGCTGGGAAACACCAGCAGAGCCTGGAAGACAAGCTGTTGCATTACCACACGTTCATCATCAGGAATGAGAGCACACAACTCAACACGAGTGTCCTCCATTGGCTTCAAGGGCACCAACACATTGAAATTCCCAGCTGATTCAGGGCTCTCATTTGCACTTTCATCACGGCCACAGCCGGGAGCTCTGCGAAGGCTTTCCTAGCAAACCCAGGAGTTCCTCTAGGACTGGCAGCATTGGTTTTCATCTCCGCAGTGCTTTATGGATGCTCCTGGAGCAGAGCATGGGAGAGCGATGGAGGGATTTTAGCTATTTATGAATTAGAAGAGTGGTTTACATATTTTAATGGGAAGATAGAAGAGATTTTGCTCAGAATAAGGGTGCTTTTTTCCTTCATTTTTTTCTAAATTGCTTTTCTAATCATTAGTACTTCTTGCCACGATGAACAACCAGGCAATTCCATCATGTTACCTTGGACATACCATGGCAGGCAGCTAATGCTATCGGTCATAAATCGTGTCCCTTTCAATCTCCATTAGATAGGAAGAGCAAATTTATTATGATGCATGTGTCATTACACACCAATGCCTTTCCATTATCATATAACTGGATACCCCCAAGGCTTATAATTTGCAGTATAATAGTAATTTTTAAAGAACCATTGGTAATCAATAGCACTCAGCATCCCTGTCAGGATCATTTGCAAAACAAATAACAACACTGATCTCAAACAACTTTACAGGAGGGATATTTAATCCCCATGAACTGCATTATATGATGCAAGGAATCCTAGACTATGTATCATGTATTTTCCTTGGATTAAATATCACTTCAATCAATGTTGCTACCAGCTGTACAATGCTGCCTGTGTTTTCACTAAGTAATGCTGAAGTATTGTCTTACAAATCGACATTAGCTACGTGCCGGGCACCAAAACCACATGGCAGCTCCTGGGGGCACGAGGAAGGAGGGCAAGGCGGAGGGCAGAGCGGGGAGGTAGCCACCGTGATGGTGCATGGGGAGCACACGGCAGCAGGCGAAGTTGGGGCACAGAGGGCTGCCGGGGATCCTACGAACCGGGCACTGCTGGGCCGAGGGGTCACAGCAGACCTTCACCCCGAGCGTTGCCTGCGGTGGGGCGAGCACAGGCGGTGCTCAGCCCCGTCCTTGCAGAGCCCAAGCCCTGGAGGGCTGAGCCCGGCAGAGGCGATCCTCCCTCCCGGGGTGGGTTTGCTCCGCAGAGCCCACCGAGGCGCAGACCTGCCCTCGATACCAGAGCCTCCACACCGAAATCGAATCGCCCAGCAGGAGGAGGTGCTGTTTTCAGCCCCTTGTCAATACACGGCTTGGGTTTAACCAAGTTACTACCTGTAACTCTACAGAAGTGCTAGGTAGTACTATTTAATGAGAGGTTCATCCATCTGCCTCATTAGCTAACAGACAGACCTTAAGGTCAACAGAGAGAGGCTCGATTTACTTACTGCTTTCCCTTTTCCTTCAGCATATACCGCCAGAGGCTGTAATTGGGAAGGTAACTTTGTCCTGACCGCCCCTGCCCTGCCTGCAGTCAGTCTGTCTCAAGCCCGTCCGCGTCCCAGGCCGTGACAACCTTTAATGGAGCTTTTACATATAAAAGTCAAGACAGAAGCAGCTGACCCGGCAGGACCCCGTGCAACCAGCGCACGGAGAGGCGCTCACGGGGACAGCACCGATGCCGGGGGCTGATGCAGCCCCAGGCGTACCTGGCCGTGCTGCAGCCCTCGAGACAACGCAGCCGGCATCCAGCCCAGGGCTCCCCAACCAGCATCTCCAAAGTCAGATTAAAGACGGCCACGATGTCCGTGCTTCAGCAACCTCGCTATCGGGGAGCCCGCGTTACCTGTTGCGCAGCCGAGAGCCGGCCAGCACCTTCATCTTTCCTTATAGATGGCTTTCCAAGGCATGAAATCCACATTTAAATTTCCTACACAGGGTTCTGCCTCTTTGGAGCTCTCCAGCAGAGCCATATCTCACTACTTGCAGCTGGAGACACCTTTAGCGAAATCTTCAGCTCCTACTGATGTGGAAAAATTCATGCATTTCTCTCCTCATGTAAGCACGGGTCTGGCATTCACGGCACTTCCCAGCGATAAGCCCCAAATCACTCATCACTAGAAACCCCGCATTTTGGTAAGGATGGACAGAGTCGGGATAAAAAAAATAAAAACACATCACTCTTGGACCTTAACTAAACATTTTAACTGCTGGAGATTACAGAATCCTATTTAGCAATATCAGAGAGCATTTTCCGCAGAGGAAACATCTTCAACCCGGCTATAGGAAGCCAGGAAAATTAAATATTTTGGAGGAAGAAGAAACTCACAGAGTTTTTCTTGGTTTTGGTTCATTTTTAGAGACAAATGTGTTTTGGAAATGGGATTAACTGGGGTGTCCTGGCACTCCTTCCTGCTCAGTGGCATCTCGACTGGGCTACACGCTCCTGCAAGCTCCTGGGCTGCCCCAAGGAAAACACCATTACAGAAAATATGGCTATTTTTAAAGCTAGAAGGACAAATTCTCCTCCCAGTTACACCAGTGACCTCATGACTCTCCACAAGGTTGGGCAGGCACAGTTCTGATTTGGGGCTATTCTGAGCGTCCTCCGGAGCCACCAGGCACCCAGCAGGCAGAAAGCACAGAGGAGCAGGATGAGGCCCTTGCCTCCAGATAGTCAGACCCAACCTGTTAAGACACGGATAATTTTCACCAACTAGAGGGTAAAATGAATCCCCTGTTCCAATAAAACACTTTAATTAAAGCCCTTCAGCCAGTCCGGGGCTGGAGGGGGGTCCAGCCGCTTCCCCCATCTGAGCACGGACCCGAGCAGGGCTGGTGTCCCTGCTGCCATCCCTGCTCAGGCATTACACACGCACATGTAGCACAAACTCGGTCAGGGCTCTTCCACAGATTAAGTATTTAAATGGTTTATACATTACCATCCCTTTTAATTTAAAGAAGATGGAATTGCTATAAACCGACTTGGGCTGATTTGCTCTCCCCACCACCTTTTTTTTCTTTTTTTATTTTTAATCTTCCACCTGCAGTTTCCTCAGGCTGTCATCCAGCACAGCCTCAGAGCTTCACGAGCACAATCCACACTGGTAAATGGATGGAGACCTCTAGGAAAAGCTCCGATGCTGCACAGTGATGAGGAAGCACCTTTCGCTCTCTCTTGAGCCAGCATCTGGGCTACGGCGGGGCCAAAGGGATACCACATATCAAAAGGGTTGCGGAGCTTGGACATTCCCATCTGCCTTTACCTGGCTGGGATGAGCACCACCTGCCTTGTCACCCAGCCCAACCTGTTGGTGTCACCCTCTTTGGGAGCTGCTGCTCTCGCCCCCAAGGCAGCAGCCGCATTTTAGCTGCTGGTGACACCAGTAAAAGCAACATCTGGGGCAAGCTCTGGAAGACACAACACAACCAACATGTTATTCCTACCAATGTGCTCAGACACAACCCAAAACCTCCAAGACTATCGGGCTGGGAGGAATTTCCCATCTCATGAGGTGCAGGGGATATCCTATCGCAACACTCAGGCTTTCAGCCCACTGCCGTGCCCAGGAGGCTGCACACACGTACCGGCTTCATTAGCAAACTCGATGGACAATGAATGATCAAAGCAACCAGCAATTCTACCCAAATTCACCCCCCATGTTCTCACCCTGGAGGCCAGGAGACCCAACGCTGCTGCCTGTGGTGCAAGGGGAGAGAGGACACATCCGCGGGCAGGGAGGGAAGATCTCTCCCTTGGACTGCAGAAGCCTAAAGATGGAAAACGCTTACAGCTGTGTACGCATCCATATGCATAAGAGAACAGGCCCTGATCCAGCACACGCTTACGTCAATCTGCCGTCACCAAGATTTAGGAGAACATTTAAATTAAGCAAAAATTTCCTTGCGCTGCAAAACTAAGGACAAAGAAAGGAAATAAATCTCGCGGTTAGAGCAGAAGCAGGTGTCAAAGGACTTGGTCCCAGCACAGGCTGCAGCACCAACACCCCGGGTAACCCCAGGCATGTCACTTCACCTCCGGGTTTGCCCACCGGATGCAGCTGCCAGTTCCCCTTACGGCTACAAGGGGCTCTCAGAGGGTCACAGAAAACCTGACCAGCTTTGAAGGCTATTTCCCACCTGGTGCCCATGGCCGGCTCTTTACACGCTATTTGCAGAAGAGCCGGTGACCAGCAGCTCCAAGGAACCCCACAAGCTCTGGCTCCGAGTAGCCGCTTATAACCTAAACCACAGAAGAAAGTCAGGATTTGCAACAATACTTCCGATTTTGCCTGCTGAAAATAAAGACAACAGCATTTCAAAACAAGTGGGGAAAAAAAAGCAAGATCAATAAGTGAAACACTTATTTCCCAACCCAGCGTAATTGAAATGAAGTGTATTACTCTGCTCACCATCACAAGTAAGAGTTCCAGTGCAAGACAGAGCGTGTCATCCTCAGGGCTATACACATGATGCTGTTTCATGGCCATTTTGTTAGTAAGATAGAGACTGGAAATGACCCAAAAAAAAAAAAAGAAAAAAACAGAACAGGAACTAGTAATTCTTCACTGAGACAGAGGAAAAAGCCACACAGAAAGTTTGGGGCTTTTTCTTAAAGCCCATGTGGACTTAGAGCACCTACAACTGAGTTCACAACTGGAAAGGACTTTAATACAGAAGAGGGCTTTTCTGCAAAACCGTTAACGACGCTCAAGATTAACAAGCTGACCCACACAGTAAACAACAGGACAAACTTCTCTGAACTTTGATGGGGTGGTGATGTTCACTTTGCTTGTAAGCATCACGGTCGGACTCGACGATCTTAAGGGTCTTTTCCAACCTAAATGATTCTCTGATTTCCTGGGGAGCTTTAAGAATCGCATCCCACAGACTTATTTCCCCTTCTTTCTTTAAAGGTGAAGCAGTTCCACAGACTCCACAGCCTGCTTTCTGCTCCCTTGTGAACTCGCACCCCTGTTGAAACATGTTGATTTATTGACGTTTTCCTTTCACTCCTCTGTAGTCGATGTTCTCCAGCAGCAGCTGCGTTATTCCTGTGCCTGCGCTTCGGCATTTCCCTAGAGAAGGTGAACAGGAGCCAGGCTGAGTGAGCGCCACAGGGTGGGCTCAGCTGGGTGTCCATCCCCCCCCCGCACCCCACCCAGCCCTTTTGCACCCTGCAGTTCAGTCCTACCTGCCCGCACGGCAGAGCTGAGCGGATGCACAGCTCAATCCCATTCCCACCTCGGTGTCCCACTCTGCAAAGCACAGCCTTTTCCTAGCATGGACCAGGTCCCCCCAGCCTCCAGGGACAGAGGCTCAAACCCAGACAGCATAAGAGTTCAATGGTGCCATAAAACACAAGAGATAGGTTTGAACTCCTGGATTTTAAACAGAAAGCCACTTCCAGCAGCTCTCCGTCCCCTTGGGCCTCACGCCAGACCTCGCAATTCACTGCTCAGCGCCGCCTTCCCAGGAGAAGGCGGCTGGAAGTGACGCTACTGCAGTGCCTCCCTCCATCCCCAGGCTCAGTGACACCAGCGGTCACCTCCCTCGCCCTGCCAGCCCCGACGGATGCCCCGTCTGTCACCCTTCGCTACGTCTGCCCGCAGCGCTCGTACCTGCTGCGCCCCGAGCAGGGGCAGAACCAGCACTAGGGTTATGGGCTTTGTTTCCAAGCCACACCCTGGGGCAGGAGTCAAGCAGAAGCAGGTATTTTTATACCCCAAATCAGATGTTTGATATTTATTTTTTTTTTTTAAAGAAAAAAATTGCCCTTTTTTTTTTTGCATTGCTTTAACAATTTTCCTCTTTTTGCCATGAGCGCTCAGAAGGGTGGGTGGGAAGTGCCCCTTCAGGGCTGCCCCACACACGCACCCCTGCTTTTACTCAAGCAGCACCAGGCACAAACTTCTCAGCACAGTGACGAAAAGGAACTACTTCAACTCCTCAACTGTCCCACGCTTTTTCCTTGTGATCAGACTGACCAGTTGTCCAGCCTGGAGAGGGAAGAATTAATAACGTCACAAGACGAACACTTGGGCCACGCAATCACCATCTCCCCCTCAAATACCTTGGTGAACCACCAGCTTTAATGGAACCAGCACCGAGCTGAAGTCAAGACACTTCTCCTTTGACAATGCTCTGTTGCGACAACTTTATTTTGATGCTACTGGATGATTAATGCTTACAGCCGCTGTCATTTCCTTTGATAGATTTTGGGGCTGTGGAGCGACATTTGCTCAATGCACCGTTCTTGAAAGGCTGCGCTCACCGTAGCCTAGAGGAGAGGAGATCTCCGTGCATCCAGCCGTCGGCAACCAGACTCTGCCAGCTGCAGGCGGCCAGGAGAGTTACTTTGAGGAATCTGGGGATGCTTACGGAAAGCCTTGCCTGGTAAAGGCTGCAGGGCGAGAGGAAGGTGTTGTATGAGATGAGTTTGTCTCATTCAGTGGAAAGAGAAGAGACTGTTGGTTACAAACATCACAGCCGAGAGCCGTAGCAGACTGTGCTGTTTTGCCACAAACACGCTGGAAGATCAGATCCCGAGCTGAGCCGCAGCCGTACTGAGCTCTCACAGCTGCTCTTGAAGCCAAAAAGCATCCAAAATCAGATTGATCAATCAGTAAGACAACACACAGACAAACATCTTAAGTGTG
>VYXH01004457.1:98020-117636 GCA_013397275.1 Burhinus bistriatus | reverse complement strand
AAAACTGAGGATTGATTACAGATGTTTCCTTAAAATAGCATTTTGAAACATCTTAGTATATTAAAGCTATGGGGACATTCCTTAAAACTTATGCCTGTTATCAACCTAAGGTTGAAATTAAGAAAATTATTATTTTCTTTAGAATGTTCTTCACTATGTATATAAATTAACTTTTATCCCCATCACAATTTGTTTTCACAGCTGGTCTTTTGACTTCTAATCCTCAATTTGGCTCCTGAACAGAATACAAACATCAGGTTTTTTATTTAATATTCAATCCCCTACTCCAACCCCTGTCAGAAACCAACTTGTGAAAACTAGAATTGGAGAGTATATGCAAGTGTATTTTAATTGTTCATTAAAAGCCTTCTGTGCAATTTTTTAAGTAGTAGTAGAGCAAGAAAAACCTGGATAGTCACACCCCCGTCCATGAACTTATAGATTCTCACACAAAAGTAATTTCGCGATCTTTTCCACTTCAGTTTTCAGAAACATGTGCCAGCTGTAATAGTCTGTATTTAAGACAACATACAAATGAAAAGGTTTTCTTTGTACTTCATTTATAGAAACTGCGTCTTTCTCTCTCAAGATGGATTAATGAGTAGACTAGTGAGAGATGATAAAATACTCCCAAAAATATTTATACACAAAGTTCATAAAATAAAGATGTANAGTTTTCAGAAAAACTGAAAAATAAAACTGAGGATTGATTACAGATATTTCCTTAAAATTGCAGTTCTTTTTATCAGAGTCCAGTTATCAATATTTATAAACAATTAAACTCTAATATAACCATTCTGTAAAAGCCTGTTGTGGTATTGCAAGGAAACAGACTTTAAAATTTCAGATTTTGACATAAAAAATAGGCTTAATTACAAAAATTCTTTGTTAGTGGCAAATAGACTCATGAGAAATAAGAACAATGCATGTAAGATTATTTGATTCACAGACTTATCAAATCTCACTTTTACTTATACAGAATATACCAATAAACACATAGCTTTCGATAAGACACATGACCTTCAGTTCTGTTGTTTGTTACAATTTGTTAATTCTTCCTTTCCATCAGCAATTACCAAAGTAGAGCAATAATACAAACGCATCATGGTACTTTGCCCTGTATGAAATGCATTATGTACGTAACTTGTCAACTTCTTTCAGATGATGAAGAAAGATCCAGAAGAAGTGAATATTTTCCTCAGTTATTTTAATGGGTATTTTAGCAGCTAAAAAAAAAGATGCTTTAATTTTCATGATGCAGTTCTTAATCTGCCTTTTGTTTGAACCACAAACCAGGAATTCAAGAAAAATTGCCCATTCATTGAGATTCAACAACTAATCAACTTCAAAAATGATATCATGCAGAGAAAAAAATGATTTGGATTTTAAGTATATGTTTTTTCATCATTATTCTCCAGTTATTTTGTTTAGGTTTTTTGGTTTGGTTTGTTTGTCGTTTTTTTTTGAGTATAGCTATGCCTACAGCATTTCTGCCTTGCTCCTCCAAAGAAAGTATTGGAGCTGAAACCCATTAATCATGAAGGGGTTGTGCTTTACATTGTGACATTGGACATGCTAGCCCCTAATCAACCAAAAGCACTGTCGGGGCATTTAACTCAGTTTGAGGTCTAGAAAGGAAAACCATACATTATTCAGAGATGTCTGGAACACGAGGATCAGGAAGACAGATTGCACGAAGAAGTGCAAAATTAAAGGAGTCTTAGGTTCTGACATGGATGCAATAACTTCAGAGAAGATGAAAAGTGTGGAATAACAGTAATGGAAACTTTATTTATTGACCAAAACCGCTGTACTACAAGTTTCCTATCTTAGTGAGCTATCAGATAATAATGATCTTCAGATGCAATTGACCTGGGTGAATTTAAACTCATGACCTGAACGTGACAGACCATATATTGCACTATGAGTTCTCAAAGACAGCAATTTGGCTTTGAGAATTACTTTTTTGAAATAGATAAAAGCATAATAAACTTTGCATGGCATAAACAGGGATCACACAATAAATGCTAGAAGGTTGATTTTAGAATCACCTAGGATCATAAAATCACCTAGGTTGGAAGGGACGTTTAAGATCGTCGAGTCAAACCATTTTCATCAACTTTTTTCTGATAAAGCGAAAAGATTAACAAATTGATAATTTGCAACCCTGTAACAACTATTAGATATTTGGTCTTGTAAGTTATGAGGAGGACACAGGTTGAGAAGCATTTATAAAGCCACCAGCTAAATTCCAATTCTTTCTATTATACAGATACTCAGAAATACTTCAAAAATTCAAAGCAAAATAGTTTTTTTAAAAAAGTAATACAGTGCAAACAGTCTGAAAGACAGGCATTTTGATGAACCATCATTTCAGACTGCGTATATTATACATTTCTGTAAGTCCTAAAAAAGATACATGGAAAAGGGCTAGCTCACCTTTCTTTTTTTCTTAACCTCTCTTTTTACCTTTTCATTGCCATTATCTCCTGAATTTCACTGGCTGCAAGTCTGTGCAGGCAGCTGTTTCACCTGGATCACAGCTATATCATTCTAGTACTAATTCTACTCAAAATAATTGTACAGATTATAAGAAAATAAGCAAATTGGGATTTCTGTTTGAACAGAATTATAGGAGTGGTATTTGTTTCCTCATTGGGCAAATAAAGACGTTTCTCCCAAATGTCTTTAACATGATGTAGAAAAAGTGGCAAATGGAAAAAAAAAAAAAAACACAAAAAAACCCCAGAACAACAAAACAAGACTTCCAGCTATCATCCATTCACTTCTATCTACTTCTATCAGTATCTACATAGAAATACTAATGATTCTGTTATACACCTATTTTAATAAGTAAGAGTAATTATATTAATAGCGTGATTGCAGAAGAAACTCCAAACTTAATGACCCCTTGAGGAGAAAGCTTTTTTTGGCTGTGTTTTTCTTCTGACATAAAGGTACTTCCAGCATAATTACTTTCAGGACTTCAAAGAGGGTAACAAATCATTTCTGGAGGTGGGCAGGTATCAAGGTTCAGAAGAACTTTCTCAAATTCATGGGTTAACTCTGTATTTTGACCTGGCAAATCTGGTCTTCTACTGGGAAAACCTGGGCAGTATCTTACAGAGGTGGCCAAGGTCTTCAGGTCATGGCTACTCCACTGTAAGGTGTGGCAGTACCTTCACCAGTGTTGCCAAAATCATGGAATCAGAGAATAGTTTAGGTTGGAAGGGACCTTAAAGATCATCTAGTTCCAACTCCCCTGCCATTGGCAGGGACATCTTCCACTAGATCAGGTTGCTTAAAGTCCCATCCAACCTGGCCTTGAAAACCTCCACGGATGGGGTATCCCCAGCTTCTCTGGGCAACCTGTTCCAGTGTTTCACCACTATCACAGTAAAGAATTTCTTCCTAATATTTAATCTAAATCTTCCTTCTTTCAGTTTAAAACCGTTACCCCTTGTCCTATCACTACACTACCTGAAAAAGAGTCCCTCCCCATCTTTCCTCTAGGCCCCCTTTAAGTATGGAAATGCCTTTATAACATCCCCCCAGAGCCTTCTGTTCTCTAGGTTAAACAATCCCAAGTCTCTCAGCCTGTCTTCATAGGCTATGTGCTCCAGCTCCCTGATCATCTTCATTACAAATCCTGTGGTTACACATAGTTATGAGAATACTTTCTGTGGGACTCATCCATGCCTGTTATGTGCCACACCACTAATGGGAGGACCTGCAAAATCTGGGCACAGAGCAGAGAGTTAGAGGGTGGTTGCTCTCCAGGATTCACATCTGAGGGCCCTTGGGAGGGCAAGTAGCCAGGTGAGCACTGCCAATGTGGTGAAACACTCTGATGGGCCTTGCAGGGCATGGTGATGAGCAGTAAATGTAGGTCACGCCAGTGTAATATCCCTCTTACAAGGCAGGCTTCAAAATCAAAGTTCATTTAAAGTACAGCTCCATAATGGCTCCATAACTTGTCCAACTTGAAAACACAAACAAGATTGATGCATTACAAAATAATTTTGTGTCCTCTACAGTTTTAGTGAGTAAAGAAAAACAATGTAACCCATTTTACGTAATTTTACCTAATGAATATTCTCTAGATGTGTGTTTAAAAAAAGGTCACTAAAATATAACTAGCAAGTTTGTATATATAACCAAAAATCTAGGTCTATGGTCATCTTTCTCACAATCCATTTTCATTTACCAGGCATCTTCTTATAACTACACCTCCAATGCCTCACTATGCTACACATCCAAATGAACTTTACAGCAGAAGTTTTATAAAAGTAACTAACTCTATATTTCAGACTCCTTGGCTGTTGTATATTATAGAAATTTCCACCAGTGCAAATAAGTATTTCAGAACGCCATGCTGCTACCTTCCTTCCAAGATTAAAGCTGATAATTTCATTTTCTTGTGGAATCCTCTTTCTTTACCAAATTTCAGTGCTTGACCTTTCATGTCATGGCTGACAAGCTTGCCAACATTTTTTTTTGTATGTTTTATTGAAGGGTTACCTAAGGTGATCATTATCTTGGTCTGATTATACTGAATTATTCTACTTTAGCATGAACAACCATTCTGCAATGCCAGTTATCATATTCCTACATCCAATTTCTTTAATTGGCAAAAATGGACAGAAATTGACCTTTTCAGCCTCCAGAGAACATTCAGCACTCTAAATGACTTAGTCTGCTTTCTTACTGAAAAATTGATGGTACCAGCTGGCCAGTCATCTCTGATCAGGTAGCTCATATTTAAACAAACAAAGACACAATCTTCAGGAAGATTGGTATGTACAACAAATAAGAATATGAGATAAATCTGAAATGAAAACACAACCATTGTAAACACTGAAGACATAACAAGTTATATCTATCGATTTGTCTTTAGAAAAATTTTATTAATTCCTTCACATATGTTAGAAAATGACCACTTAGCCTCTCCAGATTTTCTCAGCTAATCTGCTTGTTCTTATTTATTTATTTGTGTCTGTATTACTATTGTTCATCAATAAACAAGTAAAACATCCTTTTCTACACATTTCAAGGTCACAAGCAGCACTTAAAAAGCATGGATACCAAATAGTGTTCTGTCCTTCAAGGATGTAGGTTGTCCTACTATAAATTTTTAATAGAAACTTCAGTTGAAAAACCTCAGGTCTTTATTTTCATCTCATTTCATTTCTAATTGCTTGGTTTCTTGTTTCAGTTTATTTGACAGACAATGACTGAATTTATTGTCTGTTAAAACCCCTGATCAAACCTTATCCAAGATGGCTGGACCCTTTCTCTTCCTGTGATGCAGACATGCATAATAAGACAAAACTTGATGTCTTCCAGCATTTTCCTATAACCCATTCTTTTCATTTGCTCTCATAAACTGTCTTGGTAACAAATTGTCAGTCTTTCAATTTACAAACCAGTAAAATAGCAAGTGGTTTTCTTGTTGGTGACTACGGGTGAAATCCCACCCTAGGATGATCCAAAGTTTTCACTGACTGCTTCTGATAGAACTTCAATGAGAAACAGATACTTGGGTAGGCCTTTGCTTTCAGCAAGCATTTCATTTGACAAGGCATTAAACTCTCTCCCATGAAATCATCATTCCCTACAAACTCCTCAAATAAAAAACAGTGGGCTTTTCAGCCAGCTTTCAAAGCACGTTATTACTCAATATATGCTGTGGCTTTACCAAAGCTATGAAAGTCACCCAGGATACCTCCAGGTATCCTCTGTTCTGCCTGCGCTTTACAAGCACCAAGCACTCGTTGAGTGCACAGCAAACAACTGTAAAAGAAAAAAGCTGTAAACTCACCATACAGTTGGCAATTCTTTTTCTAGTCTGCATTTCACCACTTCCTCCAGTATTTGGAAAGTTTCACAAAAGGTTAATAATCACTCCATTAAACCACGTCCTCTGTAGCAGCACAATGTTTGTCTTGCAGAATTTTTTGCAGCTTGGAAGGTGTCTCCAATATTCTTATAACTGGATTTCCATTAAAGTCAATATTATTTACATCCTCAGGACATAGACATAGAGGTGCAAATACTGAGAAAATCTCTTTCTTAAATGAGGTATCTTTACATGATAAATTGATGAACACTTTCAGAGTTCAGCCAAAGCTCAACAATGTTAACATTCGTTAACTAAGCTGTGCTAAAAATTAGTAATCGCTTCACCTTCCCAAGTCTTGGGAGACTTTTCATGAAGCAAAGTCTCATATATATATGGAATATATCCATGAATATATCCTTCATATATATGGAATATATCCCTGAATTAATTCAAAAGTTAAAATCTTTCAGCAACTGCTCACATAAAGACAAAGATTTACTTAATGGTTACTGTCACATCAATGCATTTTAGAAACCACCAACAAAGGGGCCACGCTGGCATACAGAGAGAGACAACATGTTCCTCTAGTCATAACTAGTGAAAGGTCAAATGAAGTGTATGTCCAAGTTCTTGTTTGTGTGGGACTGAAGAATATGGGATATGTTTCTCCATTTATTATAGTGGGTGCCCTATAATGCATTTGTTTGTTTTATTCCTCCTTTGTTTAAAAAATAAGTGTTTCTTAAAACAGACATTATATGGTATTTTATTATTTAAAGGGTTCTCGTTCAGAGAACATGAATGGTACTAAATTCATCACTGACTCTCTATCATCTTTAAGCAGAAGGATTATAGTGAAGAAATTTTTATTTTTTTTTTTCTATGCCTTATCTACAGTCTCACAGGGAGAGGGCTATGGGAGACCTAATTATATTCACAATGAACTCAGAGGAAAGTGGTTCGGAGGTGAAATTTTCATTAAAACAATTACTCATATCTCCATATGCTAATCCATATACAGATGCTGAAATCTAGAATGAGGAGCTTCTAAAATATGTATCAACTATATTTGAGTGTTAATGAGCTTTCTGAATACTTGTCATGAGACGTCGTGTGCTAAGAAATTTGATAAATCCCAGTGACAGAGAGGAATAGACTCATTCAGACAGTGAACCTTCAAATTATATTCAAAGCATGACATTTTCCTCCATGACGTATCCAAATTACCCATTAACCAAGGTAAGTGGAAACAATCTGACACCAAATGTCACCAGCAACATGCATAAAGGTCATTAGCTTGTTAATGCTACCCTAAGCACTTGTGCAACATAGGATGATATTACTTGCATTACATGCCATAAGAAGGGTGTGGAGTTTTTAAAAAACGTTATGTATGAAATGATACAGAACAATAAAACATCAGGAAGAGGAGAGTTGCAAGTGAGTGTTTAATAGTAGAAAAGACAATGACAATAATTGCACTTCATGTTCAGAAGGTAAAACTTAAGACACAATTTTTGACATAAAAAACCTCCGTAACTTGAAGTTAAAAATTTGTTAGCATTTTCTTCATGGTTATCTTGAATAGTACTTAGTGACATCTAATATTGTGTGGCAACATTTCTATCTTTTCTCACATTTGAAATTCAGGTCTAATAGTTCTTTCTCATTGACATGACTAGGACATTACAAACTTTTGCATCTCTCTTCAGATCAAGTAATCCCTTCAGCCTGGTTGATATTGCAAAATCTCCTCCAGGCATTTTCTTTTTAGCACTCTAAATGAGATAGTGTTCAGCTCTCTTGCATACTTATGCTGCATACGAAAGTGAGGAACATTTATAACTTGCTGAAATAAAGTGATGGTAAAAAAGTTTAAATTTAACCTTAAGAAAACTGAAAAGTGATGCATCTATTTCTATATTTTCACTCAGATTAAAGATGCTTACAAAATACAGAGGATCTGCAAATGTCTGGGTGATTCAAAGAAGCATTAAGGAGTCTGATGTCCTTAGCTGTATGTCTATGACCAAAATCATAAATGAGATTAGGCTACCAAGAAGCAGGGAAATAAGTTGTTCCTACATTTTAAAAGTTTTTTGCTATTGTCAAATGCATATAAAATTATTTAAAATTATGCCATTTCTTTTAAAACAAAATAATAATTTATAAGTTTTATTTCTTATATAACCGTTTAGGGTCAGATTCTCAAGTGCAATAGGCATGCAATATTAAACTCGGTTTAAGCAAGTGACAGTCCAGATGGAGTGGAAGTTAGGCATCTCAATATCTTTGGGGATTTGAGTGATGGTAAACCATAACAAAGCAAAGTAAATGAGGTTCACAATGTCAACCAGAGACAGCTATTTCAGAGGAAATAATAAAAAAACCCCAACTGTGGGTTGTGAAAAATACTGTGATTTTTTCCACCAAAATCAGCATTCTTACTATTGGGACTCTATTGCACTTATGCACAAGCTCAAGACGAACTATGTGGTTTCCTTGAGTGATTTATATCTTTGGGAGGAAACACGCAGACAAATTTCAGAACAGACCTGCAGGCTCAAGCCACGTAGTGAATTTTCTCTATACTCATCTGTGTTGGAAGTATATAGCTTCGATCTTGTTTAAAAAGATAAATTACTTTTCCCCACCAACCTTTCCTACATTTACCCCTGCAAATGAGTGGTTGAGATCTACGTGCTCTCTGCTATTTTGACTTAATTTTACCTTGTATTAAAAACGTACTTTGTCTGAAAGTGTTCTATAGAGGTATGCAAGTATCGTAGATTTCTGCAGCATTGGTAAGGTTGTGCCCTCTAAATATCAGTGACTTCAGTACAGACTTCAAAGACTTTGAAGTGGCCAGCTGTCCTGGTTTGAGGCCATTCCACCGGATTGGGCCAATCGAGCCCAAACCACGACACCAGCGAGATACACAGATGATGCAACACATCATTTGCATTTTCAACAAAGCTGCTATAACTGTGACACAGCTAAGGTACACCTCTCATATCCCTGAATGTAACTGAAACATGCCGTGCTTTCCACTGCTGGAGAGCTGAGATATTAGCTATTCCACTGGCCGCTCTCTAATTCTCTTTGAAATACTCGGGAAAGCAGTGAGTCTGAAAATGATTAAACTATGTATCATAAATAACTGATAAGCTATATTACAGTTTTTATTTACCAATAGTTTGTAATAAGAGAAGCCAATTATGTTAATAAATATACATACGTACATCCAAAGGGAGAGGAGAGGGGAAAGGGAGGAAGGGAGGGAAGAATCGTTTCATTTTCTACTAAAATGCAGCATGCTGTGGAATGAAATGAAGCAATTAACAACAGTGCACAGAACTGCACAAGACCGGAAACGAATACCACAGCAAATTAAAGATGCAAAGGATAATTACATTCAGCAGACTGTAATTACCCTTACTGGTATCTGTCCAGTGCACAGGGTCCAACTCAGCAGCTCAGTTAGTCCGAAAGCCAGCTCCAAAGAGCACGTGCCCGGGGTGAGTGTGCCGAATACTGGCTTGCACGTGGGCAGCTGCTTACTCATGAGCTCAGAGACAACCCCATAAAGCCTGGCCAATGAAGCCTGTGACCAGAATGGTGCAGCAAAAAGAGACCATCAGTTTCTACCAGGCAAGGATAAAGCCTCGTCTCTTTTATTTTTTCAGGCACATGCTTCCTTTCTGTCCATCAGCTAACTAAATGATAACTGTCACAATTAAAAAAATGCCGCAGTTAATAGACATTGCAGCTGCTTGATAATTTCAATTAAGTTACAAAAAGCTGCCGCTGACATAACTTTCTCTTTTTCTGACTGGTATCACCAAAATTCTGGAAGGTATTATATTGACAACCAAGTTTAACCTGATATTTTTTGAATGCAACTGTCAGACATTTTTTTTTTTTGTTATGATATTTACATCTTATCTGTCCTATGTATGACTACCTAATGTCTGTAAAGAACTCACCAAGTAAAAAAGGAACATAAGAAGTTCAGACATAACCTAAAGTCAGAACTCCTGTGCTTTTCTACTTCCTTCTGCATTTCCTTGCACCTGACCTCAGCAGCTTCTCATTAAATAAATGAAAAGGATAAGGCAAGAAGCATGGCACAGCACAATGCTCAACAAAGTCAGGATTATTGGGTTGGTACTTCTTATCCACATCTATTAATTTTGCCAATTTTTGTTCATTATTATTTTTTCAAAGATTCACAGACTGGCTGTGCCTGGGAGACACCTCTGGAGATCACCTGGTCCAAGCCTCTGCTCAGAAACATCAAATTGCCTACGGCCGTGTCCAGTTGAGTTTTTAATATCTCCAAGGATGGGGACTCCACACCATCTCTGGGCAACCTGTACCTGTGTGTGACCACCTGTGTAGTGAAGAAGTTTTTTCTTATGTTTAAGTGGGATTTCCTGTGTTTCAGTTTGTGCCCATTGGCTCTTGTCCTGTCACTGGGCACCACTGGGAAGAGTCTGGCTCTGTTGTCTTTACTCCTCAATCAGGTATTTATGAACATGGATAAAGCCCCCTGAGCCTTCTCTTCTCCAGGCTGAGCAGTCCCAGCTCTCTCAGCCTCTCCTCATGTGTTGGATGCTCCAGATGCTTGATCTTTGTGGCCCTTCACTGGGCTTGCTCCAGTAAGTCCATGTCTCCCTTGTACTGGCGAGCCCAGCACAGGTTTTATTTTCTAAAAGAAGAAGTAAGGCTGCTCTGTCACAGCCATCCGAGAAGCAGCTACAACTTAACATTGTGGTCTGAAAGTAGAAACAACACACCTTAAAAACTGGTGCTGAAAATCCTTCTCACTGTCCATAAAAACACCTTGATGTTTTACTAAGGAGTTTTCTAAACAAATGTATGAGTATATTTTGTACATAACTAAGTTCTTTAACTAAGTTTCTATTTTTGTTATCCACAGTTACTCATTTTACTGTGAATCTCCCTTAATTTTGTAACTTTCTTTTGGTTTGCTCCTTAATGGAAAAGTTACTTTTGGTACTACTGATTTTGTATATGCCACTATACATGTAATAAGCTATTCAAACTTCCCCGATTCTTTTTTTTTTTCATGTAAAAAAATCTTTATAAAAGAAAAGGCTTAAAGGGTATTCAGTCTCAAGGTATATTATACTGTGACAGCTTTATGAGTTTTTCTCCAATTTGTTGCTAAGGTAAAAGAATATTTGTAATGAACAATGAATGGGTTTGTCACTGTAAAAATATATTCATTATATGATACCTGAGGGTTTATTAATGTGTTTCAAGCTTGCATTTACTGATAAAATCATAAAGTGTCTACATCATTTTCTCATCTAAGCCCCTATGTTTGGTTTGCCTTTAATCTCTGAAACTTCAGTGTTTCCAGAAAAAAAAATATATTTGAAGAGGAATGGGAAAGGTAAAGGGATAGAAATGCCCGTTATAAAGTAACCACACTGATGTATTCTAAAGTATCTAAGAACAATATAATTACAATCATGTCTATTTTTCATGCTGTTTATTCAAAAAAACATTGGCAGAATTAATTAACATAAGATCTATAAGTGCCTATAAGAATTACCATAAGTGCCCATAAGAAATTAGGTGGTTAATTGATAGTTTATCTGAAGCTTTTCTTTCCATTCCAGGATGGATTTAGCAGAGAGTATTTTGGAAAACACAGTAGGTATAAGGGTATGTGCTGCCCTTTGTGAACCCCTTTGACCTACATATGGGAATGTATGACAAGAAGATGCGGTGTTGCAGAACTGGAGCAACAGTGTCCATCTCATGCCCTTCCGAATGTCGTCTTTGGCATGACAATGCATAAGGAAAGACAGTCCAGCTGAAGGATTTCAGACACTTTCAGCCACCAGCCGCAGGGAGACGTGCTGCAGACTGGGCTTCCTCAGTGAGAGGGAGTTTACTGAGAAAGATGAAAAAATGGAGGATGGGGGGCAGGGGACAGGGGATGGACCACAAAAGGGAAAAATAAAGGAAGAGTTTGGAAACTAGTATTAGGAATTTTGCTGCTAAACAGATCTGTAACATTTATGGGAAATTTCTTTACTGCAGTAAAAATTATTTAATACAGCAAATTCAAGCAAGACTACTGAAGACTTTATGTAATGTTTCAGGATGGCATGGAAACAGTTTAAAAATATGCTGGAGAGCTCTGGGTGAATTTCACCCCTGCTGTGTTTTACGACTATCTGGGAGCTGTTGCTAGCATTTATCAAGTCATCATACCAATTACAGACCCTTACTGGAGACTATATGCCCTCTGTGAGAGCAGGAACAGAGTTGTGTTGCTCTGGATAAACAAGAACCCATTTTCTGTAGGTGGTTCTAGAGTACCACCAAAAAAGGGTCACAACTTCCACCTAAAAATGCCAATATAATTCACGTTCTTAAGCATGTATTACAATGGATCCATATAAATATACTGTTGTTGCTACATAACCTATTGGATTCACTGTTACCTTCTCTGAAAATCACATACAATTCCATTTGGTATTGCTAATTTGATCATATTTTCAGTCACCCAGTATTTCAGCTTTCTCGTAAGGGATAACAAGGACATAAAATGTAATCATAATGATAAATCAACTCTTAGGAAAAATATTTATACTATCTTTGAGATAGGACTAGTATAATGGAAATACTTTGTAATTCATTGCACTTCTACTTAAAAGACCTTCGATTTGAGTAATTAATGAGAGTAGGAAGTTGTAGATTAGTTTAACAATATGAAATATATTGTACATTGAACAAAATAATAGTATGTCTCAAATCCCATTTTCTTGTGTTTCTGTAAAGTTATCTGAGAAAGAGGCCCATCTTGACAGCATTCAAACCCTTCATAGGCTCTTACATTCTGAAAATGTACTCGCTGATCAGTACTTTGCAGTGCAGTCAGAAGATGCTCCTCCTACCCACTGAAACAGTAAAAAGCGGAAGGAAGGTACAAAATATCTTTTCTATTTCCTTTAATATGGAGGAAATCTTACTAATCTCACATCAGGAACTATACACACAGAGATGACAGTTTGGAAATCTGGACTACGTATTTTGGATTGCAAGCACCTGGAGGCTGCTGCATGTTAATGGGTAGAGCGAGTTTGAAAAGATGCTGCATAGTAACATAACAGGGATCTTGTGTGGGAAGCCAGTGAGGACTTATGTGGGATTCTGCCATTGGTGCATTATTGTATTACAAGTTAGGAGCATGTAAGCTTATTATTCTGTCTCAGGGAGCCCAGCTGATAATATCCACTTTGTTTTCAAATAACATTACATGGAGAAACCAAACAAGAGACCTTAAAACCCTTTTTTTTTTTCCTGACAATGTTTTGTACTTTGTTGGGAAAAAGGAAACTATGTATACTGCTTAACCGATTTCAACACATAAGAGTTCAAAAGAATTCAACAAATCACTGACAGTTGCTCTAAACCTGTAAGACAGTCTTCTTCTTATAAGCATGACACTCTTAAATGTTCATGCCAGTACTTGAACTCAGTTTTTGCAATTTGATTGATCCCACTAAGAGATATACACTGTTTAGTGTTCCAGGAGGTAGATATACAGGAGGCAACAAGTTGAAAATATAAAATAGGGGTTCAGTGGTTAACCACAGAAACTAATGATAACTAGATAAAATTAAAATTTTGTGCTCATACGATTGTCACCACATGACTATTAAGCAGTAATGACTAAAATTCAGCTTGTTTGTGAACTATCTTTATGCTACTGAATTCTGTTATTTTATTCTACTGAAAAATATCAAAGTTTTTATATATCATCCGGTCATTATAAATGAGGATAAATTACATTTGAATAAAAAATAGCACATATTGGTAAACTCTACCTAAACACCTTTAAGGGTGACAAAGGGAAACAGCAGGGTTCACAGTAAAGATACTTTGGAATCTTCATGGGTACTTGCTTTTCTGTTCCTAGCAAATCTTCAAAGCCACTTCTCCATCAACTTCTTTATGGATGAAAAAATTCCATCCCCTGTAACTAACCACAGCAAAGGAAAATGGTGAAGAGAGAGATGAATTTGAGCACTGCTCTTAACAACATTTCAAAAATCCTTTGATTTTTGAAAGCTATCGAGTTTCCAACAAGTCTGCATGTTCCAGGATAGATTACAATTTTGTAGCTGGAAAACACTGAGAGACACACTGTTATAGTCTGAAAGGGTGATCAGTGAGAGTTGGTAAGAAAATATTCCTTCTCTGGTCCCAACTGCAATTTTTATTCTTCATGCCATACGAATTAATCAGCAAAACTAATATGAGAAATTTATAAGTGTCAAGAATTAAAATATGTCACAGCTGTAATCCTTGAAATTCTTATTATTGTCTCTACTTTTATTTGGAACAGATTTAAGGCTTCCATTACAAAAATTCTCCAATATTAGTTGCACCAAGTAGAATCTTTTGCAGGCATCAGTGTTTAATTGTTAGACATAAGCCTAAGCTCCATCCACTGAGCATTTAATAAGGTTAAGATACATATTACCAGATGGGAGTATTTCTTATTAGCATTCTCCTCATAATAACTGTGTCATGCAACAGCAACATTGCAAATTGTTGGTCAGTTTCAAATCCTGGGCTAATATAGGAGGAAACTGATAAAACAGAAAAACTTGTTGCATTTTTAGCACATGCTGGACCTCTTTGTCTTGCTTAGTGACAGCTATATGCTGGGCATTTTTACTGAATTAAAAAAAAAAAAAAAAGTGCTTCATTTTTCTTCATTTGATGCTGACTACTGTGAAATCCTTTCACGAAAGCAGCATTGAGAACTTAGATTATTTTGTGGATTTGGACATTCAGATATCTGAATAATTTGCCGTGAGCAACCTGATATTTAGTTTTTGGGTTGGGAGAACAAGGAAGGAGGGTTAGATGAAACATTGATGATTTCTGAGAAAGCTGATACATCTTAAATGCAGCGTATCTGATAGGGAACACTGTCATTTAGCACTGACGTTGCAGAACTTGCAAGAAACCTCAGGATAAAAAAGTAAAACACAATCTAAAGAGATACGCTGTCTGACAAGCAGGAGAATGAAAGTACAATTGTGTCCTTTTTTCAAAGGGAAACAGGTATAAGAAAGGTAAATGTCAGAATGAAAAACGGTAGCAGAAAGCTGAGAGCAGCTGGGTACTTCAGCCATGAGTCTGCCCTTTATCTTATAAACAAGAATTGAGTTGCCATCAGTTCTAAATGACTGGTGATCTCTGCTTACCCTGAATGGATATAATTTCACTAACTGCAGCCATGTAAAGTGTATACAGTTTCCCATAACTGAGGTAAGAGAGAAACAGATACCTCTAAGTATGAATTAGTCAATCACAAGATATTCTCTATCATCCTTTGCTTCTCTCCACTGATAACGGCAAGAACCTAGACGACTACCTCAGACTAAGTACCTAGTGATTTTCTAGCCTAATGGCTAGAAAAAGTTGAGACAAAACTACGCACTGACTACCACCATACACACTATATGTGTTTTTCTGTACTTCTGTGGAGTTTATTTCTCCTGAAAGTCTTCAAGATAACTTCAGCCTTTGGGAGCATATCTAGGTGACTGCCTTATATTACTGGTATTTTAAATGGATCAGTATCTTATCTGTAGGCTTTAACTTCTGTGGCTCTAAAAATAATGAATATTTTAAGTAAAACTGGGCATAAATGCTGAAAGATTGAAGAAATCCAAACCAACCAAACAAATACTGCCTTCGCCTCTTGAGCACATTTAAAAACCCAGGATGCAGAATTCTTGAGAGCTAGTTTATAACTCAGAGAATTATAAAGTATTTTAATTGGTTTCAGCATGCTTTGCACTAACATTTAGCTGAAGACATTTGAAATCACACACATTTTGATTTGAGAACCAGAATATTCTATAGCATGTCAGCTGCATCTCTTTGAAGCCTCCATGTTACAACTGTAAAATCAACTCTGTTCTTGATTTTCAGCAATGTGCACTAGAATAGAATCAGTCACTGTCAATAACTATTGACAAATATCACATTTCCTCTGAACAGCTGGTACCATAAATATCAGGTTTACAGCTAGCATGCCTTCAACAAGTGTCTTAACCTTACACACTAAAATTGACCTGTCAAGATATTCAGCTAGACAGAATAGGCACTTATGACCATATGTATGTACTATATTATTATCTTACCCTATCCTAAAGAGGATATTGGAATCTCTCATGATGAGAAGAAAAAAGTTAGGTTTTTCCAGATTAATTATTTTCACCATCAAATAATCCTAAACCACGTAAAACATGTGAAGAAATAGATTAAGAAATAGATCAGAAATAAAGTATTTATTTGATCATTGAATACTTAAGGCAATATAGAAAATCAAAAAGAAAAAGAAGGCACAGGTAATGGAAGAAATGACAAATCTCAAGTAACAGAATCATAGAAACATAGAATGGTTTGTTTGATCTTATATAATATCTTCCTCAAATATTTGTTTTCAAATTTTTATACCTGAATATTGTTTCACAAACATACTTTCTTACCATTCTCTTCAACATAAGAAGCAATATTCATATGAGGAATAACTAGATATTCTGAGATTTTTAACTTAGAAAAGAGATGGCTGAAGGCAGATATAAGAGAGGGTTAAAATAAAATCATGAGTGGCCAGAAGAGCTGGGAAAGAACATTCACCAGCTTTTCTTATACAAGAACTGAAGAGCATCAAACAAAACTACCAGAACAAAGTTTCAAAACAAACAAAAATACCATTTTTCACACCATGCTTGGTCAAAACAGTGGAATTCCCTCT
Organism: Burhinus bistriatus; assembly: GCA_013397275.1. NCBI lineage: Eukaryota > Metazoa > Chordata > Aves > Charadriiformes > Burhinidae > Burhinus > Burhinus bistriatus. Next base: position 100,969 of record VYXH01004457.1, on the reverse strand, counting down.
TGCAAAATATTGTGGAGTCTTAAAGGGTACATAGGACTGAACAAATAAGTGAAGTAGAGGTCAGGAAAAGACTATTAGGTACAGTCAGAAGTGGAAGAATTCCCTGAACTTCAAGCAAGAGAAAACTGGAAAATATTCTCAGGAAATATCATGATCATGCTTACCCTGTTCTTTCATTTCTCCTATGCAACCACTATAGTCCACATGTGGAGATATGGGTTAATTCAGAGCAGAATTAGTTGAAGTAGAGCTTCTGAGAAGTTCTGTAACTCAATCCCAGAATTCTCTCACTGAAAAACCTTTTCCCAAGACTAAAAATGAGAAAAAAGCTTACTTCCATGTGCTACAGTACATGATAAAAGGAGTTTTAAATATTAAATGATATATGCAACCAAGTATAAACACATTTTGTATGAATGTGTGTCCTGTTTAAATTTCTCAGCATTTACCTTCGATGCAGAATTCAGTAGCTACTTCATTTGTCTAAGAGAAAATTTAAACACACATTGTAACTACTTTCTTATTACTTCAATGAAAAATTCATGTCTTAGACTACAAATCTATGTTTTGTTCACTAAGTTTGCTACCTATTGGGAACTTAGAATGTTGCAGCTCTGCATTTTGAATATATTTGAGTATTCAGGGAGAAGGTTAAGAGAGAACATGAAGGAAAGCTGATTAATCGTCTTGTTTTACATACACTTAATCCAATACTGCTTGTATTTACTATTTATTTATAGCTGTACGGGCAGTACCTCTGGTCAATATTGCCAGTTTTAATATGAAATCACACATTATTTAGTTACCACTGCAACACAAGATATCACTTTTTTTTTTTTTAATTCAAAGTGTTCAGAGTTATTCAAAGATTCTTAATCATGCTAAAAATATAGTAATAGGCATTTCTGTCTAATTAGAAAGTGAAAAAGGTGCACACAAAAATTTATAAAATTAGTTACATTCCTTGAAACACTATTATGTTAGGGTGATAAATAAGCCAGGAAAACTTTCTAAAAATAAAACAAAATCTTCAATAAAGAGGTTTTTGGCATTACTATGAATTAGTATCTTAGCATTAAATATAGATATATATTTGGGTTTGTAATAGAATATATAGGGTCTGTAAGTCATGTCATACCTGCTCATCTAGAAGCTACTAATTTAATATAGGTGTTCAGTATTAAAATGTATCCATTTTTTTCTTATAAATTACTTATTTAAAAGTAAAAGTCAGGCTAGCTTCCTTGTATTTCTCTTTTTCACTACTTGATATACTCCTACCATTTTGCAAGCAGAACACATATCCATATTGTCATTACAACAAATCTAAATTTACACTTTGGTTCTGATTTAACTAGAAGAATAGAGTGTCTGGCAGTAGGGAAAATAAGGAATGTAAAAAAGATGAATATATGATGCACATAGTAAATACAAATATCATGCACCATTAAAAGTTATACTGCACACCTATCCAAACAAGTGGTTGTGGTTTTATAAAAGGTCACATAAAGATCATTCGTGTGCCTTTTTCCTTAATAAAATTGTCTAAGAGCCCTTTCATGCTCTATGATCTGTACTGAAAATACTAATATACCTCTATGTGTTACATATCTTTTGGCTGAACTGAAAAACTAAAAATCAGTAACAGCTCAAATTGATGCCAGGTATTGGCAGCAGACTTTGTGATAACAGGGACTTCTACTCACTTGGATCATAGATTTATTTCCCCAGTGAGGATCAAGCTATGCTGAAAGTAACTGATAGATGCAAATATCAGCTGGTTCCAGTGCCAACTAATGAATAAAACAGTATCACACCAATATAAACCTTTAAAGATCCTTTTGCGCAAATACACTTTTCTTCTAAGGGAAGTTTAACACAGTACAGACCTTCTGATGAACATAAACGCCTCATGAAGGAAGCAGGTAATTGTAGCATGGATATCAGTATAAACAGGCAATTTATGAGACCTTTTTTCCTTTCTTATAGCTAAACCTTATCTGAAATCACAATTAGGGCCCAGCTAGAGATCTTATAGTTTGAAGCATAATTCTGGTACATACAAAGTAGTAATTTCAGTGCTTACAAAGAGGCAGCCACCAATCAGTCACGCCCGTGAGGTTTGCCTTGTCAGACCATGGCCCTGCTATCTAAAATTGGCTGTTCTTCCATAAAATATGCTATTCATGCTAAAATGTACTCGTCTGAGAGGCAGTATCTCTCAATTCTTTTCAGAGAGGAAACGCCCTACTGACTTCCATCTCTCACTATGAGGAAAGAACCATCATTTCGCAGATACTGTGAAATAGTAATAGGGAGGAAACTGCTGGCAAAGGAACCTTTAATGCCATCCTTTTTTTGTCAGCACAAATTTATCTTCTTTGAGAATACAGGTAAGAACATACACAGATTGTGCTCCTGTTTTTTCCCCTCTATTGGCCACTATCATTACTACTTTAACATCTATACCTCAAACAAAACAATCAGAAACGAGACTGCTTAGAAAATTTACTGTATAATGTTCTAATAAAAATATTAGCCCAAATTCAAAATGATTTATTAAAACAAAAAAACAACTAAAAAACCCCAAACAAAAAACCCAACAAACTTTCTTGGAATTTCAGTGGTAATGATTATTTTTAGAAATAACAATTTCAGCAATAGTTTAATATCTCTAGCTGCAACCTATCATATTAGAAAAGCCTTTTGCCAATCTGACACCTATTTTAAATACCAAATACAGAGGAAGTATCCCTTCTACTTTCAAGCAGTCACTTCTGCTTGACATTTTGACAGTTAATTATATAATTATATTTTATTACAATTTTTGTATAGGGACCAGAAATAAAAATATTCTTCCTTTAAGGAACAGAAGAAAATAGTAAAGAAAATTTATTTATCTTAACATCATGCCCTTTTTCCTCTGTCACCCTATTTTGGGCTTTTTTT
>VYXH01004457.1:0-97990 GCA_013397275.1 Burhinus bistriatus | reverse complement strand
TTTTTTTTTTTTTGCAAGGAACTAGAAACTATTGCAGATGGGTAAAAGATGCGCTATTGAGAAAATAAGACTGTCATTCTTAGGCTATTTTGTTTATAAAGCTTATTTATTTACTTATTTACTGCAAAGAAAATTTAAGAAGATCACTCCCTTTTTCAATGCAATGGATAGTGCTACTCCACTTTGATTATGTTCTGCCCTTTCATGTGAACACAGTTCTAAGCTAATTATATGAAAATTTATTTAAGTGAAATCATAAGAGAATACAGTGAATCAATTTTATGTTTTTAATTTTTATTTTGCTGTAGGCAATTCTAAACAAGCCAGCAGGGCCATAGTGAAGGGAACGACTAGAACCAACTGGGTATTTATAGTTATTATGTTAAATGTGAGAATCGTCAACAATTAAAAACGGTTGCTAAGAGCCCAAAGTACCATGACTAGCACCAAAGATGACCACGAAAGATGTAGTCTTTTCAGTCTGGGTCAAAATTAGGGGAAAAAATTAGGTTCGTAGGAAGCATGTTTCGAGTCCAAGCAACCATAGTATTTATTCTTGCTTCCTTGTATCCGTGTGTGTACCTTTGCATGCACACATGAATCTATGAATTTTGTGATCTATTTTTCACTTCATAAGGTATCTAGTTTCTTGAAAGCAAGAGTCAGAGAGGAAAGGATTATCTGAAGAAAAGTCAGAGTTTACAGACATCTTGGTGCTGATCCAAGGGTCATCATTTTCTTGCCCCAAAGCAGCACTAATGGCAGAGAGAGGTGTTTTTTTAATGCTAAGCCTTGGCCTCCTGGGGAAGCAGAATGACAGTCACATTTGACCAACATTCCCATGTGAGGGAAAGGAAATGTAGTTCCAGAAATTGTCTGAGGGTCAGCAAGGGGCTAACGAAAGTTTTCCATGAAGGATGATGATCCAGGAAGGAACTGTAGCCTGCACTAGTATCCAGGCAATACCTCCTGAGTAAATAAAGTCCCGTAGCTAACTGTCCTGTAGCTCTTCATATTTCATATCTTTCCTTTTCCATGCCTGCAGTTCTGAAACTAATAGCAGTATTAATTCAAAACGCTTTATTTTTTGAACTAGTTGGTTTAACTTTTAAAAATAAAAGGGCTTTCTATAAATCATTCAGGGTGAATGCTAGATTACTTTGATGTCCACATGCTGTTTGGAACATAATATAAGTTATGAACCTAGCTGGACTTACAGAATCTGAAGTCAATACCTGGAGACTTTTCTTTCCCTCAGAATGTGAACAGAAGTGTTTGTGACTGGAAAGACAAGCACACAAAGAAGTGTTGCATGTGTCTATTTGCAATAAAGCAACTGAAAGATGCTTTGGAGAAAATTTTCTGCATTTTACTGAGTACAAAGCTAATGGTTTGTCCTCGCACTGTCATGTCCAACCTGTCTCCATAAAAGCCTGCAGTTGACTAGAAGAATCTAGATTAGCTAGAAATGAGCAGTCTTGCCCGCTAACACCACTTCTTGAGGTTTACCTGTTGCATCAAGAGCATAAAGTTTGACAGCTGCAGGCAACTGTGTATTGTGCAGTTTTCACTGCCAGTTTGACGTGTCGCCTAAGTCTAGAAGCACCAGCACCTTTAGACGGAGAAGCAATTACCAAGTGGGTGCTGCTGGAAGGTGTTTTGCACAGCTCGCCTCCAAGGAGCAGGACTGTGGGAAGCCTGAGATCCAGCAAGGAAAGAGACTGGGAGCAGCACAGGAATATTTCAGCTGACCTTTCTGGAAAATCTCGATGCCTGCCTCAGCTCTCACAGCAAAGTTCAGTGTTCCGTTTTGCAGCAGCGTTGGTGAGATACGAGCCATAGAAGTGTAATGCAGCCATGAACTTAAAAAGCAAAGACTTTAAATTTGGACAGAACACTGACAGTGGAGTATAAATGTTCTGCCTTCCTTTCATATTTTTGGGATAGGCAGGAGAGGCTATCACTAACAGTTATCATGTTAGTTGGCAGGGTTTTGTTTGTTCATTTGTTTGTTTGTTTTGAAACAATACTGCCTTTCTGTATGCTAATACTGATTTTCACCCTATAAATTGCTATTTGAAAACAATTATCTGAAAACTGAGTAAAAGGACTAGCAATTTAACCAGTTTAATACCACTAAAAATACATATATACCCATATTGGTCTCATAATAACTGTCTCCAACTTCATTTTAAACCTGAAAAATTATTTTGTGAAGTTACACCTCACAAAGCCTCCAGCGAATACCAAGTGAACTCTAGGATTCTGATTACAGCAATGATGAGTTTCAAATGCAAATTGCAAAGACTGATCATCTCTTCAGGCCGCTGTCAAGAGTCAGTGCACAAACTAATACCTACAGTCAGCTGCTGAACCACGTGGCTGCACAGTGCAGCTGGGCTGAAGGGATCTTGTAGTGACATAAGGGAATACCACAACTGTTTTCTTCCTTTCTGTGTGGAAAAAAAGGATTTGAACCTAGACAACACTTCAATAAACATCTTGATTTGACATTCAAGAGTTATTTTTCCATTTCTCTAACAGCCGCAGGCAAACTATTCAAAAAAGTTTAGAAACAGGACATAGCCCATTTAATTGTAAATGTAGCTATTTGTCCTGAGTAGTGAACAATTACGATATCGTGAACTAAATTCTTTTATTTATCTACAAACCAGAGCAGAAGAGAAGGTTTCTTCACCCCTCCTTGGCTAATGTACTTTTGGGACTCCGCTTAATAGTGAGGCTGGTAGCACAGCCTCCAAAACTATTCAAGTCTCATCTTCTTTGCTAAGATTACCGATGAGGGTGCCAATTATTGCTGATTGTAATGGCATTTTCTAGACGTAGACATTAGTCAGACAAGAATCACAATGAGACAAGTCTGTTAATTTATAAACAGAAATTTAGTGTCTTTTTCTCTCTCTCCTTATGGATCTGCTACAGATGACTGAGACATTAAGAGAGATTTTGAGGTTTGAGTCTTTGAATTCATCAGCAGAGAAAGTAAAGAAAATTTTTTAAAAGATCTCCTAACCTGGACCTGTCTAGACACATGAAGAAAGCTCCCACCTATTACTGCTCTTGTTATACGGTATTAAAGCAGCTGCTTAGAACATGTTATTTACTTGTTTGGTTGGTAACAAAAACCTGTTTTTCAAGAATGGTTGCCAGACAGCGGTGACACTTACTGACTCTAGCAATGTCACAGAAGTCATCATTTGATGGAACCACTGTGCAAGTAACAGAATTATGTCACTCAGAAGAAAGACTTTGTGAATGCTGTGATCTTTCAAGCAGCACATCCTAATAATTAATCACCAGTAGTATTACTAAGATTTTTTGAGCCTCATTTGCTGCAGTATCTGCCTTCTATAACATATGACCTCCTCCCAAATTTCCTCACTTCCACAGTTTAAGTTCTCAATTATCATTTTTTTTTCATTTAGTCTGCATTCGTATTTCATTGACCGTTAAGACTTGACTCATAGCTCTGAAAAAACAGAAGAATCTAAATCATTTTAGCTAATTTTTCCTGCTGTGTTAGGCAGAAATAAATCTCCCAGAAAGAAAACAAGGCATTAGCAAGCAATGTTTAAAAGCCTGATTTATAAGGTAAGTGTTCATTTTCTTACAGATAACATATGAAAAAAAGATAAGAAGAATTCTAAGTGCTTGTCTAGTTGTTGAGCTACTTTTGACTCACATTTACAATTTTTGCAGATTGCAATCTAACCCCTATAACAATGCCTGACTGGAGTACCAGGCACGTGGAATCAAGTTCCAAAGGCCAGTCAAGGTTATTTTAAAACAATGTGATATGTGGATGCAAAAATCCCACCTTACTTTTACCAGACAAAATAAAAGAATATTTCCCATTTTCTCTAGCTAAAGTGTTGTGCTTTTTTTCAGTGCAGCAGGTGGATGATGAAGGAGAGTTTACAGGCTTTGACAGGTTATTTGTATAATAAAGTCATATTAAACATTAATTTCATCTTTTGAAAACCTGTTCTAATATTCTTTATGCGTTTACATTTCAATACTATTCAACATTTGTGTGTAAGATGCACTGGTATTTCTCAAATGTCTGTGCAGGTAGCCAACATAACCTTAGGGAGGGAGAAAAATAAGCTCATATATTTGACAGTGGTGTTTGTTTTGTTATAATGCCATTTCTAAATTAAAAGGAACTAAGCAAGTAAACCAAAATCATGCAGTACATTACATAGTAATAGTTTCAAAGGCAATTTGGAGCCTCTCACTTGTTGTGTTACTTAGAATGAGGACAACGATTATAAGCTTTTTAAACAGGAAAAGGCTGCATAATGCAGTTGAAATATTTCACGATGACAGGTAAAGGCAAAGCTGACAGGTAAGGGCAAAACTCTTCAATGGATTTCATATAGATTCTAAAATGATTGAGAAAACTACCCTTTGGGGGGAAAAATCATTACTTATTAAATAAGTAAATGATCCTTGCTCTGCTGTTAGCTGATGTTTTCATTGGATCAATCTATACAAACTTTGGGCAGTAAACTCACATGGAAGCATCTTTTCAGTGAGATTCAGGTGGGGTACATTCTTCACCAGCTGAATGCAGAAATACATAACATAAAAACTTAACTAAATATCCATCACCTTTGAACTTCTCCCAGAATCTAACTGCTCATAATTCAACTGAGAAAATCTTGTAAAATACTTGTTATAGAGCCTGTTGGTACATAAACAATAAATTTTAAGCCTTACATAACTTTTTTTTTTTAAAAAAAAAAAAAAACAAAAACAAACAAAAAAAAAACCACCAGGAATTAGAATCAAAACTCAGTCTGGTATCTCTGATAATCATAACAATATCTCAATATACAACCCTAAAAACCAAAATCCATTTAATAGTTTCAAGAATGCCAAATAGTCTTCACTGTAGCTGTAGCAGTATTTTACCCTTCCCAAGTATTCATATCTTTAATTACTTTTCACAGCAGTTTGCCCTCTTGTTTTTCTCTCTGCTCTTTCTTTTATAAATCAGTTGTACAGAGTAAAAAGAAATCTAAGCATATTCTTTCCACTTGTATTGTTTTCTTTAATGGAGTGTCGACAACTATTGTACTTCTGAAGAGTTCCATTGTACCGGGGACTGTTGAAACCTACAAGGGGTTTTAGAAGCTGTGATTACAGCAGCCATTCAGGATGGCAGATACAACTGTATTCACTTGAATTTATTCCCACCTTATGACTAGCTCACCACAATCTTCAGTGTCAATACTGTCTGGTGAAAAATGGTACAGACTCCCACAGTAGGGAATAGCATGAACACATTTACAGTAGGCCTCCTTTAGGAAAAAATCAGTCTTCTCTATGTGTGTGTTCCTCATCTCTACTAGTGGAAGCTTCTTACTCCTTCCATCTTCACACATTCATTTTCTCCCATACCCACTGAATCTTTCAGGGTGTACTGTTAAGTTCTTCCCAAGTTCCTGTTCCACGGTAAAAGGAAAGATATGTTTGTCTCAAACAAATATTCTGTTTATCCACTCTTGTACTACTGTCTTGCTTTGAATTCACAGCAACACTTTCCCCTGCCCCCAGCAAAACCGTCATCTTATTCAGGAAAAAGAGTTTGTGCATCACTACAGGCATGAAAATCTGCCTCTTATCTCACAGAAGAGCTTTCTAATAGTAGATTGTAAGCAGGATTTTTAAATTATCTTTCTCCTGTTAAAAGTGCCTTTTCCTTCCAGGGCAGAAAGTCCCACGTATTTCTTCAAAGAAGTGTTACTCAAAATTTAGTAAAGGTTAAATACAGATAAATACTGTTAAAAATAAGCTTTTTTTTTTCCTCCCCACAAAACCAAACACAGAAGCAGCTTATTCTCCTCTCCCTTCCGCTCCCCTCCCCTCCCCTCCTCTCCTCCCAGATAAAAAAGTTGGTAAAGATTTTGGAGAAGGGAAAGAGGATTTGTGTTGTGTTGACTAGTAATCAGTGAGCTCCATTCAGATTTAGTGAATGGGTGTGTGTATGTGTTTAATTATAAACACTTAAATATTTTTAATTAAAGTTACAACAGGTAAAACTGATTTTGAAAGTCATGTGGCTGTGATTTATATTTGAATAAGTAAAAAGTCATAAAATGTATCTTAGCTGCAGATGAACGCACTTTTCAGCCTCTTTCAAATGTTTAACACAACAGCCAACCACTGCAGTATGAATGATTTTTTTTTTTTTCAAAATCCTGTAGACACTACAATAAAGCAAAAAAATGCATATACTATCAATGCAAACCCACCTCAGTATTTTGATTCTATGACAGACCTATTCCAGCACTGGCCTAGCTTCTGTTGTAATGCCTGAAATGGCAGAAAACAATTTTTTTCTATTTTAACATGCCGATAATGCTGAAAGGCCTCTAACAAAATAAATACCCTTTTGCTATGCATAGTGAAGAAACAATCAAAAAATTTAACAGTATTTCAGTTAATGTAACTTAATGTTATCGACTGCCATAAACAAACAAGAATTAAGACCCCTCCACTTCAGTTCTTGAGTCAGAATCGCATTTTGTACTCTCCTCCTTTTGTTTACTCTTCCATAATGTACGAGTAGGAACTATAAGGACCTTCTACACATGTAGCTATTCATTCTGCAACAGTTTACTTATTAAAAAAGTCTCCTCTCTGCTCACAAAATCCTTTTAAAATCCCAAGAGTAGATTCATCATTTTTCTATTGACTCGTATAGTATTTTTAATCAAGTTAATGCAAGTTTTCTGTCCTTTGATACTCTGAAGCACTCAGTTTAATAGGGAAACTAGGTCAGCTGGCATGGGTTTTTTTAGAAGAGTTACTTTGCCATACATTCAAAAATGGAAAGAAAATTTTCAAGTCATAAAAATCTTTTAATTTGGTCTGTAAGGCCTAAAAGTGTCATTTTTATTGTTTGGGTTTCTTTTCTCTTTGCTGAATTAAGTAACATTTTTCAAATTGTTGTTAAAAAGACAGGTCAGAAAAAAACAAGTAACACTGACAACTAAAAGAAGTTATATTTCATACGAAACTATTAAGTAATAACAGGACCCTAAACCTGTATTTAAAGGTAATATTTCCTTCCCACTTATGTAGACTACAGCATAAAGTAAGACGTTTTCAGTACTTTATGTTTTCTGTCCACCCTGTAGCAGGCATATATACCTGTATATCTTTCTGAGTGGAGTTTATAAACCATTGTTCCCTCAGCTTCATGTGTATATCAAATCTACTATGACAGATCACAAGAACCACATAGACAAGAAGGCACCTAGAGCAGAACAGTACAGAATTTAGCTTTTGGAAATATGAGATGTAATCTGCCAACTAGCATTTATAATATATTAGAATAAGGCATCACAGAGCACATGCAAAGTGTTTTGAAATGTCCTTGACTTTTCAGAAGCCAGAATAGCTCTTTCAAATATTTTTCTCCTCCAATCTTTTGAGCCTGCCTTTGTCAGAACAGTAGCTGCACAAGACTACTTCCTATGAAGTGTACAGCTTTTTATTTGTGCACGAGTTGACAAAAATAAATGCTTTTCCTGTTATGATCACATAATTTCCAGTAAATGTCACATTATCCATATTTTGCAAGTGTCTTTTCTTCCTTAATCTCTGTTCCTGCTCTCTCATTCATCCTAAGAAACTGCCATTCCTCAAACATCACCAAAAAGTGTAGATATTGCTAGCTGTACAAAAATGACAAACAGTTCACCTAGCCTTATTTTCCTTTTTCCTGAAGGTGTCGGAGTAGCTCCTCAGAAAACTGAATTTGCTTACAAAAATCCAGATTTTTTTTTAAAAAAAGCATATGCAACCCACACAAAGGAACCAACCTATTTCTATTTAAATTAGCTTATCACAATGCATTTTTTGCCCTTTGCCAAGTTATTCATGAGTGACTTTTTGAATTCTGAATGCTAGCTCAAAAATTCCAAAAAACTAATGGAATTGTTTCGAAGGAACAAAACACATGAAAAACCAAAACACGATTTCAGCAACATTCTACCACTGCATGGAGGGGTGACGGCTCAGCCAGAGGCTGTGGCTGCTCTGTTTCTCAGGTGGGGGTGGGTGGGTGCTCCCTTCGGCCCCGCAGAAGCAGCGGTCCCTGCGGCCTCCATCTGCAGCAGCTTATCTTTGCGCTGCCATCCTACCAAGCCTTGGCTTGTCCGCTGCCACTGTTCCAGTTTCACACAGGGGAGGAAGCGCAGAGGATTGGTTTGCAGGAGGGCAGGAACAACTGCAGCAGTGTTTGTAGGGAGGCAGGGTGGGCCCTTCGGAGGTCCCCGCTGCCGCACATCTTGGAAGTGACACCAGGACCCAAAGTGCATTGCCGGTCCGTGCTTTCAAAGGGCAGGCTTGGCAAAGTGAGAGGGGCCTGTTTTGGTATATTGAAATCACAAACTGTGTCAGATTCAGGTGGGTTGGTAAGGTAGGACATGTCCAGCATGGGATGCTATAAGGCAGCTGGTGCTTGGGCTCTAGCACCAGGCACAAAGCTGTGGAGGAAGCAGGAGTTCTGGAGGCAAGTGATGTTTGCCTCCTGTGCTGTGCGGGGAAGAGACGAGGTTTCCTGGCAGAGCTATATGACAGCAAAATAAAAATCACACTTCTCCTCAGGTTCTTCAGCCACCTGGGCACTAATGCCAGTTGATAGCAACATTAAAAATGCCCTGCTAGAAGACACATGTCAGTAGTGAACAGAAGTAGTAGTTTAAAATAAATTTACCATCTCTGCACTGAAACATCGTAACCCACCTTCTTACTAATAAAACATTTATTCTGTTTACCGTTGCTCTCAAATCAAAACCTTTGCTTTCGGAGAGGATGCAATTTTCTTTATGTTTAGTTTGAGTTGTATTCAGAATAGTGAAATATAAAAGGAAAGCTTTCAGTCGTATTGCAATCACAATCATCACTTTCAAAGAAAGCACAGAATGGAAAAGGGTTACGTGTGAAGCACAGTTTATTCTAGCTGCCAAGATGAATCAAAACAGTAATATTTTAATAAAACCCCCTATACTTATTTTGCACAATGCAGCTAGCTTAAAGATATGCATGCTGTGATTCCATCCTAAGAAAACTTAAATACCATGAAAAATAATAATAGTAATGTTGTTGTAGTCAGCATGGCTTAGACAAAACAAGGTAGAAGCAATATATTTTATTAGACCAGCTGGTGTATTAAGCCCCTGAGATCTGAAGACAGCCTTGTACAGCCAAAAGCTTGCTTATTTTTTTCAGCTGTACATCTTACTCTAAAAAACAAATAACATTTCTACTACAGATTTGTTCTTGTCTGCTTCAAAAAGCTGTCATTAATTTTTGGTCTTGTTTTATAACAATAAAATATTATGTAGAGCCAGCTTACCGTTTCCAAATATTATAAACATAACAACTGTGAAACCTTAAAGTAGGATTCATATAATTTAGATGCCTATATTATAAATCTACATTTGAGTTTGTCACCTAAAGTTCCTTTGATAGTCAGGAGATGGAAGTGGGACTTTGTATAACACAACTCATCTGATGTTCCACGCATTGGCATCGGGAGGAGACAAGTTGTGCCACGGAATTGCTATGAAGAGCAACTAGCTCATATGCAGATTGGTGTAAGTATTAAAGTCAGGTGAGAGGAACCTTACCTCTAGAGAAAAAACACACAACAGATCATATACTCAGCATAAATGAACCTCCCACAACTTCACTAGAACTATGCTGTGGGACTGTTGACTCCATAAAGGGCTTATTAAGAACCGAGAATGTTTCTTGTCATATCCTGTGTCTGGAGAAATATCATCTTGTTTAACATGGGAAGGATGTAGGGAGGAGAGACAGAATGATTTAAAAAAGGGAGAAAACTAACAGGCATCTTTCTATTCTAGTTCCTCCCTCTCCACTTTGCTTAAAGAATGTGGAGCAAATCCACTGATTTATATCACTCCTCAATCTTGTTTCTATGAAGTTATATCTCATATTTTTAAATTAATGCAGTTCTGGATGTGAATATAATACTCCAAAGTGAAAGGAAAAACTGTATTAAAGAAATGAAAAATGTCATTGCTAGTTCCAATTTCTTTCTCATATTCAAACAATTACTGTGTGTTATCAACTTCCCACAGAAAAAAATAAGTTGGTAAAATTGTTTTCCTATATTAAGCTCTCACACAGATAAGTAAAACATCAGAAATTAAATTATGATATAATTTTGATTTATTCATTCCTATTCCTTTTCACATATCTTTCATTTTTAAACTTTTCAGATAAAGTACCCTAGAATAGAAAATTTGTTCTCTTGACTGCTTTATTTTAGCCCTGTACTTTTTCCAGTAAGCCAGTAGGTATTTTATCCATACTGATTCCCATAAGAATAAGATCAAACTATTCACCAAGTGAGTAAATTAGGAAGAACTATAGTTTCAACCAGATCCAAAATTAAAACCTGTATTTTAGAGTCATGTAGAAATAGATGGGCAGGTTTTGCCCTATGAATATGGTAAAAAAGATTTCATCTATCATTCATTCTGTTTTGGCTGGTCACTATGCAGCTATCGCACATTTTTTCCTGTTAATAAAACACAATGAAGGTATTTTTAAATTTGTTTTTAAAAAGTAATTTTTAATTAATTGAAAGAAATTGCATAAGAGAATTTGCAGAGTTGGATTTTTTTAAGATCAGGTTTCACTTTTTTAAATGAACTTGAGTTCTGATCTTTCTTAACCAAAAAGTCTAAAGATGAAATATTGGCTCTGTTAAGTCAATGGGCAAACTGCCACTGTTTTCAAAAGAAACAAGGTTTCACTCTTGATTCACACCTGTAAGTAAAACTTACATTTGATATGCACTGTTTTTCCATTGTTTATATACTATGATATTTTAGATGGTTAATTAATACTGTGAAGCAACGACATGAAAAAAAGCCTGATCACTTTTTGAGGGTGGTGAAGGGGAGAAGACAATATTTCTAAGGTCATCTCAAGACATGAATACTCTTTAAGATGAGTGTACTTTTGATATAGTGGAATACATCTCCGGTACTTTTACATGATTTTGAGGCTACCATTCTCTTAACACTGTACCCAGGCAGGTAGTGCTGCAGTAGAAGAGAGATGTCTTTCTTCTTCTTCTTTAAACAAAGTTGTTCTGCCTGTAATAACCATTGCAATGATTTCACATGCATGTATTATCTGGAATTTCTCGTTGAACATAGGTACTACCAATATTGTCTCACTTAGTAGCTCTGAGTTAGGAATTTGACTAAACCAATTGAAAGATATTGAAAACAATGGAAAATTGTCCTCTATTTTAAAGCTAAATATTCAACTAGTGTAATTGTGTACAGACTGTTTTTAAGGATGTGTACACATTTTTTTTAAGGATGAAGGCAACACAAGGTCCATATGCTATCATACCTGTACATTTTATACTCTAGTTTATTAAAATATCATCCTGGAAGACTCCACTGTACACATAAATTATCTAAAGCTTTCAAAGAAAAGCTAAGGAAATGATAAATGCATGGTTAGGACAATATTGTTGGATTTAATGTACTCTAGGGGAACGTAAAAGGAAAATGAAGTCTTCTGATTCCATAGCAATAATACGAAACATTAACACTGAATGTCATTTAACTACATTTTAAAAGGTTGCTTAACAAGCATCTTGGGTGCCTTAAGAACAGATTTATTTAATTTTTGTAACATCTTATTGAACTAAGGGTTTCTAAGTCTTTTATGTCTTTAGTAGTCATTAACACAGCTTTGTGATAAACATTTTTGTCTACAGTTTCTTTCTCTCTGTAGAATGGAGCTTGTCTTAACAACTTCACCACACTAAACTGGAACAATGGGATGCAGCACCTAATAACATCCACTCAAAATGTTTATATTTCAGTATTCTGATATGACTCATGAAGAAAGGGAAACTGACTCACACAAACAACCTTCCATCACACCAGGAAATGGCATTTCCCTAACTTTTTCGCAACTGATGTAAAAAACAAATTGTTTGGAGTTTGGTTGGGGTTTTTTTTCAGCTTTTACCCTTACACACAAAGCCACAATTGAAAAAATATTTGGAGGGGAAAAAAAATGTCTAATATAAGTTTAAAAAGTCATCAAGTTTATAATAACACCACTATGGATGGAAATAAGCGAAAATGTCATCATTTTAACAACAGTATACACAGTAACACACTACACTTGTTACATAACATCTAATTTAAGTGGAATTCTTCATATTCATCGGGGAATAAGAAGAATTCTTCTACTGATTACCACATGTTAAAACATCCTTTTAACTTGTACCGACACCATACTGTCTACAGGGAGTACAGGACTCCAACAAAAGTCATGACTTCACCATCAATTACTGTGTTCCGTAGCATCTGCCCAAGTAACTATCACAAGTCATACATATTTTTTTCCATTCATTAACATTATATGAGATAAGCATCAATGGGTATGACACACAGTGAAAAATAATGATTAAAATAAGCTTGTAAATACTGAAATAAACTTTAATGTACTAAACACAAAACTTTCTAATATATCTTAGGGTTTTATAACTAATGTTCTATTTTTACATTATCCACACAAAAAGCCACAAGAGACTGATCACTTCTCCTCTTCTGAAGACACACTATCAGGTAGAGAGAAAGACCTACACTATATTAAGGGAAGTGCAAAATAACGTGTACTTGTATAAAAAGCATTAGTAAAATAAGAAAAGTCAGCAATAGTGGCCATGTTCTGGACGATTTTTTGATAAATAACAGAAAAAAGATAGTAACTAAGAAGGAAAGAATGTTATGGAAAGTATATTATTCATGAATTAGGACTTCATCTAGAATGCCAAGCATGTATATGTATCGCCCAAAAGGAACAAGTTATTCATCGGATCTAATTTTAGGCAGAGGAAACTCTACTCCTCCTAAAGCCCGCAGAAACTGTCTTCTAAAATAAGTTTGACCGCCCAACTCTGTCTGCTTCTCTGAGTTACTGTCTAGAGGAGCTTCTCTCTCTCCAGTGACCATGGATGGAAATAATCTCCAATTATTAAAGCTGGCCTTTGTGAGCACCCTGATTGAAAATGTCACACAGGTAGAAATGTCAGGTCACTAGTAGCAAGGTTCAAAATAGAGCTGGGAGTCTTTCTCCATTTAAATTTTGCATCCGTTCTTTTGCTAAGTTGCTGAAATTGGTTTTCTAATTCATAATTTCAACCTATAACATAAAGTACATGACATCACTTTGCACTTACTTTGAATTAAAATACATAGAGCTTTGCTCATTGCTTTCTTCACATAAGGCTGGTTTTGAATAACCCACTAAACCAATTTACAATGAATGTGTTAAATGAACATTTATAGAGAATGTTTTAATCAAATCTCTACATAACATTCTGATTATTATTACTCAAATGCACACAGGAGATTAATTTAGAGCCTTGTTTTCAGCCATACAAAAAATGATTGCACTATAAAAGAAGATCACTCATTTCTAATTAAAAAAACCTTCCAACCCACTCTTCAGCCATGAATTCGTTAAGTCTACAGGATTTTATGTGTTATAAAAATGCTAGGTTGGTATTTTGAACATGCTGCTTTCATAATGAGTCTATTGTTTGCTTTATATTTTATTAGTCTTTGCACAGAATAATGGTAAATAGAATTTTGCTAGGAATATGTTCTGGAGTTGAATTAAATTCATGATGAACAAAAGGAATGAGCATCAGCTCTGATAATTATTAGGATCAACTGAAGCAAGGAGGGGCTGGGTGCATTCAAAATGGTTCATCCCTGTCATTAACTGCAGAAACCAAGCAGAATCTGTTCTCAACCTCTAAGTGCTTGAAAACAACTCTCTTTGTTCTTTAACACTTTTCTTGCTTAGCACCTGCTAAAAATAGAGAGGTACATGGTTATTGCAGCACCTTTCTGCATTCCAATGTACTGAGTGAGAAAGAGCAGCAAAACTGGAGAGAATTAAAGCCAACATTTTGGGGAAAAAAGGCTACACATTTTGTCTAACACAGTCAGAATACAGACCACTTAAAGCAGGCTAAAACCTTCAAAGTTGTCCACACCTCCCCCCCGCCTTTTTTTTTTACTTCACAAAATATGGTGATTGGCTATGTATATAAGACCCAAATGTAGTGAGCTGTGAGGCTAAGTACATAATTTAATTATAATTATTTTTTCATACTATTTATTTTTACAGTGGACTTTTCAGCACTAAAAATACATACGTACATATAGTCGTTTAAGATTTTCTACTGTGCTAATGAAGACTAATTCTGCCAGAAATCAAAAGAGACAAAGCTTATTCAACAAATCCGAACCTTTAAGCAAGACTAACAGAATCAACTACTGTATAACTGTGAAACAGATAAATTACATTCATTTTTTTGCCTAAAAAATCTAAAGATGAAAAAAGTCATGGGTAGCAGACGGAAAAGAGCAAACTGGCACTTTCAAGATTACTGCAAAAATACTTTAAACCAAGCAGGCTAAATTTAAAGAATAAAAAGACTTGTATCAATTTACATTAAATTCAGTATTGTTATAGCTTGATTGTGAACATGCTCAAATCTCTAAATCTAAAATTGTGCTCATTCCAGAAAGAGTTGTTTTTAAGGGGATTAATCAATAAATAAAGACAATAAAGGGTATGTCTGAGGAAAGGCTTCAGGAGTAAGAACCTACTGATTAGCTCTGATTTCACCTGTGAGGTATAAGGGCTTCTTACTTTTAACAGAATATAAAAAAGACTTTAATATTTAAAACTAAGCAAGTCACAGAGGAATTGAGTAAGTAATGCTCCAACTGCAAGGCTGATGGATTTTGTTTGCTTTATGATCATCCTGGAGAACTATTCGATATTGCAGTGAGGACACACATACTCTCTCTCAGACCCAACCTGGACTTCATTTGACCTGAATGAAATTCTGCAAAAGCAGAAAGACTTTGTGCTTGCAAATGTCTTGGTACTGTAACTAACAAAAAGAATATTATTAAACCTAACATTTAATTAAAAGAAATCACTGCTGGAAAATATTTTTGACCCATGTTGTTCACAATGACTGAATTAATAGTATGCTGTTAAAATATGATTCTTTCTCAAGTCTGAACATACAACTAATTAAGTATGTCACAGAGAGCAGGTATGCCTTAATTAAAATTCCACATATAAAAAACCCCCTGCTAATCCGACCAGTCTGAAGGTACAAATGTCTTCAAATGTCTTCGTATGTTGCAGGACTTTTTAGAACGTGTAATTACATAACCACAAACAAAGAACTACTAATTATGCTGTTTATGTGAATATTTTCATTAGTTACAAGCTACAATAATCAGTGCATAGTTTGTGTTTTGCAAAGCAGAAAATTTCTAAGTCAGATCTCAGAACAATAAGGAAATTGATTCAAATCACTTAGATGATAATATATTTTCAGTGTGAGATACAGATCTTGTAAACAACAACAAAATCAAAGCTAAAAGAATACATCCATATTATAAGAAGAAATCATACTCTGGAAAAGAAGTAAAGTGTATACTTGTTCCTGGTAAGAAATAGGTACATAACTTTTGAAGATTTTGTGTATTATTTACAAATGTTAGCGCAGTGTTGCTGCCATTAACAAGACATTTTTTCATAAAATCAAAAATATGAGCAGTAAATACGATTGTTACTTTAAAGGTGTACCTAAGGTGGCATTCAGTGCTTGTAATTTAAACTAAGAAAGGGCAATTTGTTCTCTCATTCTTTAAAAGGAGGGAAAATAATCTTTTTCCATGGCTAAGAGATTTTCAACAGCTGTACTTAGATGAGATGGATAACACCTATAAAGTGAGTTTGGCCTTTTTCAAAATGTGTGAATTTCCTTCTCTTTTTATTTTTTTTTCAACTTTAATTCTAAATCAGAATATGAATCATTCCATATTTCACTATGAGGCACATAGATCTGTAAGGTGCAAAGCACTGAGGTTATCATAACGAGCATACACAACATCAATATTGAAAATAATGTGCTTATGTAATTATACCCATACTTTAACAGCCTGTAATAGCAACAATGGTTTCCCTATGAGAGACAGCTGGGCTGCCAAAGTGTGTTGTGTGGAAAAATAAAGGGGATCCTGAAGTCAGTGATCTTCCACAGTTGCCCAGAGAGAAGGAGAGGTGAGGAAGGCAGACTGCTGCCTCGTCCCACCAATGTCATAGCTGGCTCACCCTGCCTGCCTTAAGTAATACAGGAGCTTATTTTATGGTATTGCAGTGGCTTATACGTATGACACTGTTCTTCCAACAAACTCTTGTGAAGATGTTCTACCTTCTACTCTAATTCCTACATATCATACTCGAAAGACTGCTTTTCAGGACTGTTTATAAGGTCAAGAAAACTGTTTCTACCCTTTCTCATATTGTGTGAAGACATCCTATCTTCTCTTCTCCAGTAAGATTTAGGTTATTCTTCCTCTTTTATTACGAGATCAACCCACTCCTGTCTTAAAAAATCACAAGGAACTTCAGGTTACTCTGAATGTCAGTGTACTTTCAACATACTTACAGGACACACTCCTCATATGCATATGGCATATGGCACCTCAGTATTAGGTCTGCCACTCTAACTTAGGTAGATCTATGGTGCCCATGACTGCAGAATTGGAGATTCAAACTTGTGTATATTTGAAACAAAGAACAGATATATTATTTGCATAAAGTAGCACAAGAAGTCTGTAAGAGAAAGTTTTAGCATCTCTCCTACCCCACAAATTCAGCAAAGGATCATTCTCAGGAGGTCTTAATAGCTTTTTCTTTTTATTTCATTTATAGGACACCTAAATTATCATTTACAAAAACGACTGTTTACAATAAATCAAACTTCGAGACGTTTGTACAAATGACTGCCTGGGCCCAAACTTAGTTTCAAGTCTGAAGGAAAGTTTTCAGTAAAAATTGTTCAGAGATAGGATATCCACTGAAATAATGCTACTTTCCAAAAATCATCATTTTTATCTTGTTTATTCCACTCTGCATTTTCGAGAGCCAAAGGAAGAAGAAAAGAAGAAAAACTGGAGAGTATCCCTATGATTGTGTAACTTTACTCTGTGGACATTCTGCCTGTTTCTCCTTGCCTCTGCTAGGTAGAAGGAAGGACAAGAATGCTGCTCTAATCCAGTTCTACTGCCTGCTTAACACACTGAACCCTGTTATGTCAACAACCAGATACCTATGATTTCTTAGCAAAATAATTAACCATCAGATTTCTTACCAGGCAATGAGCAAAGGCGGATCTTTGGCTTCTATAGTACACTACAAATGTATACATATATAACACCTGACTCATGGATTTCTTGCAGCAGAGGTGGGTTTTTTTTCTGTTTTTAGAGGAAAGGTAGTATATTCCAGGGGAGAAATGCAGAAAGTCCAAATTCCAATCTTACTTAAACACATACATGGAAACAGCACACAGAAAATGGAAAAAAATAAGTGACTGTGTTTTCCAGTGATGGGAGTATGATCGTGGTAGACCCACCATACAACACAAGGTAATGCTAATGAATACAGACAGTTATTTTTCATAAATCCCATTTTGATAAACACATTACAACTTCCCATATGTTCTGAAAAGTCTGAGGCAAATTGGTAATGCTTACTCATATCTTTGAATTTCTTTTATTCTAACTAAACAGTATGATTGGCAGAGAAATTTCAAATGTCTTAGAATTTTTGCACTCCTTGTGGAGCTGGGATTTATTGATGGAATTTGCTCTTAGCAATGTTTCACACAAACATCATGATTTATTGATACCGTCTGGAGACATGCTGGAGACTACATCAGAAAGGCATGTAATTCCTTTATTTCAACTAATTGTTTTCATTAATAGAGCAGTCAACTATCAATTTAATTTTCTACTTTTAATTTGCCATTTGCAACATATATTTTTCACTTCCTGGATTAAAGTTTAATTCCTTTCTCAAAACAAACAAACAGACCCTTTCATCCCCCATTTATTCTACACATTGCTCAATGTATGTCCAGGGCAACCCAAACTGTTTTTCAGCTCACAGAGAAAGCACGACAGGCATCTAAAGCATGAATCTCTTCCTATAAAGCGTTGATCAAAAGTCTTATCAAGACATCAAGACAGATGTAGTATAAAGTTAGTAGTACTATGAGTAAATCTGTTTGTTCTGTTTACTCACATAATAGTATAGAGATGATATGAATACCTACAGCACTACCCAAGCAGTTTACTAATTTGGAGGATGTCCTTACATCTGTTGGGGTTTGCAGAGGTGGAAACTGAATAATTCCCTCTGTATGTATTCATTCATTTTTAGCACATCAAAATCAGCCAAGTCTCTTTCTGTCTCTGTCTAGTTAAACATTAAATACTGAACTCCTACCTAAACTACAAGTGATGAATTACATTTTTTAAACTATACTACAAATAGTAACATGCATCTGGTTTCAATGCTTTTTTTCTTTCTCCTTTCTGTCAGTCTGAGTTTGAAATACTGCTGCACAGTGGAGCACCAACCATAGAGACAGAAGGGATCACCTGGGGACTGAGGGAATACGTACTCTTTGAATCCGTACATCGTATGTTGCAAAAGGTAATTGACAACCTCCTTCTGGTATAAATAAGACTATGTCTCTGCTTTCTTCATATAAGAGTCATTCAAACAGAGAATATGGATGTTTACGGGGAGGTTAATCACTAGACAGTAATTGCCTGTCTGTACAGACCAAATAAATCAATTCGCTACCAAAAAAAAAAAAAAAAATATCATTAAGAGATCCTGGATATTGAGCTTAAATGAATATGATTGACTACTTGAATTCTCTCAAAACAACATAAACAATATGATTTCCAGACTAATCTACTAGAAGAAAATTACAAACCATAATTCACCATAATTTCTGAAAATGTGGAGGGCAAATGGGACACATCAAAATGGAAAGCAAATTTTTCACCATAAAAGCAAACTGTTGCAATCCAGCCTAATGCACAAGAGAAGTACTGTTGCTAATTGTTGGTGTGCAATATATTTATATATTAGATACTAAAAAGGAAAAAAGAAAAGCCCACAAAACTCCCTCTCTAAGATTTGTTTCTTGATTTATTAGGTATTTTGAAGGTGTGAGAACTTATATATGCAAGAATCTTTGCCAACCATATGGATCTAGTTCACCTCCAGTTTGCCAGGAAAATCCTGTTTCTGTCTTGTTTTAGGGAATATACCGTGGAACTACACTGCATTACGTAGATCATAATTCCAGAGGCTAATTTTCTACCTTAGTATATGTTCAGCTCCGTGCTTTACATGTTTGTGAAACAGGGGTTAGAGGTCTGGTGAGGAATTGAAAATTTAATGGACTGTACTTCATAGTGTTCTGCTGCTGTGGACAGTACTGTTACGGTATATGTTTTGTTTTCATCTATGATGGATTTTACATATTAATATGGTAGTTTCAAATGTAGATTGTATTAAATGCATCTTCTTCAATTGCTTTTTGCTAAATTATAGAGTTTATTTATGTTATACAATTCCTCTGTGGAACTTGGTACTTCAAAATGTATTTGAAGCCAAGAATAAATGGATTAAAAAAATAATCAGACTAATGGAAAATACATTAATTGGTAACCACAGCACATGACAATTGAGATCAGGAAGTTCTTGAACTATAAACTACAGAAAGCTGGGAGAGAATACCAGAGGAAGAATGTTACCATCCTTCAGTCATGTGCTGCTCAAACTCTACCCCTTACATACTTGTCACCCACCTGTCTCACTGGGTGACATCTACTGCTATTGTGTTCTAGCTACAGCTGTTCTCATGTCCAAAGGCAATTAGAGCTACTGCTATTGAGCCATAGTTACAGCTATTTTTATGTCCCAAGGCATGTAACCACATGAGGAAATATGATAGACTCAATGATCTTATTTTCTGTTAGAGGTAGCGCTTGCTGAAATTATCTGTTCCTTGACCACATTCTCCACTCAAAAACAAGACCTACCCACAAGCTTTTGCAATAGACCAAAACTCAGATTTGTTCAAAATGTCACACATACTACTGTGAAGTATTCAGGACAGCTTTAATGCATCAACCATTGATACCTAGGCAAACAGCAAAGTTTTGCACAAAAGTGGTTTATGTAAGTATAATGACTCAAATATGCACAACTCAAGGCACAATATTTCATGTTTTTTTCTAAACATAAGAGATAGCAAGAGCCTGTAATTACCTGTAACTGTTAATTCCGTAGTTCTTCTGACAACAAAGAATCCATATTTTAACTCACAAGTGTAATTTCCAATGTCATCCTCTCTAACTTCCCGAATGACAAGAGTGTCCTTTTTAAACACAATACTTGATCTCCACGTCTTTGACTTGCATTCCTGTTTAAAGATAATATAACACTTCAGTGATTGTGTTCTTACACTTAAATTGGACTGTTGTTGTCAATGCTGCTCAAAGCCAAAGTGGCTAGGCAAGAGCCCAGGCTAGTTATGAACTTTGTATACACTAAATATCTAAAAATCCAGTTCAGTTAAGTGCTGATTAAGAAGAAAAAAGACTATAGAATTTTATCAGTTGGCTTAATATTTGCCCTCTGACAAGAAAAAGAAGAGGAGTTGATTCTTTTGGTGGTTCTCTTTTGACATTAATTTGCTGAGGGGCTCCTATTTCATTTACTTATTTGCCCTTACACTTATGTCTGTGATCCATGACTGTTATACTACCAGTAGCTATAGGTTGCAGGGGAGAATTTTCTTTTTTAAAATCTGATTTTTAAAAAATTATAATTAAAAAATGTAGAGAAACAGAGAAAGATGAGAATGAGGAGAAATGAAGTTAAACATCTCTTTCTAAAAACATCTTAGAATCAAAGCTCTCTGAACTCTTAGTAAAAGGTGAGGTTCGTATCTACAAAAAAGGAGTTAATAGGTTGATTATTACTACCAAAACATTACTTTCGATGCTGCAGTAGAGAATATACATTTTTGTATGAATGTTTCTTAGGTCCCCAAAATGAATAACTTATTTTCATCTAATTAACCTAGGTATTATTTGAAACAGCTTTGAATATTTTTATTGTTTCTAGGTTTTCTAACTATTTTTTTTTGTATTGCAAACCAATATATTTATAAGCTGTTAGAAAAAGGGATTGGTGCTTTTCATAAGAAAAATGTCTTTTGATTGACTTTCACAAAATATTTTACTTGATGATCTTAGCATGATCATTGTTTATACAGTAAAGGCTTTTTAAAAATGTTAAAGAAGTTGTTTGAATTCATTCACACAAATAATGTCAATGACTTTCAAAAAGATAATCTTCTCAGCTTTTGTTTAAGAAGCCAGCCATAGTTTTAAATTGCATAAAACTTCAGGTATGTATTGCATTGCAAATAAAAAATCCAAGCTGAGTATAAGCACATAATTGGTTACACACCTCTTATCTTAGAAATGCTCTCAGCCAGAATCCTTCTAGGCCACAAGTTTTTACTTACTAGATAGCATAGTCTTGCATCCCATATTTAAAACCATTTATGTGATCAGGTAAATTATCAGATTTTTAAAAAAATAATTAGAATGCATACCAGAGCGCACTTAAACTAGGACTTCTTATATACACAGGCATCTGTAGACGTCTGTGTAGACAAAATACACAGAATCTAAATTTCACATTTACTGAACTGTTTGGGGACTTCAAATTGTGTGCATTACAGTAATGAAGTATTGAGTATTTCCTGCAGATGGTAAGAGACCCAGAACTCAAGCTGCTGTTCACAGAAGTTCTAGTGCACTGCCCACAGGCAGCACCATTTGCAAGAACTACTTCAGTAATGATCTAGAAATCAGTACACAATATTGAAATAAAGTTATTGATAAAAACAATTAAATGATATTTGCAAGGAAAAGCTAATATGTAAAGACCAAAGTTTTGGAAGTCTTTGCTGAATTTTATGCTGCAAAATTAAGCCCTTCATTCAGATACTAGCATGCATAGCTATCCTATTCATATTTTTCCAAATAGATTTTATGCCTGAGTTTTTAGAAATAACTCTCTTTAGCCTGGTATAGCACAAGCAGTTGCTGTATAAGCAGCTCGTATGGCTTTACCTTAGCGTATCAAACCAGCTCAGACTGGTAACCCTTTTTTGGCCCTCTTGTTAGCAGAAAGCTGCCAATTCTTTTTGACATCCATAAATGGATATTAACAAAATACCAGCTCTCAAGTTTACCAAAGGAAGCATTTGAATTCCTCTCTAACTTAGTTCATTCTTTTCTATCCTTGATTCTGTTGTCTGTTCTTAACAAATTTTAAAACAATCTAGGCTTCATATCATATTTAGATCAGGAAAATCATAAGAACATTGCATAATATCTTGTTGAAGGTGAAAATCTTTTGCATTCCTTACCTTATACCACAGTATTTCAGGCTCCCTAAATGGAAATAAAAAATCCTCAATCTCAGGGCATGAGATTTCCTTGCTTTTGCTAAGTTCAGCTTTTTCAAAATATTTCATCTTTGAATTGTAGCAGAGTCCAGTGTCATTTTCACCCACCGTCAGCGAAATGGACACTTTCATACAGTAAGTTGAGTTTCTGTAATGCAATAAAAATAGAAATAAAAGTCTAAAATGAAAAAAATAATAAATGCCAATGTACATGACATTGTTTTTAAGTCATTATTTTCATCCCAAGCAAAAGATAGAAAATGAGACATTGTATTTCGTGTGTATTTTATAGCGGTTCATGATATTTTTCCTTCTTTCTCAGCTGCTAATTACAATATTTAGAATACATTTGTTGGCCTTACTCTATGACTAAAGGCTTATCTCTCCCTTTTGTCAAACTCCTTCTAACATGACTGTCCTTACTGTGTATTTGAGAACAATTTTACCAAAAGTATATACACAATAATAGCTCCATGTATTCACCAGTGAAACTAGACAACCAGCTTGCTGACAGATACCATCACAACAGGGGTGAATAGCTCCTGTTGTGGTACCACAGGCAAATGCTAAATTGGAACCAAACCAGGAGCCATCTATTCATGAGATCTGAGCATGCTTTAAAGTGGAAGTGGTAAACTTCTTGCAGCCTTTAATTAAAATGAGTCTTGTGACCCTCCCAGTTACAGTATAAAGGATGTTTTTTCCTAACGGACTGCTAACTTCTTTACCTTAGCCTTCAATCCCCATACTCCCAGGCCAAAATGTTGCTTCTGCATTACCTCCAGCCTTCATTAGTTTGGGCTGTCTCCTGAAACTTGTAACTTCCTCTGCTGCTGGATGTTGATATGCCAGGCAGCCAGAGACTAGGGAACATCATCTTCCTTCCCACACTTCACTATGCACTTTAATTAGGTTCAAAGACAAAATTACTTGAAATGATTTCTTTTTTTTTTTTTCATTTGAGTTTCCAGGTGGACAGCAAATGAGTGTATAAAGTTGAGTACTCCCCAGGAACACAATGTGACAATGCCAGATTTCTCTCCTACTGTTTTGTAAATGCATTTGACCCTTGATCTGCTGAAAGAGGATCCTGCAGAGAGCACTGAGGAAACATTCATTTTCTTATCTCCATTCTCAGACTCTATGAGCTGATTGCTGATTTACAATAGTCTTATGTGTATTGGACATGGCAGAATCTGAAAGATGGCTACATTTTCTCATTCTCTTTAGATTTCTTCATATCTCTTTCCTTTTTCTGTTCAGGAAGAGGGAACAGAAATGCTTAAGGTCAATGAATAAGAGGAATAAGAGGAACTTCATTCAAAGAACTCTATAGTCCAATTTTCTAGAGAAAATGTAAACCTGAAAAGGAAGCTATATAAGTAACTATCAAATTAGAGAACATTCTTAGAAATGTAAATTCTGGAACAAAATGACCCTTAGCTATCCAGCTAATTCATGGACTTGTAAGGAAAACAACACAAAATTAATCCCTTATAATGAAGCTGTAAGTATAATTTATTACCCCGTTCAAGAATCTGGTTGTATAAAGCAAATAAAGTTGATTAAACTTTATGCAAAGCAAAGAAAGCATCCACTGAATATGGGTCACTCTAGCTGCTTTTAAGCTGTTTAAGAGCCGATCACCATTCTTACCTGTACATGCAATTTAAAATCATCCATTATTTTAAAGAACACATTTTTGTTACTGTACATTATGTTATTGCTCCTTGGAATATATATTTATTATGTGGCTTTAAAACATCATAAAAAGTCACCTAAGTCAGTTTTTCCAAATTGGTAAAATTGTCTTTTTCTGTTCTTGAAAGATCTGTCCCTTGGAAAAGGGAGAAGGTCTAAACAATCCATCAAGCTCTGAGGGTCAAGGGTAAGCTAACTGGATGAGAGGATTCTGCTACTGGATAACAGGGAGCAATACATAGGGAGGTATTGGCCATTAAATTTGCATGTTTAAATATTTTCTTTTATTCCTTTCCATGTGTTTGAGCATTATGTTGTGTTCATGAATCGCATGATTTAAAAACTTCTAGAAAGAGCTGAGAGGGAAAAAAAAACCACTTAACTGTCATCCCATTCTCTGAAAAAGCAAGTAGGTAAAATTGTCACACATATTTTTTTTGTCCTCCTTCAGTATTCAGAAAGAATTGACCAAAAATTCTTATGTATGTTTCGGTCTACTAAGAGCTCTGTTCTGCAACAGTGGCAATGTCAATTGCCACGAGTAGAATTCCTTCTGAGGCACATCCAAGTTTCCATTGCAACAGCAGATCCTTTACCAGATGCAGTTTAGGCTTGCTGCTCCATAAAATGAGAGGTATTTTGGAAATATTTCAGAATGTTTAAACCCATTGTTTGAAGAGGATGTTGGTATTTAATGACTCAAAGTTGTGTGTGTCTGTGATTTGAGTCATATGGATATAAGCCTTCTGCAGACAGAAGCACAAATTGACTGGGCTTTAAGGTAATTATATTCTAAACTTTCAGATATAAGGTACTGAAACATTTTGGGTGGATACTTTGTCACCTGAGTTCCCTAATAGAATTTTCTCTCAACAGCCCAAAGTATCATCAAAAGAACCTAAAGCTCCAGGTGCCCCCTTTTGACACAGACTTTCTTATTGCGACTCTTAAGTACTAACTGCATTGTCAATCTGACTCTTCTTGTACTCTGTGTAAGAAACCAAAGCTGTTGGGATGAAACAAAATTCAGAAAGAATGATACAAAAGGCAGAGCAACACAAACAGTATGAGCAAAGAAAAACAAGCTAATGGGCTCACAGAACAGAAAAAGAGAAAGTAAATTAAACAGTTTGCAGGTGTGAATGAAGAATAAGAAAGAGGAGGTGAGTTTGCTGATTACAGCTGGAGCATGATGGATACAGTAGATGTGGAGCCCCTCAGCTAGCAGAAAAAAGTAGCAGGCAACAAAGCCCTCCAGCAAACGTGCGCATACTGCAGAGGGTAAAAAAATTTCTGTATGTGTCTTACTAGAGACATCAGATAAAACAAACAAAGAAACAAACAAAAACCTATGTCATGAGTTTCAGGACATTTTATAACCCAATGGAAACCCAATGTTACATTCATTATTAAAAGCAGATGCTACAGTTTTTCTCCTTTTGTTCTCCAGTGTGGTCCAAACTGTGGACTTTTATCACCAGACAGCTACACTTCAAAGAAGTACCAGTCTAAAAACTCAAATCTACAACAGCTACTTAAGTAAAATTCAGGCAATGAAAATCACACAGTTTATGAATACATTATAGAGGGCTTACTAGAACTCTGTGTATTTCCTCTTTCTTGTCAACAAGACTAAGTCACTTATCAGGACTAGGAAGATATTCATCCAGCTGCTGCCACTGATGAACAAAAATTATTTCAAATGGTATGACAGAGGCTGCCCCAGTGTTTGACATGGACCCATGCGGTCATCTTCACCCCAACATGTCATTTATAAACTACTGGTCTATAAGCGTTAAAGTAAAAACAATAAAGCAATCACATCCACTAAATACATTGACTCCATTATAGGTCTTCTACTTTTGTAGCCATTTACATCCTTAAAAATTTAGGGCCCAGTAGCAATGGATGTGTGATTGAATCCTGTGATAACAATGGCACAGAAAAGTGTATAAAAGGTTTTAATTCTCAATGACTTCTATATCCCAGGAGCAGTTGCTCTAATGCCCAGCTTCCCACAGTTCCCTTGAATCAATGGGTCACCTTTTCTTATCCGATATTATTTAACCTCTTGATTGTACCGCAACCACATGAAAGCATATAGAGCACTAAACAGTCTGTTTCAATAAGAACAGAAGACTTCTTTTTATCCTTTTCTCTGCTTGAAATGACATCCACCTCACCAGTTCATCAGTACCTATTTCACCTTAATGTTAGTTGATCTACAACTGTCATAGATGCACATTTATATAGGATATCTGGCATATGAGATCCCTCGATATTCAGACCCTGTGTTAGAGTGTGACAGAGTGAAGAGCGGAAAAGCTCTACATAGAGAATGAAAAGAACATGGGTAAGTTTGCAGAAGATCATGAAATATGGAAAAGTCTTGTAAAGAAGAAAAAGTACAGTTGAGTAAAGAGAAGGTCTTGATGAAAAGCAGGAAAATGTAGATTAAACAACCACAAGTTCAGCTACATTACAAAATCCCTTCCTTGTCCAGACAGTGACCCAGAAGTCATATCAACATCCTAAAGACTGCTTAATTTGTGACTCAAGGTAGTAGTTTCTAAAATAAGATCCATGTTTGTTTACAGTCTTCTGAGATTCTCATTACTATATACAGCTGTATCTTCCTTGAATGAAATGAAATTATAGCAATTTTTTAATAGATGGGCCTCTGCGATACTTTACTCTTACAATGAAATTCATTAGGTAGACTGCTTTTCAAAAAACTTAAGCTGTAATTAACTATTTCTACAAAAAAAATTTAAAACTTGAAATAATTATTAGCAACTGAAACTGCTTTGTGACTATCTCACATTCTTCAGCTCAAGGAATTGCAGTACTTGTTGCTATTTAAAAACTTAATTCTTCATATTATGCAATTAGAAATTAAAGTGAGCCAGTGGAGTAAAGCTTGTCAGCTATGTACGTAAGCCATGCTTTAACATCAGTATAATTACCAACAATAACATTATTAAGAACCTCCTGACATTTGGAAGAAAAATATTTATTTTCTTTTATCTGTTCCTTTTCTCTGCTTGAATTGACATCCACTTCAGGATGTTGTTTCTTGGAGATGTAGCCTGGAAAACACACATATGCGTTTCATGGTTTTTTTCTTAATTGAGGAGAAGATGGTCAAAGCAGAAAAAAAGAAAGGAATGCTTCTTGCTTTTTAGATACCCAGTCTAGAAGCACGGCCCACCTTATTCACGTGGACTTTACACATAGGAAAAAAAGACAACTAAAAAATACCTAAAGGAAAGATTGTGTGGGAAAGTGTGGGACTGTCCTGCTAAGTATCTGTCTCCATTGCTGTTCATGTCTAGCAAAACAAGGACTCTTGTGAAGTTTATCATAAAATACCTATGAAATCAACAGTGCCCAAAGATCTACAGACTACCAAGATGCACAGGTAAAATTGTCTAAATATTTTCAAGGTGTTAGCTTTTGAGCATTTTTTCATATCCAGAAAGGCAAAGATACATATTTCACATCTAGGTATTTTTCTTTTGATCAAGCATTGTGATTATGAGAATATCACAGAGGACACATTTGATCACTACCAGTCAATCAAGTAGCAAAGAAGAAAATATGAGCTGCTGACAAGAATCATGAGTGGTGAACGGACCTGCAAATACAGAACTTCCAGTGATTAATATAAGGCTGAGATCTTGTTTATATAAATACTTGTGAAGTGGTTCCTTATCGATAAAAGCATATAAATGATAAAAACATACAAATGATAAAAACATACATGTGAAAACCTTATTTCCAATGGATTTTTTTTCTTTTTTTCTTTTTTTTTTTTTTAAGAAAAAAAGTAGAAGTCTGTACTGTAATCCAAAATATCCATGAATGGACATAGATCAACTTGTCAAACTTCAGACAAAAGTCTATACAAAGAACAGCTTTGAGAAGCTTAAAGAAGGTAGAACTTTAGGAATAGAAAGCTTGAGAATTAGTTTGCTTTAGTAAGATTAGATTATCTTTGTTGGTTGTTTGAATTTCTTTGGGGTTTTCCAAAATCTTTGCATTTACAAAGACATGACAAAAACACCTTTCGATTTCATAAAATCAGGCTATTAATCCTCTAATTCTAAACAAAGTAACACATAACATTATTTCACACTTAGAAGCAAGAATTGAAAAATAATTTGATGAATAAATAACATGGGAACATTGGAAAACTCTCCAGAGCAGCCTGTGAAGGCAAATTTCACACACAGCTGAAAATTAACTTTGCCTCATTCTTCCCCATGTGAAAGAATACAAGGAATATGGATTAACCATATTTTTCTAGAAAAACAGGAAACTTGTCTTCATGTTTACAGCATTAATATATAGCTCACTTCTCTTTTTAAAGGTAAGTATATAAAAATCTCTTGTAGCTGGGTTTGTTTTGTTTTTTTTTTTTTCCTTTTTGTAGTTCTCAGGAGGTTTCATGTATATTTTCCCCTGCATTTTTCATTCCATCCTCCATTTCACCCATAAACAAGAATTGATTACATGGAAAGCAGCTCCTTTAAACTTGGTGAAACACCAAGCAGAAGAAAGAACAAAAAGGGATGGATTTATCACTTTGCAGAGAAAAAAAAATGTATCTTTGAAAAACAGTATTTGACCAAGCAAGTTGCCATTTAACAGTAGTAGGGAGGAAAAAACACACATACAAACCTCCACAAATTAACTTCTGAGCCATCAAAAAGCCTTACCAACTATTTATTTTTTTTTTAAATAAAAAAATTGATAGGCAGGTAACCAACAAAATAGTAGAAATAAATCTCTTACAGATTACATATTGAGTCACTGTATTAAATTCTTTGTCTGGTAGGCAATAGACAATAGTAAACATTATACTTCCAGGTTATAAAAAAAAAAATAAAAAAGGGAGCGGAATATAAAAGATATGTATGTTTTTTCTCAATTGGCTTTGCCTTGCCTTTTTGTGTTGCGTGTGAATCCACTGAACTGTGTGTTATCAGGAACATTCTGCGTATCACCTTTATATTTTAACTTTTGTCATGCTGCTGAGTTTCCATGCCACTGGAAGATACAGAATCCCACAAGACTGGATGTGGGATGTACGTATGTATTTTTTGCCCTCTTATGGAAAGCATCTGGGTGCAGCAATTTGATGCATAAGCAGAAGAAAAATCAGGGAATTAATTTATTCCAGTATTTCTAAATTCTACCACGTCAAATATCTCCAAGACTTTTTTGACCTTCATATAAGCTGTTGCAATTACATTTTAGTACACTTACATATGCTTAAGTAAGGTCTAATATAACTCTTGAAAATAAACATTGGTCAGCACTGATGGTTGCAGTAGTGCCAACACCATTTTGAAGTTAATACCTTCACAGGTCTGCCACCATGCAAAACCAAAATGTTTCTACTTTCCTTGTCATTACAGTAGCAAAACTAAAAAAAAAAAAAAACAAACAAAAAACCAAAACAAACACACAGGCACAGATGAGAAATTAATAGCCAGTAACATCAGAAAGTTTGGTGGTTTTGATACAATGTTACTCCAGACTTTTTTTTAATACTATTGTACATAGTCCAATGTGGTGTCAGTTAATCCAATACAGAAGTGTCAATACATCTGCACAACGTAAAAATACAAAGAATGATTACACTAGGACAGAAAAAAAAGACATGTATTTTATTTCCTACTGTTATATTCAATTTTGTGTATAATACTGTTATAATATGTAGCACATAAAAAAAATAAAAGCCATTGTAAAATCTATATAAGAACAAACTAAAGAAAAGGGAGAGGTGACAAAATTACTAGAAGTCTCACAGTCAGCATGATGTTCAATGTTTAACAGTTGTTAATACACTAAAGACTCAACCAAGTTGCTAACTTTTGTGTCTAGGAACAGAAGAAAGAACAATCGATCTGAATAACATTTATTTCATTTTTTATACAGATAGATAATGAAGATAATAATCACAGAATACTAGTAATTGCTAACAAAACATTACTAATTGATTTTTTTCCATTAATTACCACGATACTAGTGGTACCTGTACCATGTTACCAAATGTAGTTATATTTAAAGCAATACCAAAACCATTTCATCTGAATTCTGTTACATTCAAATGCTACATTATTAATAACTTTTCCATACATACACAAATGTATCCTAACTCTAATTCTGTCTGATTTGGTACACTTGTGTAGGACCATTAAATTTAAAAGAGCCTAAAGCAGCAATACTGACCATCTACTGATTTGCAGATTTGTGTTGTAGCAGTCAAGAGCCTGTGGGGTAGGTAGAGTCAGAAATTANNNNTTGGGTAGGAAAAAACAAAAAAAAAAAAATAAAAAAAAAAAAAAAAAACCCCCCCCCCCCCCCCGATGTCTAATATCAGATTTTGTCTGTTCACAATCAGTCTATCTGCCATGATGTGGTTGCCTTGGAAAAATGGCACTGTATTGATTAAACTAACTGTGCTTTAATTCGCTTATCACATGATACTTTTCGGAGGTTTCTTTTGTTTGTTTGTTTGTTTGTTTGTTTTTCCTGAACAGGGTAATAAGAAGAGTTGACAAGATAGTCAGTTAATTGTTCCCTAATCTGTCCAGTCACAAATGTTTGGAAGTGTAAAACTAGCTAGAACTTTTTCTTACATATAAGTGAAGCTTTTCATTTACCTATTTTAGTCAATAGATTTTCAAGCACTAAAAAAGAGATCTAAAACATACAAAATACAACAACAGGAAGCAAGAAGCTGTTTGGGGATTTTTATATAAGACAACAAATCAATTTAAATCAAATTTATCTGAAAAAGAAATTAAATCAGCAGGTAACTTGTCAGAGAGAAAAGAACAGGAGGAGAAGGAAGAGGAGACACAAGGGGGAAACCAGACTAGAGAACACACAAAGAGCAAGAATAATTTCTCTAAACTTTAGCACTTAGAATATTGACATCTGCATTTAAAGGAATTGCTTAGAGAACTAGGCACTTAAAGCATAATTTCTTTATAAAATAGATCTCTAAAATGGGCCAGATGGGTTATTCTTACGAAACTCCACTTTTTTCCTGCATTGAATAAAACCTGGTAATTGTCAATCTCCTCTTCAGCCTCACCAGCGAGAACTCGGTGGTGGATTTATGCAGCTCAGTACTCCCCAGGCAGCATCCCTCATCATCCCTATTCATGACAGGAGGGAAACGGGGACTCTACCCGTTACTTGTCTGTTTCTACCAAAGACACACTGTCTTTGGAACTAGAAAGAAGTGCCCTTTGGAAAGTCCTCACCACTCTCCTGAAGAGGGAATTTGACCCCAACCCCTGGGTTTTTTTCGTTGTAGAGTGCAGCCAACTTGCTTTCTGTGTGAAGAAGCACTTCGTCTCGTCAAAGGTGTTCAGCATAAGACTATCTTCATCTAGTACACAAAGGCAGCACTCAAAGGAGAGATGAAGAGGGCAAGCAGACCTCTGTTGATGCTGGCAGTGATCATCAGGCACAGCAACATCTTTCTGCACTTCCAAATAAGGTGTAATGGAACCACAGTACAATAACGATACCCGTGAATGCAGCCAGAGCCTCTAACTGTTTTTCATTTAAGATAGCAGTCTTAAGTCTTTGCATTCCTCTGCACACCCTTTATTTCTCCTTCGTTTTAAAGGGATGCAATACTTGTAGTACATGGGCTGTCATGACAATGGATTTTTTGCAGAGTATATTAAACATAATGAGTAATCAGGAAGTTAGCTGGCTGCAGAGCAGACATGTTCTTTCAGTCTACATCATGACAGCAAATTCATTTTTTACGCTTTCAGTAGCATTACTTGAAAAATTGCAAGCTTTACATTAATAGAGATCAGTTGTTTGTACTGAGTTATGCTATAGTACTATGCTATTTACCAGGGTAAATGAACTGGAGAGCAAACAGGAAGCAAAAAAATCTCTTTTAAGTTTCCCCTCATCATACAAGCTGAGTTGGGAAAGTAATTTTATTTCCAGCTCCTCCTAAACTGGACACTAAAACAGAAAGTCTGAGAAATGTCTTTTCTTCACAGTATTTTAAATTTTAATAAGTAAACTTGGCCACTGATGTCACTATCCACTTTCTATAAATAGTCCACTCTATTTCAGGGGAAAATTTTTGTTGACTTCATTAATTAGTTTTTTCATGTTTTTGTGGACACAATTCGGTCCTTTTTCAGTCCAAATAACTTCTGTTAGAGGTATTCGGATGCCTGAAAGCTGAAAAGAAAAGCATTCATTCACGAGAAAAACAAAAACATGTTATTGATAAGTGACTTGCACTCTTGGCCAGTGGCTCCAAAGGCTTTTTGTGAGCTTTAAAACTTTCGCACAAAAAAATTTTAAAGCCTTTAGATAGCAGTGGGGTTGTTTGAGGACATGCCTGAGGCTTTGGGCCGCATAGTGAGGGAGGAAGGCCAGCATACCCTACTGCAGCCAGAACTGCTGCCACGCACCCCTTGGTGGCAGGGTCTGGTGCCCTCAGCGGTCTGTGGCTTCTGGACCATTTGTTCAGGACATCAGCTTTCAAATTTTTTATGCAAGGTTCCCTTGCTTTGGGTTCCCTCCTCAAACTCTGGAATGGATGGCTCCCACACTCCCTGCTTCTGATAGCTGAAATCACGGATCACCTTTTCCACAGAGCTTCCAGAGCCCACAGAGCTGCAAGTGCTAGGGCAGTGCTTCAGGAGTGGGGGAAGAGTGAAGAAAAGCGGAGGGAGACGAACAGAGCCGGGTGGAATTTTCCTCTGTGCCTTAGAAATTATCTCCTGCTTCCATACCCCGGGGGGCCAACCCAGTTTGAAAACTGCTTTTGACCTCAATTGAATTACATAAGCACTGATTTCTTCCCTCAAGGGTCACCTAATTATGTGCGTGATACTATGAAATAACCCACTGCACACGAGCCTCCAGGACTATGTGAGTACCAATGCTCTGCGAGATACTTGTATTAATATATTTGAATTAGTCACACCAGAAAATATTGTTCTGTTTTAGTGCCCGCTCCCATCCATTTTATCTTCTTCTGACACAAGTGGTACATGCTGCCATCCCAAGTTTCCCCTTCTCCTCTCCAACGCTGCCAAAAGAGAATGTCAAAGTACAAAGTCTAACTGCGTTAGAATAACGCTTTCCTTGTGTTAGAGAGAGCTACTGACTGATGTGAAAGGCCTTTTATTGATGTTCTGGACAATAAAAATGAAATACAAATTAGCCTTTAGAAAGACAATTGAATTTTCTCATCCGTATAATACCTTAAAGCTTCTTTTGTGAGTAAGCTAGAAAAAAATATATATTTGTACACTTTTATGTTATTGACTTTTCTCTACGATCTCTATCTTTTTTAAAGTCTAAGTGAAACTTATCCCTTTGTGAGAGCTGGAATCAATCTGACATTGATTTCCACATTTTAATAAAACCTCACTTTCTTAGTACAACATAGCTGAACAAAATTATGGCAATAATCTTAATTAACAACTTGTACTGGTAATTACATGGAAGAGAAAATTGCATAAAATTAACTAATTTCCCCATAAAACATTTTCCTTAAATTTAAAGCTTCCTTTTAGATAAAATAAAAAACAAAAAAAAAATTCCATACTCTTGCAGCACAGGAATATCTAAATATTCCTATAGTGTAACTCTGTACTCATACAGTATAGGAATATATATTTAAATATATTTTATTTGAAGTTAAAGCTTTCTTTCAGGTAAGTTTAAAAGAAAACTCCCATATTCTTACAATTTATACTCCTATTCTCTACATATATATTCATATATGTATAAATCAGTCATAAGGATATATTAGGGATTCCAGTAACTGTAAAACTAATCAGAGAGAGTATGTGATTTAAGAAAGTTATCATATAAAGGTTTTTAAAGCCTATTAATACTATACCTATATGTTATTCACTATGAGTAAAGCCCAATTTTTAAAACA
This sequence comes from Burhinus bistriatus, assembly GCA_013397275.1. Classification (NCBI taxonomy): domain Eukaryota; kingdom Metazoa; phylum Chordata; class Aves; order Charadriiformes; family Burhinidae; genus Burhinus; species Burhinus bistriatus. The sequence goes on along the minus strand of VYXH01004457.1, from coordinate 63,833 downwards.
ACTTTCTATTAAAATATCTGGTATTGAACTCCTTCAGAGAATAGCACTTACATACGGATTGCAGGTAAAAATGTTAGAAGTGGTTAAAAAGGATGGGAATCAATCAGAAAAACCATTGTACTGCACAGAGTGTATAGGGTGAGTACCATATGGATTACCACTAGTCTGAATTTAACAGTACATTTAATATTTTAGTGCTGCTTCCAAATTTAGTGCTAAATTAGCTACTCATTTCAGTGAGGCTTTTGAGGATCGTTAGTGAAGAAGTTTTGGGCCAGTGAGTCATAAAGCACTAAAATGGAGACGTGTCAGAATGATACTAAATATTTTCTCTGCAGCAGATCAATGTATATTCCCAAAGGAGACAGAATTATGAGGAGCTGTGCGAGTATACCCTTATAGACGAAAATCCCTTTAGCTTTCTACAAACCGCAGTAGCGAGATAGTACCTTAGCATGAAATGCCTCTAGGTAGACTATCTCCTCATAATTCAGGAGATGATGGCATTTACTTTTTCTTGAGAACTAATGGTCACAAAAAAGCAGTAAATTTTATACCCTACCATATGCCAGAATAACAGAAATGCAGTACTATGGCTTCTTCGGAAAATGGCAAGTTAACAGATTTTATTATTCCTCCCATTTCTTTCATTCACAGAATCACAAAACAGTTGAGGTTGGAAGGGACCTCTGGAGGTCATCTGGTCCAAATGCCCTGCTCAAGCAGGGCCACCTAGAGCTGATTGCCCAGGAACATGTCCAGACGGCTTTTGAATATCGCCAACTATGGAGACTCCACAACCTATGCAAGGGCTCAGTCACCCTTACAGTGAATAGTGTTTCTTGATGTTCAGTCTGAATCTTCCGTGTTTCAGTTTGGGCCCACTGCCTCTGGCCCTGTCTCCATGCACCACTGAAGATAGCCTGGCTCTGTTATCTTTGCACCCTCCCTTCAGATATGCATATACATTGATGAACTCCCCCCTGAGCCTTCTTTTCTCCAGGCTAAACCGTCCCAGCTCTCTCAGTCTGTGCGCACAGGAGAGATGCTCTGGTTTCTTAATCATCTTCGTGCAACTTCATTGGACTCTCTCCAGTGTGTCCATGTCTCTCTTGTTCTGAGGAGCCCAGAACTTGACACTGTACACCAGATGTGGCCTCACAGGTGCTGAGCAGAGGGGAAGGATCACCTCCCTCAGTCTGCTGGCAATGCTTCTTCTCATGCAGCCCAGGTTGTCATTAGCCTTCTTTGCTGCAAGGGCACATTGCTGGCTCATGTTCAACTTGGTTCCCACTGGGACCCCCAGGTCCTGTTCTGCAAAGCTTCATAGATTGTTATTCATGGAACATCTGCTTTCTAGGATGTTGTTTTGTTTTTTTTGCTGGCAGTGGGTAGAAGGGAACAGTTAAAGGAAAATACTTTTTCCAAGGATTTATACAAAAGGAACAGAAAAAAATAGCAGTTGGTATGAGAATGGACAGAAAAAATTGCTTACTTATTGAAGCCAGAGGCTCTTAAAATGATGTCTACCATTTGGTGCAACAGTGCACGCCCAAGCAGCTGTGCCTACACAGGGTTGTGCGTTCGGGAACAACTGAGTGTCACTACATCCTGATGACTCAGAAGGTCATCAAACATTGGAACATCTTTACCACGAAATCATCCCTTTTGCAAATGCAATCCGTCTTCTTTTATAGTACTAAAACTGAAAGCATTATTGGAAACAAAGAAGATGCTGATTGGCTTCTCCCTTGTTCCTTCTCTGCTTGATGAATTAGCACAAGTGCAACCTACAGTTCTCAACTCAAGCTAGAGGAGGACAGATCCTATCGTTCAGTCTCAAATGCTAAGTTAGATTCTTCTGTTCAGCTGTTAAGCAGCTGCATAAAGAATATCCCTTGAAGGTTTCTGTCTTGTTTCTGAATGATTAGATATTTATCTCTTGCTAACTCTGTATGAGTGTGTTCTTTTCTGAACAGAGATTTCTCACGGTCCATATCAGAGTTACTCATTAAAGGTAGATATGGACAGAGATATCCAACAATTATATTTATTATAGGGATTAGAAGAATGACATTTGCACATGAATAAGATTCCTTTGAAATTCTCTCCATAACTCTTTCCCATATCTACCCAGTAAAAATGGGAATAAGTATGACATGCTTTGAAAGCAGACACTAAACAGGAGAAAAAATCATCGCATTTATTAAGTTATTGCTTCAAGGCTAGTTGTTTCCTAGCATATTGATGTCGCCTCTCCAGACTCCTGGAAATCCTCAAATGAAATTGCATTACAACTCTCAATTTAAAAAGTAAATAATTCCAATATTTATGACTGCTACATTTGTTAAGAAACAGTTTTAGTTATTCTTGGTTTACACTTACTTTCCTATGAAGAAACAATTCAGAAATCAGTCAATTTTCTCTACCAACAGCAGAATTAGGGAGAAGGTCTCTCAAGTAGTATGATATCCCACAGATAAATATAAGAGCATTGCTCTGTGCAGATTGAACTAGAACTCAAAATAAAGTACCAAGTTTCTGCAGAAAAGTCAGTCTTCGGCAATGCTTAATCCTTCTACCAAAGAAGAACATTAGAAAGGTGCAAGAACTTGATGAAATTCATGCAACTGAATACCTCAGAGCAAGTCCTGAATTCCCAAATAAGAAATTTACATGCTGAAAAGAGAGCAGGATTTGAAGAAAAAAATCAATAAACAAAGGAATATGATACAATTTGGATGTGTCTTTCACCCAAGGACCATAAAGTACATGGAAAATTTATCTATTAACTATTTTTGGCTGTGTTCATACGAACAGCTTTACCACAAAATAGTTTCCAAAATTGCCTCAGTGTGACCTATATCGACACAATAAATATTTTTAGTTCACTCTAATTTTGAGCTCTAAAATGTGATCCTGATCCACTTCAGGCTGTTGCTGAAGCTCAGAATCATGGAAGCTTAGGAAATGGAAACCAAAACTCAAATTGTATTCGTATGATGTTCATATTGACAGCATCCCTGAAGCCAAATATAGGCAAGCAAGCACTTCCACCCACCCCAGCTACCTACTCTGCCCAGTGTTGAAAGTGTTAGTTCTCACTCCAGCCTCCAGAGCTTCTTTCCAGTCTGCCTGTCTGCCCTTAAATGTACGAAAAGCTATCTTTGTGTCCACACGTTCAAAAGCAAGCATAGAAATGCAAGCTTTAGCCAGCATCAAAGCACTCTCTCTCTGTAGTCAAAGCCATAAAATCTCTTTTGCTAAAGAGACAGCGTGTCATTATTTCCTCTCACGCCAAGAGGAACTGTTGCCCTATGGAGCGCCCCTGAAAATGTGATACATGTACCTGCATGTTGTCCATGGTCTCCAAGACTGTAAGCATAAAAATAATCAACCTCACACAGAAGAAAATGGAGCTCAGTGAGCCATTTTAGGTAAACATTATTCAGGGATCCCTTGGAACTAATTTCTTGAAGCAGCTAGGACAGCCAGAGGGGCACACTTTTTATTGCAAGGCTCTCAAAGCGCAAGTGAGTTGAGACTCCATGTTAAAGAATGATTAATTCCCTTCTTCTGCAGCATCCCCAAATAAATTCTTTCTTGTTTTCCTGATCTTCTTGACATAATGTAAAAATCCAACAGCTGTGCACCTTCACTCCTCTCAGTGCCAGGTTTCCATCTCCAGTGGCCGGCCCCAAGCAGAACGTGAGCCATTTGACAATTCAGCAGAGCCTCAAGTTTCAAATATATGAAACCATGCTATTCTTTGTCTCATATTATTATCAGCCACCAAGGTAAATAACTCTAAGGTGAAAAATGAAAAGGTTACAGAGGCTTTGGCTGCCCCAACAAACAGAGAGGTATGAGGATAAGGCAAAGACAGGTGCCAGACACCATAACTATGTATTTTCATTTCTTGTTTTAGTTTTCAAGCTTGCTGCTACCTCTCATCCTCAGATGCATGAATCATCCAGAATATCCAGACATGAAAATCCGAAGTCATGTGAAAGTTGCAATATGAATGTATGAAAGCATTTCTGCACAGACAGCTTTGAATAATTTTATCCAATTCAAGCGTGCCTGTGTGTTATTTTAATTTGACATAAAATGAGTTTTGCTCTACACATCTTAATTCACGTCTCAAATGTAAAAGGTAAACTGAACAAGTCTAAATACATTTCAGATAATTGAAAGTCACTGGCTTTTCTTTTTCACTTGGACCCTGGCCCAACCTTTATGTGTCAGTGTCTTTGTACAGTGCCTTTCAGCACAGATATGTGAGGGACAGTAGCAAAAACTTCTCACACATTGTTTCCTGGTGGTGGTCTCATAGAAAAGTCCACTTCACTTGTCAGAAATGCAGAATCTCTATTTTGGCTTGTCTGGCTGCTTTCTCCTGCAGCAGGACACAGCTTCCAGCTGGGCTGGTGCTGCCAGCTTAATCATCTGCTGTTTCTTGTGACCTAGCTTCACCCCCAAATACTCCACTGTCTAAATATAGAAATAGCTGTATAACAACACAGTTTAGTTCAGTTTATAAATATACTATGGCTCAAAACCCTGCCATCAGTTTGTATAATTGGTAGAGAATTGACTGAATAGATAAACTCCTTCTGAATAGAAAATTTAACCTATATTGTCATTTATGTACCATATTTTCTGTTCCATATTTTTTTTCCTGCAATCTATTTCGGTCGCAATTCTTTTCTTCAGGTTGGGAAAGAACAAAAAGAACCTGTAAATTCCTGTATTGATTAAACATTTTGTCACATTTTTCATGGATGAATTCATATCTATTTGCAAGTACTTTAATATTCAGAACAATTTGGTTTACACAGCTATTTTCTCACCATTTGTTCAGAAACATGACTTCTGCTTGCACTCTTGATGTCTTTGTTAAAGGTAGCTGAATCCAGTAACCAGGTAGATGAGAAGATGCTGCAGCTCTGCTGCAACCAGGTTCAGGCAGCAGCCAGGCTAAGCACAAGTACCCCATAGGTGAACGTGCACACACACGCACGCACACACGCACACACACATGGCCGGTCACACAGACAGACACCTACACAGATGTACAGTGCTCGCAGAAACATGAACTGCAGAGCTGGCCCAACCCAGCTGCTCCCCTCCAGTTGATCAGGTTGAAGTCAGCTAGTGGAATGTATACATATACACGCACATAACATGGGTGCCTCCAGAAGCTGGCCTTAGGCACTCAGCCCAGGAACTAGCCCCAGGTCCACCGCTCTCCTCAGCTGCTGGCACTGGCACATGAGGTTCGCAGCCCCCACCAGCTGCTGGAGCTCAGACATCTTGTCCTACTCGCCAACCAGGCCAGCTTGAAGTTCACTAGCATGCACCAACACCTGCTTAGTGTAGACAACGGAGCCACATGGAAAATAGAAATGCCCTTTAATGAGAAGATGGAACAGACTACAGGGATCAGACAAGAGTACTCACCACCAATGTATTTACACTGGACAGTCTTTTATTTCCTTTTCCCCCTATCCCTTTGCCTTTTTCCGCTACTCCGTCTATTTCCCACACTTGTTCTCAATATACCTTGATCTCTTTCTTACCTATGGTTCTTCCCCTAAACATCCAAAAATAAATCCCATATCTCCCCAGAATCCTTTCAAAACATCGTTCAGCAATATTTTTTACATAAATAGAAAACGCTTTACTTTCTGGAATCCCATAGTAAGTCCCATATGCCCTTCAGCCTGAAGGCCTTCTCAGGAGGGAGCCTCTCCAAATGATTTCTCTGGGTGGTTTTCCACCCGCAGGTCATGGGGGTTTCTTACCCATCACTGCTCCTCTGACCCTGCTTGAGCCTTTGTGTTTTCTGTGATCATCTTTAGGCACTAAACAGTCTGACTAACTTGATGCTACACATATGACAGCAGACAAGGTATCAGTAGATTTATGTTAAAACTGAAGACCGTCAACCAGTTCTCAGAGAAGAGACAGGGTGACATTCTTGACAGGCCACAGATATCTTCCAGGTCTCCTTTGTTTTCCCAGCTGGGTCTTTCCCTGTCTCTCTTTCTAACTGGTATCTTCTGCTTGCTTGGTCACTATTCTGGACAAAACTCCCATCAGGTTTCTCTCTAAGACTATTTTTCTATAAATTTTTCACTGTCCCTTCTGTGCTATTTAATCTAAAGACTTTCAAATCATGGCATCTTGCAGTAAAAGTAGTCACAGTTTGTGACTGTGATCATAACTACTTTTGAATGCATCACATTCCGGTAATCCTGTTGCCTAATGATTTTCTGAAACTTTCCAAAGTCTGTAACAAATGTACACGAAATGTCTAATCAATTTCTGCATCTTCCTAGAAAACTTGAAATACAACTTCTGTTTTCTTAATGTTCAGTTTCACAGTAGTATTTCTTCTACCTGATTTTTCTCTGAAAGTTATGATTTTCTTTTTACCTACCATTTTTACCCCCACTCTAATCTATTTCAAAAATAGATTTGTTTATACTATGAATCTCTTTATAAATATATAGATAATGTCTCAATAAAACTTCCTTAAGTCCTAAATATTCTCAAAACATTTATTTCTTAGTGGCCAAGAAAATAACAGAAATATTTATGTTCTAAGACAACCAGTTTTGGAGCTGCTACAAAAAAAACCAAATATAAAATAGAAGCAAAAATACCAGATAACATTTCAGGATAGCATAATTATAAATGTCAACAAAAAAATTGTACTGTGAGGAGAGAGACAGAACATATTAAAAAAAATCAGAAAAATCTGTTTCTTTCTGAGCAATTTAGGGGTTGCTTGTTTTTTCAACAGGGCTTGTTATGGGAAATCTTCCTTTATAATTATGGATCAGCAACTGCTACTTCATAATACTGAAGTATTCTGTATAATTTCTCTCTGTTTCCCTTTTTTTTTGAGGAGAAAAATAACTCACAAATATTTCAGTTTCCAATTACTGAAAGATAAAGAGCAACACTGAAACGCTGAGATCTTGAATAAGAGCACAAATTGTAGTACACCAAAGAAAATATGCAAGGAAAGGGTTGCAACACAAATGTTTTGAGGAACATGATTCTGAAGCCCTCATATTACATTCTGCTTCCTTCTTCTGCTGGTTGAAATTTCTGAGAGACTCTTGCTATTCTTGAGACCAATAGCAGAAGTCCTACAGTTTTCAATCTACAGAGGCAGATTTTTTCTTTTTACATGTACGCATTGGTGTTAGTGACAAAAATATCATATGTTATTGTAAAATGTGTTGACAACAGAATGTTTGGCTCTTCAGACTTTATTTGCACCTTCTTCAAGGATCCATATAAAATTACAGACTTTTTCTGTTATTTTATTAAATCATTTTTTAATTAGCTAATTTTTGAATCTCAGTCATCACAAAATGCCAATGCCTGTAGTACGGCTATTAATAAAATGCAAAAATACATGCATATTGAAATGTAAATTGCCTCAGAAATGAAGGATATGCTACCAAAAGTGGAACAATAAACGGAAGCTTTCTCCATTTTATGTATATTTGAATCAAGGAATGAATAAGCTCATTCCTCGTAACACAGTCAAAATATCTGAAACATAGCAGCTTTATGTAAGAAGGCCAGAACTCAAAAATAAAAGGAAGCACACACAAAAGGAAGCATTAATTTTAAAATATGATAGCTCTGATAAACATCAGTATTGCCCCAAGAGTCCTTTAGCATGATAGCAACCCAGTTTATTATTATGAAAAGAAAATAGTTATAAAACCAAAGTTGTTTTCACACAACAAAAAGCACTCGTAGGAAAACAGTATGAGAATAGCTTGCCTGGTTTTGTATGTGTTTTTTACTTTCTACAGCTATTTTTTAATGAGTGTTAACGATATTACTCTTTCACAGTAAACATGGAAAACTGCAAAAAACATAATAAAACAAAACAAAACTGCACCTATAAGTACTATCAGCACACAAGTAATATTTGTTACAGCAAGATGGAGGTTCAGTAGAAATAGAATATTTTATTATTCCTTAATCCTGCAGCTTCTCAATGCAGACTACCCAGCTAAAACAAACTACTAGGATGACTTAATTCTACAAATTGTGGATTTTGGAAGGTGTTCCTTCAGAGCATAATCACACACAATTATTCAAACAAGATGTACGTTTGAAGGAAAAGCCATATCCCATGGTTATACTTCGGTTAGAAACAGTTGACGCAATTTCAGCTGTCAGTATTTATAACCTAGTCCCAGAAAGTTCTTGAATTCCAGGCGACTGTCCCTCCTTTTTAAATTAATTGTAAGCTATTGCTTCCAGAGAAGCAAGACAACACAAAAAAGTAAGTCTTTTTTGGGTAGATTTTACTTATTTGAGCGGATTTTCTCAATTTTAGTGCAAGCTAATACAGCTTCATATCAGGAGTTATGCATCTCCCTGCAGAGAACAGAATTGAATTTTTTTGTGGTTGTTGGGGTTTTTTTTGTTTGCTGTAGGAAAAGCTGTGTAACGGAGTTCTGTTTCCCGTATCAGTTCAGTGACAGCTCATCATTACTTTGTGACTGAAGGCTGTGCTGAACACTCGGCAGAACTGGGCTTATTCTGTTGACAAAGCAGAATTTCACTGCAGTCTGCTGAAACGCCTAACCAGAGGAGAGAAAGGCCACCTCTTCCAGCACACAGGTTCCTCTAAGACAGCTTCCTGCTGTAGTTTCCCTGGACAGCTAGACTTGTGGCTTAAATAAAAATATCTATCTGTGGTGGTTTCAGACAGCAAGATGGTATGGGATATTCATAAGCAGAGGAAAGTCCCTATGGTGGCAGGCAGCATATGCACATTTATATATACAGATCCTCGATGTTTTAAAACTAAGAGAATTTTTACGAAATTATTTATAAAAGCATTGCCTTGATTATGATGTCATTAATGCAAAAAATAGGAAGGCCCTGACTTAAATGATTACTACATACTTTTAGCTCTGCCTTTCTGCTTACTTATAGTATGAGTGTTATTCGTTATACGATTATACATTATTTTTCACTGTGCACTTAGCTCATTTACATGCCCAGTATAGACTAGTGTTTCCTAACTTTCTAATGCTTCACATTTCAAACTATGAAATATTCCTTTCAACGCTTTCTCTAAAAATTTAATCTTAATTACTGAATCTCATTGGACGTGTTGGAATTCAGAGATGTGGCTATGAGGCATGCCATGGTGAGGCTCAGGAGCCCCTACACATAGATCCGTTTATTCTGTGGGGAAAAGAAAAAGGAAAAGGAAAATGAAAAAGGCAAAAGAAAAAAGAACGGAAAAGGGAAAAGGGAAAAGAAAAGGGAAAAGGGAAGAGGAAAATAAAAAGGAAAAAGGAAGCTACTTCAGAGCAGAGGAAAAGTCACATTATCGTCCAGAAGGTCCCCTGGGCTACTGAGGCCCTCAAGTTAAAATATAGGCATGGAGAGACCCTGTATATCAAGTGTAGCTCAAAAGAAAAGAGAGTGGTTATATAAACCCTACATCCTCTCTCCCCACCAAAAAATCCAAGAATAAGGTTGTTTTTGTGGGGAGAGTGACAGATCTGACTGCAGCACCACTAAAATATCATTCTTTTATCACTTGCCCTCATTTCAGTTTTAATAAGCTCTCTTGGCTCTCTTATCTTTTTATGTTCACTCCACAGCAATTAAACAGAAATGCAAATGTCATACCCATTTTTATAACAGTGCCTCTTCTAAAACTGCAATAAAGTCAGTAAATGATACATTTCTTAAATGATCTATCATCTTTTTGTCAACAAGATCTAGCTAATAAGAGGATAATGCCTGTATATGTACCATATGTATGTTGCATGTTATATAAACGTGGGGAGATTATTAGTTACAATTCTATCACAACTTCCGAGGAAGCATTAGACTTTGAAAGCTCAAATCAGTTAAATAAGGCAGGAAGAGAGTTTATGAATATTCAGTTTGGATTTCAAAACAGCTGTTCTATTTGACCATTAAAAAAATTACCCTTTTTTATTCACTATATGCAAACATCCAGTAAAGTGAGATTGCATTCACACAAATATCTGGTAACTACTTTAATTCAGACGTGTTTTTGTACAACCCTCTCCCCCTTTTAAAGGGGAGCCTCATCATACAACAAACAAGAATTATTTTGCTCTGTTTTTCTCTGAAACGAATCAAGCAATCCAATCAGGAAACAGAGAGTATAGCACACAAAATAATTCAGTGATCATCCATCTTGAATAATGAACCACATGCTGTCACAGTGATGACAGCCGATCACTACCACTGGTAGAAAAGACCTCACCCAAAGTATGAGGAGTGTGCTTTGCTGCTAGACAGTCTGACACAAAACCCCATCCCTCTCCAGCTCAAGTATTTGCCTGTGACCTCAACCAACGGCAGCCAAGTGTTTCACACTCTGTAATGCCTCCTCATCCATGAAGTTCAAAAGTGTTATTTTGCAGAGGAGGAACTGACATGGAAAGACTACGTCCCCACTCCTCCCAAATAGTGATATGACTAAATACCACAAAAATAATTTAAATCCAATCCTGAGCACTTACTCTCTGTAATCAACTCCACTTCTGAATTAGCGTGTTACAGGATGAAGGAGAAGGAGCCAGAAAGAACATATGAAAGAAAAAGCTACATTCCTATTTTATTTGTAGCATATAAATATGACCCTTCCTTGTGACTCTCATTTTTTCCTCCACCTGTTCAGCCTTTACACAAACTATTCACAGCCATGTGTAACAGGGGGGTGGTAACATCAGGAAAATGGCAGGAGTGAAATCAAGATGCAGGTAGCCTAAATAGCAGTGACGGAGGCTGTGTCAAACAGCAACATGTCAGGGTAGATTAGAAGAACCAAGCAAAATGAAGGGCTGTATTGGGTTTACATGGCCAGGTGCTGGCAGCGGAGGGCTGCAGAGGTGGCCTGTGTGAGAAAAGGCCAGGGGCTGCCCCATGCCAGGCAGACCCTATTCCAGCTGGCTCCCATAGATCTACCTCAGGACACAGCTGAGCCCAGCAGCCAAGCTGGCCATGCCCCTGGGAAAGCATGTTTAGGAACGCATTTAAGAAAAAAACACTGTGCAGCAGCTGTGAGAGAGAGGACTGAGAGAAAAACTGTGAGAAACAGCCCTGCAGACACTAAGCTTGGTGAAGAAGGAGGAGGAAAAGGTGCTTCAGGTGTTGGAGCAGAGATTCCCCTGCAGCCCGTGAAGAAGTCTATGGTGATGCAGGTTGTCCCCCTGTAGCCCATGGAGTATCACAGTGGAGCAGATATCCACACTGCAGCTCGCAGAGGACCCCATGCCGCAGATGCTGGACATGCCATGAAGGAAGTTTCAGTCTGTGGAGATCCTGCGCAGGAGCAGTTTTTCTGGCAGGAGCTGCATCCCATGGGGGACCCATCCTAGAGCAGTCTGTTCCTGAAGGACTGTACTCTGTGGTAAGGACCCATGCTGGAGGAAATCCTGAAGAACTGCAGCCCATGGAAGGACAGAAATTGGAGTAGCTCATGAAGGACTGTATCCCATGGGAGGGACCCCGCACTGGAGCAGGGTAACAGTGTGAGGAGGAAGGAGTGGCAGAGGTGAACTGTTAGGAACTGGCTGCAACCCTCATTCCCCATCCCCCTGTGCTGCGTCGGGTTGGCAGGGAGGAGGTAGCGTTGAGAATGAAGGAGTGAAGTTGAGCCTGGGGAGAAGGAGGAGACTGCAGGAAGCTATTCTTAGTTTTGTCTCTATTTCTTACAATCCCACTCTATAATTGGCAATAAATTAAATTAATTTTCCCCAAGTCAAGTCTGTTTTGCCCATGAAGGTAATTGGTAAGTGATCTCCCTGTCTTTATCTTGACCCCTAAGCTTTTTAATCTTATTTTTTCCCTCTATCCTGTTGAGAAGGGGGAGTGAGAGAGCAGCTGGGTGGGCATCTGGCAGCCAGCCAAGGTTAACCTACCACAAAGGCAAATCATTAAGTTCCTACTAGCACTCAAGGTAATTTTGAATCCCAAAGGCATGACAAAAAAATTTGGTTTTAATTTTTACTGCCACTTATTCTCTAATGATATTTTATTAATCTTACTATCCTCCTCAGCAATATCCCCATACATTAAAAAATGACTTTGTTTTAGATAGGCTATTATATATTGTAATCTTCAAAAAGTATATTCATTAGACATGAGCTGCATGATTTTCTGCAGTTACAGAAAAAGGAGACAGAACCAACACAAAGATGACATGGTAGGCAGAAGCAGCACTTGTTTAAGTATCACTTTTGGAGACTAGACAAGAACATCACTTTGATGTACTATACCAAGTATTCTATTACAATTCTGAATACTAAAAGGCAGAAAAAGACCATAAAATGTAGCATGACTGAAAAGCTGTCTTTAAAAAGACCAGAATAACACTGCATTGCAAAAGAATTGGTTTGAATCAAATGTGGGGGCCACTATAAACTGAGAAAGGACTATAAAATACATTACCCACAGCCAGCCAAAGCCAGAGTTCATCTTTTTAAAATTTGAAGTAATTCATTTTTTTATATTAAGTTTTAAAGGTGAGTTTGCTACTTTCTCTTCATCTTGACTCTGACCCAACATTTTAACTTTGTCGTCCTAAAAGGGTATAATTTTCTCTGCTTTGGTCTCATTTTTTTATTTTCTTTTTTTTTTCTTTCTTTTTTTTTTTTTCCCCAAACCTACACTGCATCAACAGCAAAAACATCTTGAATGTAATCCTAAGCTGTCTTATAATGTGATGAACAGAAAAATAAATGCAGAATCCCACAAGTTTTCAATAGTAGTTCTCAAATGCTTTCCAAAATACTGGTAGCACAAGCTCAAAGACTCTGTGTCTTGACATAGAGGTGTAGCTGTAGGTACAAAGCCATGTCTCTGGTATGCAATAAACAATAATAGCTCATTAACAGATGTAGTAAAAAAATGTGGGGTTTTGATAGAATATTCCATGTTTCTCATAATAGATTAATAATAATAATAATAAAACTAAAAGGCACAAAAATTATTCTAGTCAATGCCTCATCCAAAATAAATCGCTTCCAAAAAATGGAGCCATCCTCCTCAGCTGTACTTAGATATTGTTATTCAAATACATTGCATCTCTCTGTGAAACTTCTATTTCATTTCCTCCTATATTCTAAGTAACACACAAGAGTAACTGAAAAGGAGGCCAAGCGGCATTACTGTCCAGCAGAACTAACACAGAACGGTTACTGCTTTAGGTCCTGAGAGGCAGCGGTGTTACACTGCATGCAAACAATCCCCAGAGAAGAAGGCTGAATAGGTCGTATGATTCAGTATTTCTAAAAGGTTGAAGCAAGGGTTTGGATGCTTTCATTGTCTAGCCAGTTGAAGCAACTTGAATGCAGCTGCTATTTACTAAGCAGGCTGGCTTTTATGATCTCTTTAATAGGTCACAGTTAGATACTCAACGGTAGAGGCATATAAATGTTTACAACGGAACATAGATATTACAAACCTATATCTCTCTTTACACATCAGTTTTAAACCCACTTTTACAAATGCCTTTATACTGAAAATAAAGGCAAAATCCCATATGTTTATCCTGTAGTTCAAGTCTCAGAATTGTAACATATTATTTGTATTCTAGTAGTGTCAAAATGCTCCGGTCAAAATGAATGCCTCCCTGTTTTAGGTGTTGCGTACAAACACCCAAGAAGAAAGCCCATGACTGAAAATCCTACATTAGAAAAGAACCAACCTTTCAAAAAGAGGAGGAAGAGTGTTTAAGAGACAAAGCTACATGGTTTTTTTCACTTCTTGTTTCTGAAATTTTACTTCTTTTTTTCCTAAAATTGCAAAATAAGGAAGGACGAGTGTGCTTAAACTACAACTGGCAACAGGTAGATCACTGAGAAAAAACCTGAACTTTTAAAGAAGTGTTTGAAACTGTTTGTATCTTGGCGAGAAAGCAGAATGCAGGCAGGGCGAGCAGAAAGGCTGGCAGGAAGGGAGGCCTGGAGGAAGCCCGGCACTGAGAGGAGTGATCTCTTAAGCAACACAGAAAAGGATTAAGGTCACTTTGTTCCTGCTCTGAAGTCGGTTGCAGTGAACAGGAACTTTTCCACTTAGTTCAACGGACTTGGAGCAGGGCTGTTTTTTGGTAAGTTTCTTTCCTGTCTGAGAGGGAAGAAAAGGTGGAATAAATTCTTTAAGAAGTCAGTCAGCTCGCAACCATGTGCCTTCACAAGGGCTTAATTAGACTTCAGGTGTCCTCAGCTCACCCTGCAAGAGCTGACATCCAAAACAGGAGTATAAACTCTCCCGAGTCATCTCTGTGCAAGTCACCCTGCAGATGCCGTAATGTAGGTGCACAGGGGCTGCTCCTGCCGGCACGCACCACGCAAGGGAGCCGGTGCTGCCTCCCGTAAACAAGACCTAGGCTTGCTGTTCGAGGCTATTTCTCAGGTTGCCTTTCTGAGGCTTTCAATATTCCAAAGCGAAAAAAAATCTTGTTACAATTGGTACCGTGGTAGGGAATCAGATTCTTAAGGAAACTATTTCTCTAACAAGAAGTCAGGAGAAGCTAGTGCATAATATCATTTCCAACAGCATTTTTACCTGAAGAGCTGAGGACAGAAAAATGAAGCCCCTTAAAATAATATTAAATTGGTCTATAAAATAAATCCATGAAAAGTTGCCGCAGAGCATAAAGACCCATGTACCACTTACATATTTTAAGTAGATAGAAAGGAGGAAAATACATGTTTGTCTGGGTGTTAAAGCTGTAATTAAGTCAGCATCTCGTCAGACACAGGTTAGAGAGAGATTTACACTTCCAGATAGTATATTTATAGAATGGGAAAGAGAATACAAAGATATGGCAAAGACGTCCTAAGATAGCTCGCTTATGTGGAATACATTTTTAAATACATTTCTGTATCACATTAGTAAAAATGCTGTGACTATACAATTTCTTGTTTTCAGAGAAATGAAACAAACAGCTTTGAAAGCAGAGAGAAAAAACTCACTTTGAGAATTATTGCCTGTGTCAGCAGCTGTTACTCACATTTCTTACATATGGTGCCAAGAAAAAATATGCTTCTTCAGACATATTATAGTACATTGCATCATTGTGTAAGTTTGACAGTCTGAGAGTTATTTATTTCTTGAATTCTGTTTAGTAGAGTACATATACCAAAGCTGAGCAGAATGTAAAGTAATTGAAAACAGTCAAAGCTAACGGAGTAAAGACTCATATGACAATACACAACCCCATCCCCAAAAATAGCAGTTGTGTACACAGATACAAAATTATACAGGATGTACTATAAAAAAACAGTCTTGAATGACTGCAGGCAGACACTTTTCCAAGGGAAAGCAAGGAGTAAAAAGAAAACTATTTTTTCATGAGAAAAAAAATATCTGCAATTACTCTGAGGAAAACTAAGTATTTCCAATAATTAAAAAAAAAACAAAACAGACTGCTTTGCCAGTAGTCCACTCAAGTATGCTTTAGCATTACCTGTGTGAAGACCATGCCTATGATTTGCAGCAGGAGGTGGGAAGGTGGATAATTTCAGTAACCTGGATTACAGCATTAACCAGGATCATGAAGCTCAGCTATGGAACTACTCAGAAACCAATATAGACTATGAAACAAAAATTCAAAGTACAACCAAGAAGACAAATGGTGCAGGAAGCACTATGGCTTTAGGTCATAAGGTACAGACTCACAAGATCTGGGTTTTTTATATATTTTTTCCTCCACTGCTTTTACTGTTCTGTCCTATGGTAAACTGCTTTTCAGTTTTCCCATGGATAGATGGGTAATATTAGCACTTATGTATTTAAGATAAAAAAGAAGACCTATACAATTGTTGTTTTTATTCAGTCTTAATCTTCCAAAGACATTACAGGATGGTTTATACTGAAAGAAAAACAACTTACAACCTTGCCAAATGCAGAAGAAAAAGGAAACTTTTTAGCTTTAGCAATTACTTGATCAGCTAAGAACATAATGATAATTTAAAAAAATGCACCAAGCATTTTCTTTGGTGACAAAACTTGTTTTGCAAAACTTAACTTAAATATTTCTATTTTTAAAATGAAATAGGATTCCTAGGCTTTGTTCAGGCTTGAGTACAGCGTCAGAAATGATGAAAACTGCAAAGAAAAATGAACACTAGTTATTAAAAGTCTATTTTTCTTTGACAGACCTATGCTGTTAAAAATCTACAGTACTGGGAATGCAATATTAATCATCAGGTAGAAATGCTTTACTAGTATTTAAATATATACAACCCAAACGCTTTGTGAATCTCCGTGCCTAATGTTTCTTAAAGCCAGTTAATAGTTGGTTTTCAAAGATACCAAGTTATAGGAAATATGGTCTCAGACCTCTTTGGGAATTATAGCCATTAAATACAGTTCTACAATAGGTTAGGGTCAGAAATTTAAAAAATTGACTATTTATAGCCCATAGTCAAATAGACTATTATATATAGTCAAATAGACTATTTATAGTCCATTTCAGTAGATGAAATTATAATACATGCCTTGAGTTTATTGAAAATTTTAATTCAAGATTTTAACTCTCTTCTACATTTTTCAGGCTGTAAACTCAGGGTATTGCTGTTATACCCTACAGATACAAAATACGAATTGTGAATAACATTTCATTTATTTTCCTTTCAAAGAAATACTTAATAGGAAATTATTAGATTTTTTGTTGTTGTAATGTATGAAACAGTAATTAATATTGGTGTGTCAATTTATCTTATTCCTTTAATAACCAGATTCCATAATCCTCAAGATTTTCCCCAAAGAAACAGTGTGAATGTCTTTAAAATACATTTCCATGAGTAGAAACACTGAAAAACACACTCCACTACAATGATAGGAGCATGGTCACTGCTGTTGAGCCATAGTTGAAGAAAGACACCTCATTTCCTTGTTTTGTATTGTTATGTTTCCTCATTGCCTCAATTGCCTGTCACTTCAAAGTGGAAAGAACTCATTACAATTATTGCCATTTAATCTGAGAGCCCTAGGAGTCTTGCACCATCAATTATTAGCAGTGTTTGTCGCACCTTGTGCAGTTTAACAATAAATGTGAAGTTTAATACCTTTCAGTGTAATAGCAACTTTGCTCATGCTTAAAGTGACTAGCACATCAATTTTTTCAACAGATGTCTAATAGTACAGTAGAAGAGCATCATGATGCACGTATGACATAGGACTAATCTGATGTAATAAACCATAATGGACAAGACAACACAACCTAGACTTTAAAAAGGGGTATGGGCATATAATTTACATGATGCACAGCATCATTGTAGTTTATGGCATAAATAATAGACCATTTTCAATTGTGCTTACATGCTTGTCTGTAAAAAATGAATAATTGTTCTGAAGAACACTAGCCTTGAAAGCTTCCATTTGTACAAGCATCTACCTGAACAGTAAAGGAGATCAAATTATCCTGTTATTAAATAATACCCACAGGTATGACTAAAGAACTATACTTCTGGAATTCTTTTAAATACTACCTAAGTGTAAAACAAATGTATTAATATCTAAAAATACACACACACACCCCCAATCCTAGAAATAAATGTTTTAATGACATTTTGAATCTTGACAAACCTTTCAGAAATTAGTAAATTGCAGCTGGTAAATGACATTCAGAGTACTTCAATACTTAAGGATCATCATGCCCTTTGGGATCTAGCACTTGAAGATTATTTCACTTACTCTGCAATCATGCTTGTTTCAAGCCAGGTTAAGCTAAAAACAAATAATATTTCTTTATGATATAAAATAGAAATATATTCCAAAGTACTATTAAGAGAGATTTAAAGGACTGAAAAGACAATTAGACATAGATCTATCTTGTATTTACGTAAGTTCCAAACAAACCTTTCACTTTTTACCTGTTCAGCTGACAATCGGAAGAAATGCTTCATAGTACCTTGGCTGACAAGACTGTTGTTCAGCAGTTCACTATTTTCATGTTACTTTTATTAATAATGTCTATTTTTCAGATAAATACAGCTTTTCAAAGCCTAGATTAATCTTTAAGGTTGTTCAGATAGTAGATCCATACTTTTTTTGTATCAAATTTCCTGCTCTTTAACTTTATAAGCAGAAATTTCTGCCTGTAGATAGAATGTTATCTGCTCATTCCAGCTTTAGAAGTCAGCGTGCTTTTACATGACAATGTGCAATTATTAACTGGCCAAAGAATAGTAAGGACAAATGCCACAGCTTGGAGACTATTAAAAAATCGTTAAAGAGGTAAGACTCACATTCTCTCACATTCTTATCAAGGCAATATCAAAAACTCACCCTGAACCCTTTCAAAATTTAATTTTACATTTTGCATAAAGAAGGGAACTGAAATTTTATAAGCATAAAAATTAAATTAATGCCTACAATTAATTTATATAGAATATGTTAAATTCAGTAAAATGATGAGCGAGCATTTGAGAGGTGAGGGACTTGGATAAGTTGACCCAAGATGAGTTAACAATAAGGCTTGTTTGGCCTTTCCTGAACATTTCCGTGCATATGTGTTTTTCAATGTCAAAACTACAATAGCTGAACTATGAATTAAATACCCTTTTGAACTATGAAATCCTTATTCCCCTCCCAGAAAGAAACCAAAGCAAAAGAGTGCCTATAAAGCAAAATGCTCAGTCTTTTAAAGTCTGTATTGGGGAACTGAAACTCCCTTTAGTAGCTTTTTGAATGTGATTATCAGATACAGAAATTTCAGACACACTTTCTTATTACAAACTTTTTTTTTTTCCCATTTCAGAGGAAATTTTTGAAAAATATTCCTCCATTTTCCTCCAGAACAAAAATATTAAAATATTGTCAGTTTGTTCAAAATAGAAACCACAGCTTTGGAATTTGTCAAGTTTGGATATTAGTATTGTTTAATTCAAATTACTTAGTTTTATGGTTGAAGAGTTTAGGAAAAGCTATCTGAATAAAGTAACTCAATTTTTCAAAGAATTGTGTACTAGGAATCCTCAAAGGCAGTTGAAACACATTATATTCCTAGCTATGAATATTCCTTATTGGCATCTGAATCCCTTCCAGGGGAAATTAGGTATATGGATAATGTTACACAATAGTTCACTAGCATAATCTGAATTTTATGTTTTGTTTGGAACTCCCTGCCATCCTCAGACCGGGGATTCAACTGTCTAATCCACAGCCAAATGTGTGCAGTGCAGCTTTGAGCCTTTGGCTTAGTTCTGCTGAGAGAATTGTTTTAAGATGTAAGAGTATATGTAATCTAAAGCCATACAAGATTGGAAAAATAACTGTATTTCTTGAGAAAATAATAGCTAAAGATTTCCAGAGGAAACAAACTACCATGAAAGTTGTGATATCTTGCAAATAAACAGCAGGAAACCCAGGAACAGAGCAACTCAGCATGCCTGAGGATCAGCCCACCTCAAGGAGCAACAGAGGCCAACTTTTCCCTAACCAATGGCTGTCTCGCCATCAGCATCTCACATGCATCGGGGGTTTCATTCATGGTGCAGGTATATTAAAGCTTAGCATATTACTGCCAGTTGTCTACGGCATGCATTGGTCAATAAATAACTGCTGAACTTCTCTGTACTCTTTAATTTGTGCACATACTGTATGCAGAGTCTGCACACTGCAGAAGATGTCTTACTAAACGTGACCTACTGACCAGTAATTCCGCTCTCCTCAGTGAAATCTCCTCTGGAAAACTGAGTGCTATTTTTGCAAAATATAATTAACTTAGATAAGTAAAGGTCTTTTGAAGATCTGGACTTCAGTCTGAAAAATGATATCTGTGTATGTTTTATAGTCTTGTCTTAAAAGCTAAGCTCCTCAGTAACATTTTTTGAGAGAGAGGGAAAACCACACAGTTAATCAAGGTGCTGGTGTAGGGATTTAGTAGAGGCAGTTTCAACTTCCTCTGTCACCATACATTTTCTGTACAATTTTGAGCTAGTTCCGTTAGATACTTTTAAACGTTTAAGCAATTGAGATTCATACAAAGCAACAGGGTTTAGGATCCTAAGTATCTAATTGCAACCTGCCTTCTCTGTAGGTCAGGTCCCTCTTCACTCCCTCTGCTTTACAGGAGTGTTGCAAACATGAAAGATCAAAAACTGTTCAGATAATGTACAAGACCATACACTACATTAAAAGTACTTAAAACCAATTATTACAAACTAGGATCTGTTTTGAATGGTATTTCAGAAAATAAACATTTTTCAAATCACTGGGGAATAAAAAATAAAGACCTAAATACTGTGTTGCAGAAAAACATAATGAGTATGGTCAGTCAAAATACAGTAAAGTGATCGAGGAAAGTCACTTCCCATGTGAATTTTAGACATGCTTATTCATCTTCTCATTCTAGCCACTTTCAAAAGTTTTTGTTCATGAAAGTTTATCAAGTATCCTAGTTTGGCACCTGTGGGATAAGTACTTTCAATTTACTTCCAACAGGTATCTGGTCTTTATGGAAAGGTATGATCCACATACGGAATCATAGTTACCAACTCCATACAGCCATTAAAAATTATTATGATGTTTTACTTGACCACACAAACACAGAATCACAGAAACATAGAATTATAGAATTATTTATATTGGAAAAGACCCTTAAGATCATCAAATCCAACCATTAGCACAA
This sequence comes from Burhinus bistriatus, assembly GCA_013397275.1. Classification (NCBI taxonomy): domain Eukaryota; kingdom Metazoa; phylum Chordata; class Aves; order Charadriiformes; family Burhinidae; genus Burhinus; species Burhinus bistriatus. The sequence continues at coordinate 43,153 of VYXH01004457.1, read as the reverse complement.
CACTGCCAAGTCCACCACTAAACCATGTCCCTAAGCACCACACCTACACATCTTTTAACTACCTCCAGGGATGGTGATTCAACCACTTCCCTGGGAAGCCTGTTTCAATGCTTGACAACCTTTTCAGTGAAGAAGTTTTCCTAATATCCATCCTCAATCTCCCCTGGTACAACTTGAGACCATTTCCTCCTGTCCTATCGCTTATTACTCAGCATAAAAGACTGACCCCCACCTCTCTACAGCCTCCTTTCAGGTAGTTGTAAAGAGCGATAAGGTCTCCCCTCAGCCTCCTTTTCTCCAGGCTAAACAACTCCAGTTCCCTCAGTCGATCCTCATAAGACATGTTCTCCAGACTCCTCACCAGCTTCGTTGCCCTTCTCTGGACATGCTCCAGCACCTCAATGTCTTTCGTGTAGGGAGGTGCCCAAAACTGAACACAGTATTCAAAGTACGGTCTCATCAGTGCTGAGTACAAAGGGGACAATCGCGTATAGTGAAGGAAACTCTTTAAATGTTATAAATAAAAACTGTATACGGACTAAAAAAGAAGACCTGAACAGAGAGAAGCCAGAAAGTTCAGCAGGCTGGACACCAGAATCAGTGAACTTTCATAAAGTGAAACTCATTCACAAAATGTAGACCTCAAATGAGAATACAGTGAATGAGAGTACTATTCCTTTGCAATTTAAAGGCGACAAGAATGTTGCAGTCATCAGAACAGACAATTTGAATATTTTATAAAGGGGAATCATACATCTCACTATTTTCTTTGGTTTGGTTTCGGGTTTTGAGGGTTTTTTTGAATATTATTATTTGCAATCTTTTGCAAACACAAATAATCTTAAAAATTGTTGGAGAATACAATTCTAATAAACTTTGTTCATGAAAATGTGTAATGTTTACAGGGAATATATCTCAATAGTTTTTGTTTGTCTGTTTGTTTGTTTGTTTGTTTTTAAGCTATCAGAAGGAATCATAACAAGCTCAGCAAAAGACTTAAATGTTAACGAATTTCTGCTAATTCTCGAGCTCAGATCACATCAGGCCAATTTGTACATTGTATTTTGATGTCTCGTGGTATTCAGAAATGGAGACTTGGCATCTAGTCTCAACTTTCAGTATATTTTTCCTAGGAAAATAAGGAGACATTACCATTTGCCTCTGTTTAACCCAGCTTATCTACTTCATGCACAAGTGCAGTTTGTCTGTGAAAGACTTGTAGATCCTTATCGGCAAGGTACTGTATAACACAAATTGCTATTATTGACTATAACTGTTGTTGAAACTATTTATTCACTGCACTACCAAACAAAATCGTTGAGAAATTTTTGCTATAGTGCTTAAACCATTAGCAATTTAGGATTCTTCAACTGCTAAATACATAATCTGGGCAGTTCTGAGCACTATTTTCACTTTGATTTTTTGAACTAAAAGCCTTTAAAGATGGCTTAAATGGAGAGAAGATGTTCCTGATTATTGTTATTTTTTTAAAACTAAAAATTTGGTAATATATTGTATCAGGCTGCCTAGCAAACTAAGCAACAAAATCACTAGCATCTGAATAATTTTTGACCGCTACATACTTCTGTTTCTTTTCCTTTGTTTCTTTTTCTTAAATAATAATTACAAAAACTTGAGAAGTACATGTTGGTCCTTTCCATTAGGACAGGAGAAAGAAACAGTTAGAACCAACTAAAACCTTGAAAGACATCCTGCAAAACTTTGCTGACAGGGCTGCTGTCTACTCTTGCAGAAGTCTATGCTCACTATATACATCAAACTGTGTGCTTGTGTATTTTGCTCCATGAAAACTGTTTCTTCTGTCATTATTCTTCCCTGAGCATACACTTGTGACTGCAGCTTCTATTGATTTTCCCAGTTAGGGACAGGAATCAGACTGTACACAGAAGTACTGTATTATCTCCCCTCATTCCTCAATCAGGGAAAGGGAAAGCAGCTTGGGGAAATCAAATTATTGTTGGAGGTAAAATATGAAAAAAGGAAGACGGGTGAGGGTGAAAAAGGAAATGTTAGGCATGTCCAAGGATCTGACATAAGAAGAGAACAGAAGTGAGACTGGGATCTCCCCACTCCTGCCCCCCTGCCCCAACCTTCTTCTCTTTTGCCCTATTGTGGGCCAGCTTTTTAAGGCAAGGAGGAGATGCAACAGATGATGGGCTTTCAAAGGGAAATGAAAAATAAATAAAAAAATGGGAGGAGAACAGCACAGCCAGTAACTCAACAAGGGGTCCCAGAGAAAATAGGAAGGAAATACGAAGCAGGCTACTCAATACATGTCCGCACCAGGGTTGTCTTCTTCCTGCAGGACAGGCATGAGTCAGGAGATCTTGTGAGCAATGTCATGAGTGTACATCTACTGCTCCAAGAGAATTTTCTATTTTATATTCACACACAGCAGAAGCTTGCCCACCAAAGTGCCCCTCTCTGATGAGGGGGGCAGGACCCAAGAGTGAGAAAACAGAACCTGTCACACACAGGTGTGCAGAAGGGTTTCCAAAGTGTCATTTGGGATCTGACCGAGTGGGTGTCACACCACTAGCTAAGGTAGTTTGGGGGCTTGGAGGGCCCCAAACAGATGCCCCATGCGAGTGGGTGGGGGTTGCTCTCCCTGAGAAAACCCCAGGCACAGGGGAGGACTGCAAATTTAAAGAGGTCCCCACATCCCAGAGCAAAGGATGGAGACTTGTCAAGGTCTTCAGTGCCCACAGCCTTCATCTGTGGTTGGAAAACCTAGAATAAGCATGCTTTGGCCAGGATCATTTGCAATAAGACAGAGAGAAACACAGTCTGAAACTCATATGGAAAATTAAGCAACTCTTCACACTTTTCTTCTCATTCATTCTTAGTTGTCTGACCCCATTTATTGATAAGCAGGAAGAGAAATAGATAGATAGATAGATAGATAGATGAATAGATGAATAGATGAACAAATCATAGATATATCATTACCTACTAAGTATTTTTAAGGCACCATCATCTCAACTGCAAGTCACCAAGTCAGTCTTTAAACTGGTGGGGAATGAACTAAGTTTCTTACTCCATCTTTAATATAACCATCCACTGAAACATTCATCCTCACCCACCCTTGCACACACTTCTCAGTGCAGGAGAGTCAGATTCTGTATAATTCTGTAGCTCCTCACAATAATTTCCATTACACAGGAGGGAAAAACAATCAAAAGCAAAAGGTTAAAAGAAGTGTCCATACAGGGTACAGATTCACAGCTGTACCGATTTTCTGTATCATATGTCCCTTTGGAACTGCTGTGTGGTTTTGGCTCTACATAAGTGGCTTCATATAAGAAATTAATTCAGGCCAAATTAAGCCACTTTTTTTGTTCTATTTTGTAACCAGATATTGCTATTTCATCAGATTACCTAAAGCATTAAATCTGCATTGCCAGACACAGGACAGTATATTCTTGAACTTTTTGTTGGTCTTCTGTCCTATTCACAATGTATGGTAATTGATTCTAAATTTAGTAAGGATTATGTTTTGTTTACATTACTAAATAAAAGTTCTTTTTAAGATTCCTGTGCTGAGATTTCAGAATTCTTTTTTCCACCTACCCGTTATATTGAAGATACTGATTTTGTTTTCCTTTTTTAAAGCATGGTGGGATTTTTTGCATGAGAAGGGATTACATGCCAAATATTTAACTTTTTTTGTGGTTAACATAAAGGCTGCTTAGTAAATCCTATCAGGAATAGTGATTAGTAAGTATAGGAGAACAGAATACAGCATTGAATAATTGAAATTGTACACAGACAGGTGTATGCTGTACTTTTGATTTTCATAATTAGAAATTTTATTTAACTTTTAGAACATAAAAAGGTATTTGATCTCCTGCTATATAGGTAAGCAGATCATTGATAGTAAACGATGATAAAATTGATTTTCACACACAGGCAGTTCCACAGTATAAAGCTGGTTCCACACTGAAGCAAACATCAGATTTCCCTCGTGTGATTGCTTTTACAAAATATATTGAGTGGTAATAATTGACTGATAACCCCAAAAGCTCTGTGCACTATGGTGAAAAGACAAAGTATATATTTTTGATTGTATGAAATAAAATTTTCTTTAGGTTATCAAGTGACTCACAAAATCATCCCTTTCACAGGGACCCTGGTCATAATTCAAAGGCAATATGTAGAGTGGGAAATAGCCAAGTATGGTATTAAATGTGTATTGCCTATACAGCTGCTACTGTACTGATTGGCACTTGAGCATGTGTATTGCATAGGGATAAAAAATAATAAGTGTATTCGTTATAATGAATGATTCAAAATAAAAGATAATTAGGAGGTAAAAATCATGACGCAAACCCTAAGGAAGAGTATACAAATAATAGAAAAAAGGAGGATTCCAGGTTTGGATCCAGGCTGTCGGATAGATTGACTTCACTGAGCACTATTAATTTCATCATGAGAACGAAAGATAGTATGTATGTTTGCTATTAGCCATTACATCTCAGTAAGGTGCCCTGTGTGACAACAGATTTAAACCTGTCTTTAATGTTTACCAAGTATGCTAAGGAACTTTTCTTAGTGGCTGAGCTGAATACTGGAGTGATCAGTATTAACAGTAATTATTTTCCAAGAGGCTGATCCTGAAAGATCCCAGAGTAGCATAGGATCTTCAGGATGCTGAGAGAAGTAGCGGCCAAAATCCTGTATTACAATCCTATAAAAGGACTGCATGAGAAAGATAAGCCTGAATACAAACTAAAAAGGCGAAATATTTCATAATTTAAAATTCATGATGACGAAAAAATTTTCATTAAGATGTTAACTCAGGTCCTGTCAAAACATTATTACTGCTCATGCCAGGAGAAACCCCATGCAGGTCATCTGTGACTTCAGAAGTGTGGGCTCCACCATTACTGGAAAAAAGGTACACTCATACTCCACCTACAGCCTTTTATTATAAGTTTTGTGGCATGGATCAAGTGAAGAACATCTCACCTTGCCTAAAAAAATACTTGAAGGAGCAGATATTGCAAACTGGAAAAGAAGCATGTTCAAATCAAGGGAAAAAGCAATAACTGTCATGGAATATTTCCCAAGATTGAGCCATTCATTTTTCAAAAACTCATAAAACTTCTTTAATCTTCATGTTTTCTAGGTTCCCCTCAAGATCAATCAATTTCTTAAGGTTGTATGATGAATTAAAGATGAAATTGCCAGTATCTAAACCAAAATTATAAAAACACACGCCACTTGCAATTAAATATACATGTAAATGGTTATGACAAAATTTGAAAAATGTAAGAAGAATTTATCATAGTCACTTTAGAGATTTGCTCTAAATGCCTCCATTGACTATCTAGGCAATGTCATTGCAAAACTATGGAGACATCATTATTTGCATGCTTTTTAGAACCATTTTCATGTAGCATTATGACTGAAAAACAATTAAAATGCAGGTCTTCAGAGACCCAATGGCAATGCTGTCACAATGCAATTTTAGACAATTCAATTTAGATGCAGCAGCTGCTTTTCAATGAGATTTTGATGTTTACCCAATTTTGCTGCTGGGTTAATTGAGTCATATTGAGGTCAAGTGACTTGTCTGCAATCACCCAGATGTAGGCTCAGTGAGAATTACAGCTCAGGACTATCACAGCTATAAACTTCTGTTTCCTCCAATAGGGCAAAAATACAAACAGAAATAAAATAATCAATGAAACACTGTCAGTAGAAAACTATGTCAGCTGCCACAGCAGAAGATTACTTGGGTTACTTGTATTACCAAAGAATAATCATTAAGTAAAATGGAAGAAAATACATTAACGTGAAAATAAGAATAAAAGAAGAGCTAAATACTCTATAATTTATCTCATCTTAACAAACTGACTTATTTTAAAACATGCCAACAAATTAAACTTGAGTAATAACCCAAGCAGTAGAGCTTAAATAAAATCTCTTCCTTTTGCCACAGGACAAAACAATTTCTTACTGAACTCATTACATAAACTGACTGCTCCTCTGTCTGAAAGCAATATCCAACGTTGTAGGCAATGTGAAAAAACACATGCTCAAAGAATAACTTGAGCTTCTCAAACCCATTGCTGAATTCAGTTCAGCTGAAACTATTCTGGGAAAAGGTGTCATGGAAAATGGTCCTATGTGCAGCTGCAATCTCAGCTGCAGCAATAAATAATTAAAAATTGTAAGTTTTACAGTAGCACACATAAATAATTAACATTAGCATATTTCACTCTGAATTTCATATTCCTCTCACAAAACCATATTTTAAACTGTTAAGTAATCCTAGTTTGAAACTTATCTATCCATGACTAAGCTGCCAGTTACAGTATGCTTTACTAGAGACTTGAGTTTTGATAGGGTTTTGGAGTGAGGGGGCAGATTTTGAGTAAGTAAGTGTGTTCCCATGCACAAGTACAGGTAAACAGGTACTCCAGGACAGAACTGATGGTTCAATTAATAGCAAATGTGATGGCTAGAACATGGCTAAAAAGTGCAAGGTCCAAGAAGCAGAAGTGGTATATTATTTAGAGGAAGAAAAGATAAGTAGGTGGTGGTGTCATTGAGACAATAAACTAGCAGCAGTAGTATTTCAAAAGGCCCTAAGATAGGTGGCACAGTTAACATCAAAATGAGGAAAAGAGAGGAGGGAAGGAGAAGAGCAGCACACCTACATTAGTATTTAATTTGGATCAAGAGTGCACTTTCAAAGGTAACTTCTTGATCGTGCCTATTGCAGTCTCAGAGCATACAAACCAGGCATTTTCAGAAAAAAAAACAAACTGAAAGATTGCTCGAAGATCACACTTAATGTGCTCTGGCCACCACCACCAGAAATTCAGTCCAAGGTGCTGGACTGCATCTGGGCTAAAATAAAACACTAGAAATACATGTAATGTAAGTGTCAGATCCACAGCACCAGTTGCTTTGCTCTACATCAAACCCTATGTCATGGACACCCTACAGCCCTGCATTGTTTGCAGTCAGATGCAATCCTTTAACAGCATTTAGGAGTAGGTAGAATCTGAAATAGTTTCATTTTGGGGAAACTAGAGAAAAGCAAGGAGAAATTCTTTGCAGTTTGGGATAAGTCTCATCTTTTTTAAAAAAATAGAAAAGGAGAGATACGCATTATAACTGTCAATGGATTAATGTAATCATAACTTAGGAGAACCTTCAGAGGTCATCAAATCCAAACTCCTATTTAAAGTGAAATTTAACAATGGACAAATTTGCAAGGATTTGACCATCTCCTTTACTTCTGAGTACAATAGGAGCCTATTAGCCCACTGTAGCCTACTCCGACAGTCGGATTTTTCCTAAGTAATGTTCATGCTGTGTACATTATCAGTCTATCATACACCTATATGTACATTCCTCAACACTTATTGCAAGCTATGGGTTTTACTTCTTTTTTAAGAAAAAGATAAATCCAACTTTGTTTGAACAATTACTTAATCACCCCAAAGACACTTCAACCTGCATGCTTCTGTAAATACTGACTAAAAATGTACAAGAAAGGTTTCTTTCAAAAATCCATTAACAGCCTTCCATAATAAGCAAATACATATCAATATTGTTCTTGGAAATAGTGCTGAATCGTTAAGTAATGCTATTCCTTAGAGACCTAGTTGTAACACTGAAACATTAAAAAGTTATAATAGCAATTATATTTTGACATAATAATACCTACTTTTTACATGTTGCAAATCAATAGTTAATACACTGATGAATAGAAAGCTATGCTCAAGAGGCAAGGAAAAAAATAGTAAAGAAGCAGAAATCAAAGTCTGCCACTACCTAGTTTATGTTTTCATACACATATATGTATATACATATTAGCATACATACATAAACACAGACGCACATATTTATACATGCATACATATATAAAAGATATTGTCAGTATTTCATTTCAATAAAATGTTTTTTCCCATTGAAAACATTTTTCTTAAATGTAAAAATATAGAGTATGCCAATAAGTTTCCTTTTGCGCTAAGAAACTGAAAGAAGTACTGATTTCAGGTGAAGCATTACACTCTCTCATCTTGAATCTCATCACTTGAAACTTGTATCTGTAGAAGAATCCTTTAATTTGAACTCCTACTTTCATGAAAAATCCTAAAAAAACAGTTTTAAATTTCCCCCTGTTTTTAATCATCAGTTGTTGACAATTACTGAAAGTTGGCCCACTCAAAAAGATTGTTACAGTTTAGAGCATACCTCTTCTTTTATAATCTTTTGATAACACTAACTCAAACGTGATGTATGCAGTTAAAACAACAGCATACAGAACCAGGTAAGGACCAAAATTGTTCTTTTACGTGACTTTAAAACAAACCCCAGCCTTTTTTACACTGGAACTGGAACTTTGAAGACTTAAAATGTACAAACATTTTTTGGTTTATTTCTGGTCTAGTATTAAAGCTGTTGGAACCATTGGTTTCGATTTTGGTCACATTGTCATGAGGAGAACATATTTTAGGAGCTGTTCTCTCTCGTTTTAAAGATGGTCTCTCTCTCTACAGTATTTCAGCTGGTTCACCAACTTATTTCTCTACAGTTATTTTGAACCAGAGAGATCATGGAAAAACCTGAACATTCTCTGATTTCCAAATAAAGTTTTAAAAGTGACATTTTATGTTTGCATTTAATGATTATGTGGAAATTTCATAAATATCATCTTATAGTTCTGATATAAATCTCTATTTAAAACAACGCATTCTTTACCATTTAGATATTTGGCAAGAAAAAAGGATAGGAAGATGACAGATGACACATAGAAAAGAAAGCGATTTATTCTGGTCACATTAAAGTCAAAGAGGGAATATAAAAAGCGTGAAATTCATTAATCAGACAAATAATTTCATTAATAAAATAAATGTGGTTTCTGTTTCATTTCCTGGTTTAGAATGTTTTATCAGGTGAAATATTCTTAATCACAGATTTTAACATTTACTTGTAAGCATGAATAATAAAGGCAAACAAATAAAAAATCATTATATTTTCATGTCTTTTCTACTTTATTTTAGAAGATACTTTAAGAGTTATAACAATTTTTTGGGGTGAAATTGGTGCACATGAGAAATGGCAACTGACAGAACCACGTTCAACTATTACCAAATTGTCAAAAATCCCACGTGTCAAGAATCATTAAAAATCTGTTGTTAAAATAAGCTTTTAACTAATTTACACTATTAAACAGTTTCCAGAATTTTAGAAATTGTAACTTTCTGAAATATTAAAATTCTGAAATGCTTCTAACACAGAAATAGATGCTGTAATATCACACAATTAGGAAATATCACTTAGACTGACAGTATCATGACTGTGTATAGCGGGGAGATAAACTTTCAAAAACTCTTTCTCCTTTGCATTTGCACTCACTTTGGTTAGAGTTAGTTCTAGTAGTTTAGTGATTAGTTTTCTTGAACCACTCAAGTACTGTCTAAACTAATCCTGAAATTTCTTGTTCCTCTGAACACAAAATTTGTCTTTTTCATGTCTTCTACTTTTGAAACACCTTCCAAAAAGCTTTATGGTAGGGTAACGAAAGTCCTTATTGAGAAACACTGACCAAAGATTAGAGAGGCAAGAAGATCAGAGAAGATATTACAGACTTGAGATCAGAGACTGATGATGCACAAGCAGAATTATTAGTGCATGATAATTATTTCACCAGAAGTTTCTGATAGCACAACAGATAATGAAGCTTTTAAAAATTATATGTCCCTGTTTCATTTTTCAAAATCCTCTGAGTTTCTTTAGTGATTTTAGTTACTGACAGAGAAGAGTATGAAACTTTGCTGTTAAAGAAATGTAGGAAAAAAAAGTTCTTGCACGGGAAGGCCTTGTTGATTGATAGGGTGCTGTTTACTTCATTCTTTGGCACAGAGTTAAGCTTTCATGACAGAGTGAAAGAAGAGGAATAGAAAGACTGAAGCCCTTTTCTTTAACAACTGAGGTGAAGCAGAGTCCCTTAAGAAAATATTGGGAAACTGCAGGCTAAAATAACAGACAGGTGTTAGGAGAAGGACGATAAGCTTTCAGTTATTTTGCTTAACAAATGGGCAACCTGCAGGAATACCTTCACTCAATTAAAACCTCTAATCAAATCAAACAAACAAAGACCCTTTTATTCTACGTAAAACTTGTGCTGCTTTGAGTGGAGATTCCAGCATACGATTCCCATGCATTTAACCCTGTGATATCTTCCCTTTCTTTTAAGGTGGGAACCCTGTCATTAACTATGCTATTGCTCTAGAACGTGACAGGAAAAATGCCTAATTTTCTCCTTAAATCTGTAGTTTCCATTTTAACTCTTCTTTTGGTAGAAGAGGGAAGAGAGGCAACCACAAATTTGTTTTATTTAGAGAACACTTAGCCACATATTCTTTAAAACAAAAACAAAAACAACAAAAAAAAAACCCACAACAAACAAAAACTACCCGTACCCCCATAATAATCTTATTCATATCAGGTCTATATTATTTAGTTCAACAAGTGTAAAGTCCTGGGGAGGAACAACCCCAGGCATCAAGATGTTGTGGTGGGTTGACGTTGGCTGGACGTCCTCCTCAGCTTGACAGGGTGGGGAGAAAAGTTGGAAAAAAGCCTCATGGGTCAAGATAAAGGCAGTTCATGAAAGTAAAAGTGAAGGCTGTGCATGGAAGCAAAGGAAAACAAAAGATTTATTCTCTATTTCCCATCAGCAGCTGATGTCCAGCCACTTCCTGGGAAGCAGTGCTTCAGTACACATAGCAGTTGCTCCGGAAGACAAATGTAAATAATGAATGCTCCTACTTCCTCCTCATTTCTCTTAGCTTTTATTGCTGAGCAGACCTCACAGGGTATGGAATATCCCTTTGGTCAGTTTGGGTCAGCTGTCCTGGCTATGTCCCCTCCCAAGATCTTGCCCACCCCAGCCTGCTGGTGGAGGGGGGGAAGGTTGGAGAGACTGCTCAATAGTAGCCAGAACACTAGTGTGTTATCAACACCTTTCTAGCTGCCAATAGAAAGCATAGCACTGTGAGAGTTGCTGTGGGGACAGCTAACTCCACCTCAGCCAGATCCAATACAGATGTGCTGGCGGACACCCAGCTGTAAAGCAGCTTGGTAGAAAAGGACCTGAGGGTCCTGGGGAACACTAAGTTGAACATGAACCAGCAATGTGCCCTTGCAGCAGAAAAGGCCAACGATATCCTCAACTACATTAGATGAAATATTGCCAACAGATCGAGGGAGGTGATCCTTCCCTTTCTACTCAGCCACACCTGGAGTACGGTGTCCAGTTCTTGTCCCCAGTACAAGACAGACATGAACACACTGGAGAGAGTCCAGCAAAGGTCCACTAAGATGATCACAGGACTGGAGCACCTCACATGTGAGGAATGGCTGAGAGAGCTGGAGCTGTTTAGCCTAGAGAAGAGAGGGCTCGGGGGAATCTCACCTGAAGGGAGGGTGCGAAGAGGACAGAGCCAGGCTTGTTTCAGTGATGCCCAGTCACAGAAAAAGAGACAGTGGACACAAACGGAAATGCAGGAGGTTCTGCCTGCACATCAGGAAACTCTTTTTGACCATGAGCTTTGACACGAGCTGTCCAGGGAGGTTGCGGAGTCTCCATCCTTGGAGATATTCATAAGCCATCTGGACATGGTCCTGGGCAACCAGCTCTAGGCGACCCTGCTTGAGCAGGAGGGTTGGACAAGATGACTTCCAGAGGTTCCTCCAACCTCAGCCATTCTGTGATTCTGTGATCTAATCTAAGCTGATGTAAACTGATGTCTAACTACATGTAGAAAAACACACTCACTCATATTAAAGCCTGCATTGCTAGACATGCTCTTAGGGGTCTCCAGAACATCTATCCTATGGTAATAGAACTTCACTCTCTGTTTTCTTTTCTGGTGCAATTAGAGCATTATATGTAGGGTATGAAGCCGCATCAGGATTCGGGAAACATGGCTTCTATTAACCATCCTCTACCTGCTCTCCGATCATGAGGAAGTGAGTGTAATTTTGCTCTTACTACTAACCTTTATCTACCTCATTTTTTATGTCCTATGCTCTTGAAATCAAGGCTGTCATTATGAGTCAGGTCCCCGTTTGGTATAACATGTCAGCTGCCACTGGATTTAGTGATAGTGGATTAGGATCTTTTGCTTGCAAACAGCTCCATATCAGCAGTTTATAAGTGTAACTGCAAGAGAAATAAAGCCTAACATTAACTGCTTGTTCTTAGCACATCACATACACTAATTTCCATGATACATGCTTTATATCTTTTTTGGGGTACTTTGGTACGGTTGAAGAAGTTCAGTTAATCTGAATGGAAGAGAATAAGCTGCTATTTTATTTAATATTTGCCCTTCTAACTTGTGTTGCTGATGCCTCAAGACTTGGATGGATGCCCCTTCTTTTGTCATCGAAATTAATTCATTAATTCCTGTGTCAGAAGAATCAATTTCAACCAGAAGATGCAATTGATCACGATTTTTAAAAATGTAATAGGAAACAGGGTGGAAAGCTTATCCTTCTGACCTTGTAAATGAATCATGAAAATAATGTTCAAGGGGATCTTCAAGTCCAGTGTTACATAGTGCGTACCACAATTTTTTAAAGTTGTATTAATGATATTTTAATTTAAATTTTCAGCTGCAAACTTTGAGCTTTGCTAATGAGAAATATGATAACAGTAAAAGAGAATTGCTCTTAAGGAGAGTAATTTTCTTTATTAATGCATCATGATAGCACAAACTTAACTTTTACGTACACAGAGAAAGGTACATATACACAGACAATGAATGCATATACTAAAGCATTTGAGTATTTTAGCTTGCTGACTCCAGAAACTTTAGCATTTGTTTTGTCTTTACTAGTAAGATTAAAGGATAATATTCATGTTGCTTGAGTATGTTAGGTAATAAATTGTTCTGGCAGTTGATTAAATACTAAACCAAAGCCTAGACATTTAATCAATGCATAAAGCCCTTTGTTGCCTGCACATTCTGTTGTCGTGAATTTTATTGCTACTCTGACAAAAATAAAATACTTATGGACAACATGATCTTATAAGCTCCCTCTCTTTATAAGCTCCCTTTCTTACTTTCAAAGCTTTAAATACAATGTGATAGTGACACGATTCATAATCCGCAATATTCTCCACAATCCAATCTCAAAAGATGAATCTATCTGCATACGTAAGATTTGTTCATTGATTTCACATTATTTTTGTCCCTCGCACATACTCTCACATGTGGAAGAAAAAAAGAAAGTATATTTTCAGATAAAATCACAATGAATCAACCTCATTCATTCTATTCACATTTTTTGTTTCGTTTCAGAAATCCATAGGCTACCTTGACTGCCTGTCCATTAACCTCAGTGAAGCATCTTGTTAAAATAAACTATGCAGTTTCATCTTTTCATGTGTAGTATGAATTATGTACAGATCACAAGTAACACACAACATGAGACAAATGCATATAAATTCGGGATCTGGTGAATATTTGCAAGGATCTGCCTTAGAACTCCTGAAGTTGTTCAAATGATGTATGGAAACATATTCCACGTCCTGAAATTCTTTGGAACCTTTTCTTTTTGCTGTTTATAATTTCTTTTTTCATCTTGTACGACTGGACATTTACATGTTATCATATATACATGGGACTATCAAGGTTCTCTACCTTATCCCCATGCTTTCCTGGAAGTAATTCAGTTTATTAATTATCTCTGCTGAACATTACATAACTGGTGCACTTCACAACATACTTTATTTCAACTGAACTCCTAATATTTCCTCATTAAAAATATATGTATATAATAATAATCAAGAAACTACATATCTATAGACATGACTACACACTACACTTTTTGGAAAACAAAATTGTCAAGTTAATTGCAAGATCCTTGTCTGCTAGTTTTTCAAGTTTGTAGTAGTGGTAGCTCTAGTAGTGTTTGCACAGTGAAGGAAAGCAGAAAAACATGGATCACAGTATGGTTATGTAAAATAGCTGTTTTCATATTACAGTACTTTGAACTTAATATATTGCATTCTTTATTTCACTTGGACTCAAAACAGCAGCGTTTAAATGACCAGACCTTGTTTTCCACAATATATGACTAGATGTTTAGGCAGATATTTTTGTTTTGTTTCCTTGACTGAAATTAAAATTATTTTCAGGCATGATTAAGATACAGTTACAATATGTTTTTAGGTTGCCTAAAGCTTATTCAAAATTGTTACAATTAAATAAGATCATGGTCTCGAAACTGCTTAAATCACCACTTAAGTCACTTAAATCACCGCTTAAATCATCTTTCTTCTATGAGAGTACTACATACTAGAACAACTAATGGGCTATGCACTAGAAGAGAATACCCACAACTGTGCCTGTTTCAGTGTGTGTTAAGAACATACACATTCTGGAGAGAGTTCTAAACATGTATATCCTCCTCTCCCTCCTTCCCTGTACATACCCCAGAGAACCAGAAACATTTTATGTTACTATTTGAAGCTAGCAAGAAGCTAACATGTCAAATTTACAGAAGATAATCATGCCTGTGCATACTGCCCGTTCTCCGAATCATAAAAGATTAAAAAGGGGAGGCATCATTTTTGCTGTCTCTGAGGAGAAAATAGGTATCTTCAAGGCTATAGGAAGAATATTCCACACAGTTCCTGGAAAATCTCAAGTTGGAACAGACCCATAAGGATTGCGTCCAACTCCTTGTCCCTCACAGGACTATCTAAAACTAAATCATATAGAGATACAATGGTAAACATTGGAATTCTCAGTAAATGTAAATAACATGAGTTATGATATCATTATTTTTTGTGATCTTTGGAGTTTTGGCTCATTTTGAACAAGACATAGATTATTTTTTGCATAATTTCCACTTCCATCACTTATCTAAATGCATTAGTTCACATAAAGTTCATGACCTAGTCAGGATCACATGCATGTCAAACCCCTTAAAATTCTTTTAACTGAGGTGGTAATTTGCTAATTAATGAAGCTGAAATGACTGAAGAAATACACCCTTTAAGCTCTTAAAATGAGAACAGAAAAATGAACTGCAATAATTCTGAGTGTGTAGTGCAGGATGAGTAAATCACACACATTTGCTTGTGATTGCTAACTATATTGCGACATCAAAATCACTCTAAACACATGAAAGTGACTTCCTTACCAATTTCTATCAACTGCGGCATAACAGTTTTCTGTTTTTCTCCTTTTTTAGTGACAGAAAATCAAAATTATTTTTTTTCTCCTTTTTTAGTGACAGAAAATCAAAATGATCATCCTACTAAGAGTGATTATTTATACTTTTAAAAGAAATAGCATCCACAATGCAATTCAGATTTAAATGAATACAAAAAAATATGGTTTCTATATTGTAACTTGCAAAATTTGCAAATGCAATATATAGTGCTTCAACAAACATAAATTTGGTTTTTACACCTCTTCCAGATAGAACTATTGAAGAATCAGAAAGAGTTAGACGTTAGTGCATATAAAATGCTCAAAACTTTATTGATCTTGTAGCTGTTCACTCAAAAACATTACTCCCCCTTTAGCACTCTTCACGCTGTTAAAACAAGAGAGTCTATAATAGTTATTCTGTCACTCAAACTAAATTTCTTTGATACATTGAGCAAAACATGGTGGTCAAAGCAAGTACCGCATGTTGATCATCTTCTCAGTGGCAGCAAAGGACCGAAACACAAGCAGATTGCTCATTTGAGTGACTTCAAGTCTCATTTAAATGAGACTTCGAGAAGAGACTGACAGTAGGATTCACTGTAGTTTCACAAAGTTAAGGTTTTCATGTGATATTTGTGGTTCTGTTTCACGCAAGAATGCCGTAGTCTGCTGTAGAGCCTCATTGACATTTTTGTTTCCCCCTCCCATCATTGTAGAGGGAAGACATACATTCTTGGACATCCTCCATATCTCACATAAGACAACACCTGCTTTCCCATGTAAATTATTTTATGTGAAGTCTTATGTGTGAGACACAGCAGGGACCCACTGTCCAGCACAGCTTCACTCATCCAGCAACCAGCTGTGCCTGCTCTGCCATGGTGGGACTGCGGGACTCTGATTTCCAGTGTTTGAAGAATGCCTCAGAAAAATCTGGATCATAACATATTTTTCTCCTATTATTTTGTCCATGCAATTGTATCTTACTTTTTTCACTGACAGAATGCAACTCTCATGAAAGCTCGTGCAAGTCACATTTTCAGACCATATCAGGTCCACAGAAACAGTATTTACTGATTAATCTCATTGGTCTTACTATTTTGAATATAAGTACATGTTAGAAAAAGGGAGAAAAAAATTCATACAAACTCTTTTGTTGTAGCTGATTTCATTTCATTTGGCCTTTGTCAATTTTCCTCACGCAGCACTGAACACCCACAAGATTTGAAGACATGTGGGAGGATTTTTCTCATAAAGAATAGGAAAGTACAGCTTAAAAGTACCACTGTAAACAAAATGTACATTATTATATATGCTTCTGGCTTATTGCTCTAATTAACAGCTAGGTATTTTCCCTCTGGGGAACAATATGAGATTTGTTCGAGAGTTTCTGGTTTCATTCATTCCCTGTTGAAGACTCCCTGTGAACAAAAATTCTAACCTGTATGGTTTTAGAATGATTCTTGAAATAAACTTTCCCACAAAAAAATAAATAAATAAAAATCTGCTCTGATAAGGAAAACTATTCATAGTGAAAAAACTGAACAGTTTTTCAAATGCAAGGGGCAATATTTCAGGCCAGACAGCTGTTCTAATATAACACTGCTTGAATTATGAACAGACTCGAGCTTGAGAGACCGTTCCTGGGGCCCATAAAGAAGTCTGCATGCTGTTTTGGCTTCAGCACTTGAGAGCCAAATGGAAAAATTAGCAATTTCTGTAAGCACGAATGGAGTATCTACTGTCAGTGTATCGTAAGAGTCCAGTTGATCTCACGTTTATTTGAGGCCATTCTTCTCATTTCAAGTGATGAATGAATCAATGTAACATTGCCGTCAGCAGGAAAAGGGACTGGCACTTTCCAAACCTGAAAGTAATGCTACTGTGAAGGAAATCTTTTAGGGAGAGGGTATTTTGGCATGCAGCAGCCAGTGCTCTGCTGTGGGGAGATCGGACACACCCTCAGTGTCACCACCAGCATCAAATGTGCCTGCCCAGGGACACTTGCCCTGCTTATTCCTATGTGGAGGCCTAAGAGAAGGATAAACCTAGAAATGGGAAAGCTGTGTGTGTCACTATTAATTCTCATCACCATCTTGGAGAAATTTAAGAAGGACAAGGACTCAAAATAATTTTGTATAACATTAAATCTATACAATTTGTTAATAAATTTTCTACCTATAGGGCTATATAGCCTGGGATAAAATTAATAGGGCAGAAGAGTCAGAGATGACATATTAATTTTAACAAGGTATACACATTCCGTTAAAATTAAAACCATATAATTCTACTGCCATGCAATCTATAGATTTAAAACGCATGAACAAAAAAATGTGAAGTAAAAAAAATTAGATGTAAAGGAATACGGTAATTAAAGTTTCCTTAATCCTGCCACCCTGTGTGCCTATATTACAGTGTTATCTTTAAATAGCATAAGCACATTTCTTTTTTCCCAGTCTTTCCTCCACTCAGCCACTTTCTCTTCTTATTTGGTACTCTGGATGTACAATGGATGTACAATCCCCAGTAAATGTGCTCTGATGTCATCTTTCTTTCTATCTTACCACTCAGTATGCAGGTCCTGATTTTACTTACTGCATATCCTGAACTGAATATGAAGGATTTTGTTTCCTTATAAACTTGTATATAGTTTTATCACTGTACTATCCAAGTTTTTCATTAACCTTTCATTTTTCAAACTAGAATATTTGACTGCAAACTCCCAGGGAAACAGTTTTTTTCCTTTTTCTGCCCGGTCCCAAAAACTTGAGCAAAAAATTTCGTATAGATCTAGTTGTTTTCCCAGGAGAGTTAACTGAAATTTTCTATTTTTAGATTCACTCTTCTCAAATAAACCTTGACTGAGTGAAAGTGACCATTAAATGACATGTACTTGGAATGACTGCATGAGCAGCTTAAAAATCTTAGCTTACTCCATGTGTAACTTATGTAGACTCAATTCTTGAGTTCCAGTTGCTTAACTGAGTACCCCTACATTCAAGTTAAGACTCTACGTGACTAATAAGGACATTACCAGCAACACTTGAATTATACTTCAAATGAAAATACATTAGTGATCATAGAAGGAAAAAATGTGTTTGTTGGTTGGTTTTGGGTTTTTTTTAACAGCTCTGCAGCTTTTAATACAAGCTGATAACTGCAAATCCAGGTCCCGCTGGAGTTATCAGCTAATTTCCAGTGACTAAGAAGTCAGAATCTCAGGTAAAACTCAGACACTTTGGGAGGGAACATTTTTCTATTGAAAAGTACTTGTATTTTCTGCACTTTGGTAATAGCATAACCCCTTGCTTACTGGGGAAAGAATTGTTCCTAAAGTAGATGAGATTCAGGTGCCTTAAAGCCAGAACAGTGGCTACACTTAAAGCTTTTTTTTTTGCTGCAGCATTAGTTTAAGTGCACATTCTCAAGATACTCTTTTCCAGCTCAGCTGGGAGTAGTGGCAAAACCTAACGCCTGTCAGTCCTGGAATATTGCATATCCAATGCTCGTGTAGTGAATTGAGTACAGATATTTGTTTAGAAGCCTCATCTTTTGATTTTTACACTTTATTATTAGTGTTATGCAGCACTATACTGCAGGACACTGCATCCCACATGTCCCTTGTCTGCATTCTAGTAGAAAGACCTGGAGTTTGCTGAGACTGAGGATCTGCTCTGCTCAGGTGCTGAACAGATACCAAGCCAGGAGGTCTAGGCACCTTACCCTTCTTTACTCCATCACTGACTGAAAAGGGATTCTGGGAGCACATTTGCACTAAAAGGCAAAGTTTTGGGTTTTATTTTTCATTTGCCTTAAGTTTAAATATTATGCTGAAATAAATTTAATTTTTATAAGACCTTGTCTTTTGCCAAGAACCCACAAACAGAAAGAACGATACAAGAAAATTGTAGCGAAAAGCAAAGATGTTACTAGCAAAGCTATTTTTAGTATGTAACACTTATTATGAACACAATTTTGAATGCATTTAATTCAACCTTTGTCAGTGAAATACTGTATTAATAGTTGTACTTTAAACAATACTGAAGATACAATGAAGCAGAGTTATTTGAGTAGGTATAATGTCACACCTAGAGAAACTGCCTGTGACTGTCATTTACCTGTTAGCTGTAAAGACACAACCATGTGGGTGTATTTGATTATATGGTCTTCATTTAATAACATAGCACAGCCGGAGGTTACTGAACTGCTGCTTGTAACATGTAAGAATAATGTTCACAGCATCTAGATTGAGAGTAGCTGTGAACCTGGGCCTCAAAGTCATTAATCTTATTATTAACTGCATATACATATGCACACATGTATATTATATATAAATGTATTCATCTTCAAATAATATACATATATGCATATTCAAATATATGCATGAAGGAGAAGAGTTCCAGTTATTAAGGCAGCAAAAATGCAGAAGCACCTTTCCAAGAAATTGTGGGGGAGAGAAATAGTTCTTGCAGGATCAAGAAAAGCAACAGTAACTAAAGCGGAGAGTACAACATTAAATATGAGAATGCAGAATAACAGAGGAAGTAAGAAGAATTGGAAATGGGGTCAATGGCAGCTGCTACGCACAGGTGAAAACATGTAGTTTCTTAAATTTTGCCCTTAGGCATTGAAAAGATTTCTCTTGAAGTGCCAAAGAAGTCTTCACACTCCTCTTCTTTCCAACTGTTGATACCAAAGGCCCACTTTCCCTCCCTGGATCATCCCTCTGTCTTCTTCCCCAGGTCCTGGCTGAGGCTGACCTGCCTATAGAAGAAAAATCACTTGTATCTTTCCTCATATCTTATGACTGCCAATACTTCTCCCTGCAGCTCTCCACAAGCCTTTACTGAAATACTGTGCCATGGGTTATTCGGGACATGTTTTGCATGCTAAAATGTACAGCGAGACCGAGAGATACAGTGCTGATATCCTCTATGTTGGACTTCCCCTCCCCGACCTCCCCCTTCACACATTTGTTATAGGCATTTTATTTGGGCATTGAATGCATAATCCGAAGTCTGACTAGTACCATACAAAAATCCTCAATCTGCCTGGCCTTGGCCTGCGGTGAGGTGCCACACATTGGAAAGAAGAATTGCCTTCAGTTGTCATAAAACTTTACAAAAACACAGTACAGCCAGAATGAATATTGAGGCAGAACTACACCTGGGACCAAACATTGAACTAAGCTGTTTATATTGAATGGGGTTAAT
Organism: Burhinus bistriatus; assembly: GCA_013397275.1. Lineage (NCBI taxonomy): Eukaryota > Metazoa > Chordata > Aves > Charadriiformes > Burhinidae > Burhinus > Burhinus bistriatus. Next base: position 22,722 of record VYXH01004457.1, on the reverse strand, counting down.
TGTAACATCCAGAAAAGGTAGGCAAACATTTCGGGGGGGGCGGGGGGGGAACCAAACCAAAAAACGTGTCATGAAAATGTCACTGAAAAAGCATTAGTACTTGTGCTTGTTTGAGCAATCTCTCTTTCACGCTAATAACCCACAGTTGAAGGTGATGAACTTCAATCTGTACACTCTGTCCTTAGAAGACAGCCAACTTGATCTTAAAAACTCAAGAATAACACAGAAAGGAAGCTGATTGTGCTGTTCATTATTACTTGCTGCTAAATCTATCCAGTTCACCTTGTGCTTGAAAGTGGAAAGACTAGTTTGAAAAGGGAAAAAAACCCAATCATAATTGTTCATTATTTGTTCTTTTCATTACATATTGTCAATAACTGAAAAGAGTTTTTATAAAAAGCAATTTCTGTTTTTCAAGGCTATCATAAAGCAACTTAACATATCAGAAAACAAGCAATCTTTTTAAATTTCCTTTTTAAACTACTTTTTAAAAAAGTTTGTTTATTTTTACATACAACCCTCAAATTAAATTTCACTACATAATTGCATTAAATATAAAACTTTGGGATCTTTTTCACTGTCAGACAACAGGGGTATGCATGAAAATGAATCCAGATGAAACATCTAAACCACAAAAGCCACCTTATCTCCTTACATGTTGCCATGTATTTTAAATAGTTTGTGTCCAGATTTAGCATGCAATGCTGAAAAAACAAATGCCAAAATCATGGAAAGGTCATCTTATAGAGATTTCCCGCTGATTGACAAATTCAATTTGCACAGTTGTTATGGTTACCATTATATCAAAGAAAAACTTGAAATAATGCCTTACAGGGGTGCAGCCTGAAAAAGAGTGGCCAGAACCCACAGTGAAACCTCAAAAAGAGGAAGGCCAAACTTGTTCCAAGGACTTGTCCATATTCACATAAGAAGTTTATGACAGACAAAAATTAAATCCAGTTTTCAAGCATGTCCTCACCAACTGTATTGAGACCATCCCTTCTTGTCTTTAATTCTCTTTCTTGTTTCACTATGCACATATGTATGGATGCATATACTGGTGTGGAACTATGGATATATGTGTGCATGTATTTACATGCACACACTAAGTCTTGCCATAAGTGAAAACAGGAGCCCTCCTCACTGTCCAATCTTGATTAATTTTCTAAATGAAGCCCAAATTTAACACTCAAAGGCTGTATCACACTGCTTCCTGCATTAAAAGGCTGAGTTAAGATTATAGAGACAACCTTGACCTTTGATCATCTTCTCAGCCTCTGCAGTTAAATACCTAAAAATTGTTGGGTCAGTCTTGTCACCTTTGAAATTAGCAGGACCAGGTTGTTACTTTGACAGATGGTAGCACCAAGCAAGCACCAAATATGCAAATGTCATTAGTTTTTCTCTATAGTGAGAATATCTGCACAATATTATTCTCAGTGTTACAAATAATTTTTACTTGCCAAGTCTGCTTGTAGGCTTTATGTAAATTCACCATTTTCAGACTACCATCAAGTCTGGTTATATTTATTACAAAAGAGTTACACTTTAATCATTCCACAGTCACTGCTGGAACTGACAAAAAGATTTGTTATGAAATATGGTCATTGCAAACATGGATCATTATTTATCTTATGGTTACATGTGAACTCTGACTTTATCATAATAGAGCCACAAAGAGAAAGAGTCGTTGGATCCAAACGATTTAGGTGTTACAAGATCTCGTTTTATTACTTCTAGCACATCAAACCTGAAGTCACTCTGAGGTCTCGCATGACTTCTCCAAGTACTCTACCCTCTTCACACTAGACTATTGATTCACATGCATCAGCATTTCTACGGAAAACCTACTATTTGACACTGCCAGACTCAATAAGTAACTTGCTTCTCCTCATGCCCTATGTTTCCAAGACAATATTTCATTAACATACAGACTGCATAAATGCGTATCTGTTGCTTTTTTCCTCCAGTTCCCTCCATGGTCACCAGCTATCAGCTATCTCATAATAAGATCGTGAACCGTTTGGGTCAAACATCTTGTCCGTACATACTTTAATGAATATGAATATTTGAGAACGGATGTTACTAAAACAAATTACTATTGACCAAAATATTTTAAAATGTTTAATCCAAATCCCCCTCTTTCTCAGTCCCAGGAAATACACAAATGTAATAACGTTCATTAACTGTTTTTCAAGATATTTATTATCTTGAGGGTCTGGATCTTCATTTTTCATCAGGAAGAGTGTTAATAATTAATTATACCATCTCAGTGAGATGGGCAGCATCTAATTTACGTTTTGAATGAGAAATAAAAAATCCCACATAAACGCTAAATGTCATTTTTAGGAGAACAATGATGCATAGTCTTTCCAGTAGCAGTTTAGAATTATATATAATATATATTGTAATATATATTTTTATATATATTTAATTAAAAATGTGTATATAACAGACACTTGCTTTAGCATCTGTTCTCAAGTATCTGTTTTTATTAGTAGACTTTCAGATTAGTAAATTTTGATGAACCCATCTGTGACTCTTGGAAGACACCCTTAAAACCAGGGATAATGCATCTTAATAGCCATCACTGTTTAAAACAATTCTATGTAAAAAAAACCTTGCCACAGTGAAAATAGATAAAATTCACACGCTTCATCAATATAATCCACTCAAAAATGGTTTAGAGACATGATTAGAGAAACAGAGGGATTTCTTTACTTCTTCAAGACTTTAGAGACTGAAAAAAACCCCAAGTAAAACAAAATTAAGTCAGAACAAGGCTTTCCAACAAGAGAATATTGATAGCTTGCCTTCAAGATTCTCTGCACTAACACATTTATTCTTTAATTTCTTCTTCACTTGTTTATCCTCCTTCCCTCCCTGCAACTCATGCTATTCCATCTTTTTGATGAGAGATGCTAGTTTTCTTGCAAAAGGCTAGGCACAGAATTTTTCGTTATTCAAAACCAGTGAGATAAGTGCTCAAAACAGTAAAGATAGTTTTTTAATGTCCCAATTATTCCCTTTATTATTATTATTTATTTGGTCTTCTTATATTTAAGACTTTGCCTTTTGGTCATGTAGCTTAGCTGATTAATTTTCACATTAATTTTTTTACAACATCTTCTCATTAGCAATGAGAACCAAAAAAAAAAAAAACAAAAAACCACAAACCGAAACAACAGAGAAATCTGGAGCCATGTGTATGAGCTGAGAGATATCTTATAAGCTTTCACCAGTTCATAGACTGTTCTTTGATTACCGCTTTCAGCATTTTATCTGGAACGATAATGTTACCATTAAAAGTTGTTTTAAAAAAGCAAAGAAATAAACAAAAACCCCCAAAAGACACCACACCTGAAAATCTCTTACTAGTGTTTTTGTCTAGGAGACAGAATTTCAGTAAAACTATTTGCTGGATTGCAAAAAAAGAGAATCTGCTAGATATACTGGAAAACTTAAATGAAAAGATAAATTTTATTTCACTACAGTCTTACTTTTCATTGATACTTTTACCACTGTTTTCCTCCCTCAATGATTTTGCTTTGACTATGACAAGTTTCCAAATGTCCAGCTGATTTGCCTCTAAATTTTCTTGAAATATTTCTCCTCAAAGGTAAGAAATACTAAAAAAAAAAGCCAACATTTTTCTTTTTTTTAATTTTTTCACCATGCCGTCCTCTTACATTTACTGAATTTTCCATAGCACACATGAACACCTTATTGATACATAACAAAACCCCAGTCTGAAGACTTGCAACAAAATGTTTCTCTTTTCTTCCTGTATCACATAAAGAGGAAGTCATAGGATTTTTTGCGATTTGATCAAAATAGAGGATGCTGTATGCCGGGGACCAAACAACTTTTTTTTATTTTTTGTAGTATTGGGTGCCTTTCTCTGATTTATGGAGGAAGAGGAGAGAGAAGCAAGGATCAGAACAAGGAACTTCTGAACATTGCTAGGACTGCTTTAGATCTGTCTTGGTTTGGGGGAAATAGTCTAATTGTTGTGCGAAACAAGGGTTGATTGAATTGTTCCAAATACATCCTGAAAACATAGCACCTTCTTCCCACCTTTACTCGTTCCTACCATAGTGACACCAGAAAGCAGTCAGTAGGCAGGTTCTCTTCATTCTTTCTGCTGTATTTGTAACCTTTCTGGGTTATGGCACATACCTCCTTTTCAGATTCAGCCCTTCTGAGAAAGTCTTGCATGACTTCACCACAGATCATCTAATATTTGGTGCTTCTTGGAGCCTGACTAAAGAATCTCAGCTGCTGCTTTTCTTTCCCTTTTCTAAAGGAGCATTTGTAATACTTATTTGTGCAGAAACCTTGGAAATGTTAATCTAATTACTAAGAAAAAGTCTTGTTTGTTGAACTGATGGCTTTTAAGTCAGTTTGATGAATTTTGGGAGCCTCAACCACTATTTTAGATTTACATTTCAGAAGAATTCAATCACATTACATTCTTACATTATAGACTCTTCAAATAAGTTTAATATTTTAAAATGTCAGTCTCATGAAACAGCACTGAGTAGAGATACGTCCCTTAACTTTCACATCAGCTGGTGCATTTCAACGTACGTGATATGAATACACAAATGAAGTTAAATTTAGTTTGGGATTCATTTTAAGACGTTTCAGTTCTGTGATCCACTTACATTCAAATACCTGCGTGCTATGCCTAAACTCCTACCGTAGCTGTCAGTCTGGCTGATGGAGCCTAGCAAATGGTTTAGCTGAAAAGCCACAAAAAGCTCATTTTATTTACCTAAGAGTGGGTGTGTAGTGGCATGTGGCTTGCCCAAATGTATCCCACATTCAGGTTCCTCCAGATCCAGTGCAATATATGTCATTCCCTTGCAAATGTCTTGGAAATGCTCCTAGTGCCTCTAAAATAGTATTAGACACCTATCCCTATGTAACCGAACCAAGTCTTAGCTATATTTTAATGTCAGCTAAATTGGTCTCTGGCCTGAGAACAACGGGAATTAAAGAAGGAAAAAATTCACATGCAGCTATTTAGCATCTAGATACTTAAACTGAATTTGACGCCCACAGGCTGTTTACATAAAGAGAGGTAAGCGTTTGCAGGACAGATCCAATTTGAAGGACAAAAAATACAATTTGAAATAAGATGTTAAGAGCAAACTTCAACGATCATATAAAAGGTAGGAGGCCTATACTATTACTAGCTGATAGGCCACTTATTCCATACTGCTACACAGCTTTTGGTCCTTTTCTAAGATGGATGAAGTTAGCAGGAGAGTGTAAAACGGACAAAATACTGCCTACTCTTTAAAAAAAGAGAAACTGTGTTTCTTTCTACAAACAATGCATATTAATGCAACCTGACTAGATGTTAGAACTTCTCCCTCTTAAATTACAGCTGCAAAACCAAACATCATGGTCATATTTTACTATTATACTGAATGAGATCTGAAGAGGGTTTTTTTTTTGGTCAGAAGTGTTAATTTAGTTGTGACAAGAAGAACCTTGACAATCAAAGGGCAAGTGAAACTGGTTTGTTAAAAGTACCTTTAGGGAAAAAAACAACCTCTAATAAAATAGTGGATGCAATAGTCAGGCTAAGTTATTTGTTACATTGCTGTATTTCAGCAAATATCTCAACAACAAAAGAACTAGTAGTAAAAGAAACTTGGTATCACGTAGAAGGCTTTTCTTCAAACAATTATCTCCTCAAGCATTGTCTGCCATTCCGGTAAGTTCAGAGCTGTTAAAATGGGGTATTAACAATGCCTTCTGCTCAGTCAAATACACCAATTTCTTCTTCTTTTCCAATATCAACATCCTTCCCCTAATCTGTGTAAGTACAGGCACTACTTATTTTCCCCTGAGTATAAATTAATATGTCCTTTAATGAAATCTTACCTAAAACGATTCTCTGGACTAACTCTTTTAGTTCTCAGACTTGCTTACATTTAGTCCACCAAGACTCTTCACTTAGAATCATAAGCTTTATCCACTGTAAAGATCATATTCCTTCTTTATCTACTCACCACCACGCTTGCTTGTTTTTCAGTGTCAAGTTCTCACTGAGCCCAGCAAATAGCAAACACACACTGGAATTTAGCATTATATCAACTTAACAATGAGAAGAGGTACCCTGTGCTCACCTGTTTATTTCTTCAGTATTGGGCATTTGTTTTGTCCTAATGTACGTGAAAGGTACTTATTACGTACAAAAAAGACGATAATGTCAGACAGCTGACCTCCTGCAGTGTCAGAAGGACATGGGGAATGGAGAATGAGTAGATTTCAATCACCTGAATTCCAACAAGCATTAACTTCAGGAAAATCCCAGATGTCATTTATTTCTAGGAACTAACAACTGTTTTTTCCGTCTGTACAGGATACAATGCAAGCTCCAGCAACACAACCTGTATAAATTCCTAATGTTAGCCTGAAGGTTTTTCTACTCACCAAGGCATCCCTAAGTCACAGTGAAAAATTTCATGGATGTCTGGCTAGTCTACCAAGCTTACATATGAAAAGGAGATGGATCAAACCTTGATCACAATGAGACAGATTCCTTGTCATGTTTACCAAACATTTTCACAGAAAAGAAAGACCTTGGAAAAAGCTCAGACAAGCTTACTAATGGAGTGTAGAAATAATAAAGGCACAGTCAATTGCCCGCCCTACTCGCTGCAAACCAAACCAACACAAAGGAGGGGACCAAGGAAAGTCCACCACTTCAAGAGGCTGTCAGAGTTATTGACTTCTGTACAAAGACCTGTGATGGTGATTCAAACATTTAAGTAGCTCAAATGACGCAGACATCTCCATCTTTATTATTTTTCTGTTTTCCCTTTCCATCCCCTCAGCCATGTGGCTATGAATGCCTATTTGCTAAAAGCTTAGAAAACTACTTTCTTTGTGTGGGTCAATGCTCTAAACCAGGACTTCTGGGCTTCACTCAAAAGCATCTCAATAAACACAAATCATGAAAATTTGCAAGTCTGCATTCCAAACTACTTTGGAGTAATTTTAAATCTGTTTCTAGTGCTCTTTTTCTGTTAATTACCACTGTGATGATACTTACTTAAAGGAATTAATAGAATAGCAGGCTCTTCTGAGAGTTATTTTTGTGTATTGCTAACACATTTGGTCTTCCTTTAAGAAAGCTTATTTCTCTCATCCATTGTCAGATTTCTTTGTTACTAGCATATTTAAATGTAACTAGGGATCCCATGCAGATCTAGGAAACCCCATGTTTTTGAACTTGTAAGATAAACTGCTGTAAGGCTTAATTTTCAGATATTTTCTCTTTTTTGTGGTTTTTGATTTTCATTCATATTTAACATCTAGTTGTTATCTGAACACTTACTCTTTCCTTAAGATAAAAATTGGTAAAAACTGTATAAAGAAATAATAATATTTACAAGTATATATGGCCAGGGTAAAAGCCCTTCCTATAGTAAGACATATTTTAAAAATGGTTGATACAATGAAATGGTAATTCCCATTTGTAAACATGCTTTACATTATTCAAGATGATGAAGAAATGGTGCTTGTACAAGGTTTATGAAAAATTAATTGTACGTCTTTTTTTCTCACCATTTTCTTCACTAAAGCAAAGATTTCCTTATACATTCTGTATTCAGGATTTCTGATAATGCATTAAACAATTGCGTGCATACCTACTACGACGACGTGAAATGTATGGTTTTTAGGAACCAACAGAATGTTATATATAGAAATAGATATTCTTTTTAAAATGAATAGAACAAGACTTCATAATATCTGAAAAAACACTGGTAATTCAACAAGTTACTGCAGGGGATGGTTAGGCTCCACAGTATTTTTAAAAACAAACAAACAAAAAACTAAGGGAATTTTCTCTAAAAATAAATTGCATATGTTGTTTTTTAAAACTTCATGTTTATTATCTCATGTTTATTTCACAAAATAACTGTGTGCTGATAATAGTGCATCATTCACATAACTGCAATTATTTTAACTAGCCGTACATAAACAAACAGTCAAATAGTTACATAGGTTAAGCTATAATTGACACGATCTGTCAAAACTAGATCTGTTAAACTATAGAAAACCAATATTTTCCTATTTGAAGATGATCAGCACAGGAACACATCCTACCTAACAGAAGAAATTTATGCTAACTAAATTAAAATGAAATTTTCACATGATGAAGATAAGGGACTATTTTTCATAAATTCACAGCAATCTCTGGTTTCCAATCATGCCTAGAAAAGAAAAAAGTATTGTGTATTCCCCTACATTGTGATGCTTTTCAAAGATCATTTGAAGTAGTTTTAGTTGAAAATTTTGTAGAGAAAATTAATGTTCTTTTATTTAAATGTGTGTATCTATATGTAAATATATATTTAAAAAAACCTGCTACAAAGTTGAGTAGAGATATTTAAAATACAGCTAAATACCAAAGATTAAAGCTCACCTTAAAAAATTAGTTAGAAATATTGTTATATATATATACATTCAGATGTGCAAGGCCATAGCCAGGGTAATAAAGCCAAATACAAAACTGGACAATAATCTGACTCCTTCCCGCCTTCCTTTCTTCCTTCTCTCTCTTTCTTTCTCTCTTTCTTTCTTTCTTTTCTTCCTTCCTTCCTGAAGTAAAACCAGAAAATTCTATATGCTCCACTGTATTTCAGTCTTCACCTTTTTGTCTAAAATGTTAGACTGTGTGTGACTAATAGAAACAGTTGAAGACTCTCAAGCAGATGCTTACGTTTGCTACTGTCTGGGGCTGCAAACAAATCTGGACCATTTCCACAGTTGCTGTTATTCCCCGTTTGAACCTGATAGTCACCTGAATGTGAAATTTCAAAGCTGAATATCACTGACTGAACTACAGGCAATATTTTTAGGGCTGATAAGTACCTAACAAATTTATTTTAAGTGTGTTAAAGTTGGAGAAGGTTTTTCATCTGTAATGTAATATTTAATCATAGAATCATAGAATCAAATTATAGAATGGTTTGGATTGGAAGGGACCTTAAAGATCATCTAGTTCCAACCCCCCTGCCATGGCCAGGGACACCTTCCATTAGACCACATTGCTCAAAGCCCCATCCAACCTGGCATTGAACGCTTCCAGGGATGGGGCCTCCACAGCTTCCCTGGGCAACCTGTTCCAGTGCGTGTATTTTTCTCCACTAAATATTACAGCTTATCAAAGCAATGTTCGTAAACATCCAAACACATTAAGTCTGCACAAAGAGTCAACTATGGAAAAGTAAATGGGCTACTACCACTATCGTTATTAAGAACAAATGGAGGAGAAAGGAAGATGTCACGTTTTAAGTCCAAACTGATTTCTACAAGGGAAAATACATTATCTCTAGCTTTAAAGCAAGAACAACAAAGTCATTAGTTAGTAAGAGCATATTCAGACTCAGAAAGATGCCTGGATTGCTACATACACTGTATGCGGTGATAAAGATGATTTCTAAACACTGTTTAACTGACATACCGATGCAAAACTCTGGCTGAATGTATCACAAAAAGCTATTTTGTCTTTTGCAATACAACACATTGTAGCACTTCAGCATAAATCCCAGTCCAGCCTTCCTTTTGGGCCCCATTGACCTGAGCTGATGTTAGGTTGGACCATTATTGGAGGTATTGTAATAGAAGTTTCCAGGCAGGGAAGGAAAGATGAAAACACAAAGGAAATGTCAGCTTGACAGGAATGATATTTCAGCTTTTTTGTAAAATTAAAGGAGGCAGAAAGTTTGATAGAAACTACTTAGTACTTACTGTTATACCAGGTATATACATATACATAATTTATGGGAGCTTGAGTTGAATATGTACATTAACTCTTTGTGCAGCTTATCTAGTTATATTTACTGCCCATATATGATAAACAACAAGTAATCATGTGATCTGATGGCTACTGAAAGACTTGATATTTTATATCTTCTACCTCCTTAAAATTGCAGCACACAGAATTTGCAGCAGAATGATACAGTGCTGTACCTGAAACAAACTACATTATTTTCTGCCTTGAAAGCAGGGTATAAGCCCATACATTTTCTACTAATCAGTTCATAGCCCTTGTATTGACCATAGTAAGCTGAAAGTTATTTCTATCTGTCTGTCTCCTCTTCTCCAGCTATAGGTGTGCAGCAGGGCCTTGATAATAAGGTTCAGTCTTGATTTTCTCAATTCCTTTATGGCAGCCAGCTTTTCGTAGGTTGAAAAGCAGGGATAAGAAATTAAAGGTGAGAGTATTGTGAACACTAGTGCATAAGGATGAAGAATGTTTCTTCGCTTCTGCAGGAAAAAGAACCAGTCTTCACTACTGTCCCTAGGTTAATTTCACTGAAAATGTGAATGTTTCTGCTCAATGAAATCCCGTGTTTCTACTGTAATGTAGTCACTGTAGAAATTAGTTTGGTCCACTAACTACCCTTTTAATATTGTTCATTTAGTGCCATACAGTCTATTCTGGTATGTTGTTCTCTACACGTCCCACACAATAGATATATTTCTCTTCCTTACTGTTGACACAGGTAGCAAAGGCACAGAACTGTGAAAAAGGGAGCTTCTGAGCAAAGAAAATAGTAAGTACTGGACTGTTCCATCCCTTCAAGTAAGTTTGAAATAAAAAGTAGGCAGAGCCATTTATTCAAAGTGCAGTTCTGCACTTGCCCATTTGCCCCTTTACTACCTGCCTTCATTACCTCACAGGTACCTCTCTCCTCCCTGCTCTCCTACTCAAGTTATTGCAAGCATCACACTGAATGTAGGTTTGCTACTAGGTAATTATAAGTCTCTGAACTGAGTTTCTCAATTGAGTCTTCCAAACTAAAATAGCTTATAACATCATTCTAAGGCGTTTAAAGCCCTCACCATTAAAATAAACAAAAACTGTAAGAAAAAAATCCTAAATCTCATTCCTGCAATCTTCACTTTGTTACTTGAAAGAAATTACACTTCTTGTTCACTAAACCTTCTCCAGATTCTTTGGTATATTCTACCAGTATCCAAGCATAAAGTGACAGTAGGGCTGAGTATTCTGATCTCAGTGATGAGACTAAAAACCAGTAAAGAGCAGTAGACAGCTATTTGATGTGAGAGGTTTTTCTAGATATTACTGTAGTAATAACTTTGGAAGTACAGATAGAGTACATAATTTTGGCAGATGGCGTCAGTTCAGCCTCATTTTTTGTTGTCAGATAATCACTTTATAGTGTAAGAATCTGAAGAATCGAGGGGAAAAAGGGAAGCATTATATTGCTGAGAAACTAATTTTATTTATTTCAGATTAAAATATCAATACATGTTTATCTAGGGAACACAAACTACTAACTTTTAAACTTGATTCTAAATGAGCATTCAAAATTATTTGAAAGTAACCTTTGTATGCACAAAATATGCATGCAAGAATATATTCCTCTGATACTGAAATGAGGATTTTGTCTTCTACCAATAGCCATCCTGATCATACATTTGAAAGGTTCCATCCAATAAATTTAAAACTGAAACACTGATATAACAAGCACAGACTTCTTGGTACCAACCAATATTCACTTATTTTAGTGGGTTTCCTCAAGGTGAAAGGCTTTGTAACTGTTCATAAGAATATTCAAAATCACAAACTAATTAGTAACATTTTTTTAAAATCTATCGTCAATCTACAATGTATAAGCACTGGCAGCTGGAAATTAAGCATGTGCTAAGAAAGCAGTATGTAGCTTAAAGCAGATTTGAATTGTCCTTACCTAACTCCAGATTAAAAAGAAATCCATTTAGAAAAAGCAGGTTGACATGATAATCACATTTTTAAGTATAACTAATCATCTAAATTCAGCATTTATCTATACTTGTTGGAAAGTGCAATATCAGATATTTAAGGTTTTCTTTATCTAATCAGAGAGGATTAATTATGATATTTAAAAAACACTATGGAATAATTGACGTGTTGCATTTTCATGGCTACTGTTACACACTTATCTGAAAAAAATATTAATCTAAACATAGCTAAACATTCTCCTTAAGTAGCATAACATGTAGTTTTATGTGATTTTCTTTTAAAGAAAACTATCATTAGAAGAAACGTTGAAAATGCTATTGAACAAATGATGTGATACAAAATGTCTCACAGGTTATGTAAAGAGCTCAACGAACAAATGTTTTTAGAACACATCATCTGGTAAAAATCTTCACCACACACAACCTAGAAAGCATTCCCCCTGNAAAAAAAAAAAAGTGGTAGACATTAAACATATTCAAGTGCTGGTAAAAGAATTTTCTTATTTTCCTTGCGACATCAATATAGCTTCATTGTGTGTTCCTTGCCTAGCCACTCAGTTGCCTTACTCTTTCTTTTAAACTCTTTCTATTGTGTATGAGTAGCAACACCCTTTTTATAAATATGCGGACAGAGAGGAGCACCGCTTCATCTGTTCAACTAACTGCAATAATCAATTGTTTCAAACCTTTGAACAATTAGTAGCAACTCTTCTCTGTATTTTTATGTACAAATTCCAATTTGCATAATTTCACATCTAGTGAAAGGCTGTGAGACAATATGAAAATGCCTAGATGATATTTTTTGACTGCAAAGGGCCGGAAAAAATATCTCAGTGCAAACCATTTTAAAGATGCAGAAAGAAAATGAACACCTGTTTCAGAAAAAGGAGGCAGAATCTACTCTAAGTTACGGTGATAAAGCTTGATGCATCAGAAGGTTAAATACCTTTGGAAAATATCTGGCACCCAGCCTCTACTATCAGGATAAGCCAGATGTGATTATAGAGGATATATGTCTGCAAAAATGCTGAAATTTCATCTTCCATTTTCCTTGATGCAACTACTTTACATCAAATAACAATTTTTTACAGAAAAAAAAGTGAATTAAATGAAGCCATTACATAAGATCTGTATAAAATTAAATCTGAATGTGAAAAAAACCTTTTTACTCTAGGATAGTGATTGTAAGAGTTAAAGCAGAATGAAAAGCAGGAACACGTGACTTATGCATCCAGTCCCACCCACATCATAAATTTTGGATTTTGCTATAAATGACCTAAATTTTTACAAAAAACAATTTCAAATATTCAACACATTCAACAGTAATTTCTACTTAAGCATGAAACACTTCAGGGAAGGCAGTACTAGGAGGAGAAGAAAAAGGAACATGCTCAGAAAACATTTTTCTTTGGCACAAAAGTCTTACTATTATGAGCCATGTTTCATATCTGGTTAATTAAAATATAGTTTATTAAAATACAGTACCTTATAACACATGCATAGAGCCCGCTGTCTTGTACCACTGTTGGTCGGAACCAAATGGAGTCTTCTTCTTTGCTCATTCTAGTTCCATCAAAAGCTATAGGTTCCTCAAAATCTCCGGGTCCAGAGCTTTTGTACCACATCAAACTAAGTCCAGCACTTTGGGCTAGGGAGTAATTAGCTCTAATATATCCATAAAAGAGTGCACATTTTATGCGAACAGGTTCTCCCACTAGAACTTGATATTTCTTGTAATCCACAGACCAGTCAGTGCATCCATCAGCTAAAAGAGAAGAGAAAATGACAAGAGGTTATCAAAGGCTTCAGAGAGCTCTATTCACACAGCAACCTTTATCGTGGGAAAGCACTGCATTTTAGAAAAGGTCCGTTGAGTGAGCAGTACTTTTCTGATCCCTGAAAAATTAACTGCATTTCCATACCATTAATGTCATGTAATTGTCTATACAGAACAGAGTTATTACAAGATTTTTGTTGATAATTTCTGAGATAACTGAGCAATTGCACTTTTTTCTTTTGTGGAACTCCAGCGTGACCAGTTATAAGACACTGGAGCGAAATTAGTGCAACACAGAGACCATGTAGTATGCAAGGTGTCACAACCTGTGAACTGCATTAAACAAATACCTTCAGGGTAACCATATAAATGAAAGAAGGTATTAGTCTCAGAAGACATTAGAACAAGGAGCTGTGGCCTGAACCAGAAAGTGTGAAAGTTCAAGTTAGATTTGAAGGAGGAGAAGAAACTGTCTAAACAATAAGAGCAATAAGAGCAAATGTGCAAAAAGACAGTGCCAGGAAAATTACTGTCAGTATTTTTAATGGATTATTCAAGAACAAGTTCAGCAGATCTTACTTGGAATTCCTGACTTTCTAGAAGTACATTACAAATTAATTTAAATGATTGATGTTTTCAGTTTTTCCTGTACTGATTAGCAATAATTCTAGAATAATTGTCATATTCTTCACCTGTTGAATATTGTCAGCCAGTACCAATACTGTCCCACAATAACTGTTCATCAGAAGGCAATACTAGGTTTTTTTTACTTTCAAAAACAACCAAACCCCAACAACAACAATAAAAATCCAACTTCCCCCCTCCCCCGCATCTGTAGTTAAGAATACCAAAACAACAAAAGGTATAAAGATACAATGGCTTCCTTAACAAAAGCTTATGGGTTTTTTGTTAAGAAATTTCAACCAAGGAAATCCACTATTAGGTTCATTCACTTAAAAACTCAGTGTCCAACCTCCACTAGTTAATCAAGCCCCTACCCCAGTCAGTAGAAAGCAATCAATACATCCAAAGAACAACTTATTTCATCTTAAAATGAATGTCTATTACTCATAAATATTTGGTCTTTGAATTTGTCACTTCTCTTTGTTAACTTTAAAAGACCTTGGACAACTAGCTATCTTAGAAAACCAACTTTCATACAGCTAAAGTCGAATGCCTCTCACCCTAGAGTTCGTTGACTACTGACTTTAACAGAGAATTCAAGCTACTGTGCAAGATAAAGCAGTATTAGCAATGTTTTCATCTCTTATTTGGGAGAATAGCACGCCAGTTAGTGACATTTGGACCACAGCACTTATTATACATAGCAAAATAAGAAAGACACAAGCATCTCCACACGTCACTGAAAGACAGAGGAAAAACATTCCAAAAGTTTAGAATCAATTTGTATTGTGAACAGAATTCATGCAGAGAAATTTTTTATATCTTATATCTTTTATATCTTTTATATCTCCTCCTGTGTTTACATTTGAGATCGGGAAGGGACAATAGAGTGTCCCTGTTCCAATTTTCCTACCCAACAGTCCCTAAAAACTTAGTAATCTTTACAAGGCCCTAATAAGACATAGATGTACTCTTGAAGAAATTGAAGTGAATGGAGACAAGGCTACACTATTAGCTTCCCCATAGGATGTAAGAAACTAACTTTCATTTAGTTCAGAATTCATTTACATCTTGATCATTTCATTTTTTACCTTTCTGATACAGCATTTTCTTTCTGGTCTGATTCTATTTCTCTCTGATTCTAAATCCCCATGCCAAAAATAAGTTAACATGCATCTCTAAGCAGCCTTAATTCCATTATATAAGTTACCAGGTAATAGCTTCTTCATCATAATTTATTATCAAATTGTAATCTTACCTTTCACTGCCTAATTAAGTTAGTACACTTTAGTTTATTAGTCTGCTAGTCATGTTTTCTTTCTCAGGATATTCAGTTCTAATGGTTCCCAGTTCCTTGAGCCTGGTGAATCCATGATAACATACTGAAGAATAACACCAACTTTGTTTCAAGCCTTCATATTGAATGAAGGATTAACTATGCAAAGCAGATATCCTTGGTTTTATTTCAGCCTGCTATTCCTCATAAAAAGGTGCTAAGGATCACCTGCAGTCCAGTTTAGTAGGCTTAGGCAGACACACTAGTAGGTGTTCTATAATCATGTGCAAAAACAGAGAGAACATCACCAAACTTTTGAAAATTAACATTATCAAAGTTCAGTTGCTGAGTTTTAAGGAGAATGTTAACAATAGTTTGAATATGTAGGCATTGTATTTACATTAGGGCTCTGTGAAATAGTTATTTCAAATATATAAATTGGATGACATTTCTATGGAAAGAGAATATAAATCAAAAACTCTTCAATGTATTAGAATTGTCTAAAGTTTCACGTTAAGACTTCGTATCGCAAAGTATAACCAACATTATTTTTTAAGTTTACTATCTACCGAACTATTTGGTCATTTGTTGGCATTAACCACATCAGTATGTCTCACCAGACAGCTTAATAGAACATTGACTCAAGAAGATATGAATACTGCCATGCTCATAATATTATGGATTTGTAATTTATGTTTTAAGTAATGGTGTACCCCAGGGGTCAATACTGGGTCCAGTCCTGTTTAACATCATCAGTAATAATCTGGATGACGGGGCAGAGAGTACCTTCAGCAAGTTTGCTGATGACACAAAACTGAAAGGAGTTGCTGATACACCAGAGGGTTGTGCTGCCATCCAGACGGTCCTCAACAGGCTGGAGAAACGGGCTGACAGGAATCTCACAAAGTTCAACAAGAGGTAGTGCAAAGTACTTCACCTGGGGAGGAACAACCTGATGGACTAAGATATGCTGTGGCACACCCAACTGGAAAGCAACCTGACAGAAAAGCACCTGGGGTCCTGATGAATACCAAGTTGAACATGAACCAGCAATGTGCCCTCGCAGCAAAAAAGACCAATGGTATGCTGAGCTGCATTCGTTAAAGTATTGCCAGCAGGCGGAAGGAGGCGATCCTTCCCCTCTACTCAGAACTGGTGAGGCCACATCTCGAGTACTATGTCCGGTTTTGGGCTCTAAATACAAGACAGACATGGACACACAGGAGAGAGTCCAACAAAGGGCCATGAAGATTGTTAAGGGACTGGAGCACCTCTCCTATGAGCACAGGCTGAAAGCTGGGACTATTCAGCCTGGAGAAGTGAAGGCTTAGGGAGGATCTTACCAATGTAAATACATCAAGGAAGGGTGCAAAGAAGACAGAGCCAGGCTATTTTCAGCGGTGCATGGAGACAGGGCAAGTGGCAATGGGCACAAACTGAAACACAGGAGATTCCCTCTGAACATCAGGAAACACTCTTCATTGTAAGGGTGACTGAGCCCTGGCACAGGTTGCTCAGGGAGGTTGTGGAGTCTCCATCCTTGGACACAATCAAAAGCCAGCTAGACATGTTCCTGGGCAAGCAGCTCTAGGTGGCCCTGCTTGAGCAGGGGTTTGGACGAGATGACTTCCAGAGGTCCCTTCCAACCTCAACTATTTTGTGATTTTGCAATTTATTTCAGTTACATTCAGTGACAATCTTAAGAAAATATTTTGCTCTTCTTAATATGTTCTTTTAATGAAGTGAACATGACAGTGTTTGTTTTCCTGCTTACAGAAACATTATACCAGTTAAACTCTGCCAACACTGACATTCAAGTCACTTAGAACTGTATTAATCTTATTACATCTGGAAGCTTTAATACCTTAAACATCTTCCAGGAAATACCTCACACAATGGCTCAGCCAATGTGACTTCATCTATGAGAAGGTGCTAATGCAATTTTGACAGATGTAATAGAAATTCATCATTCTCATCATAAGACAGAAACACTTCTGTGATATTTTGTGGTAACAGTGATATTTCAGGAGATAACTGCATATCTGTGCTTGAAATGCTCCTATTCCACTGTAACTGAGGAGTATAAACAGAGGTTTAAAACCAAATAATGAAAAGAAAAATAGACTGTCATGTGCTTAAAAATGAGATTACTGTAAATACTCAGATGATAGCATGCATGCACTGTAACTGATGCTTCCTACATACAGTCTGCACGTAGTGATTAGAGTACATGCGCATTTTTCATTCTAGGAAAACCTGTATGTATCAGAAACCTAATTAAAATCCTGATTTCCAACTTTCTTGAAGCACATAAAGATATATTTTCAAAGAACCAAAGACTAATTATATTCATAATGACTTTTACATTCATAGAAATCTTTAGATTTTTCTATTGACATTGGAACCCCCTTAATGTTACATATTTGCATGTTAAACATTTGTGTTACTGCGTTCATAAATAGGCACAGAGAAGAGCGAAGGCTCCATGTTCATCCAGACTTGTTAATATTAAATAGATTGAGGGATTTGTATTCAGTTTTGTATTCTAACTATGGTCCATTTCTATTTTGACTGGATTTTCTTTCTTTTCTTTGTGTATAAGTAAGGCATTGACTAAAGAAAATAACTAGTGTTTTCTTTCCTAGTTATGGCTGCTACAGACACAAAATCAACACCTAAATTTATGCTGGCACAAAACAACTATGGAAAAAAAAATACAGTCAAGACGAATCAAATGTTTTTCTTTCTATCGTCACATCATCAAGCAGTCAATCATCTTTTATTTTATTTTATAAATTGGAAAATACTTGAATAATTCAACAGCTTTGAAATTTCAGAACTGCCTTCAAATGAATGGTTGTAGTCCCTGATCTCTATTTTAATATGCTACCATTTATTGCTGCACAATAGCACAATACAGAGTCCAGGATGAATATCATTCACTCAGTTATTTCCTTGAGTGATTTCAGGGTATGAAGTAAACCACACTACATCACTGTCTTAATAATGAGATCGTTCTGCTGAATAAACAAGCTTCTTGCAGGCTGTACCTGCTGATAGGATCCAGCACAGAAAATATTTAACATTACTGAGAAGGTCTTTCCCTTGATTTTTCAGGATCATATGTATCATTTTCAAGGCAAAATTCAGTGCTGAAAATGAGAAAAAAATAAAACTAATAACTCCTGGGTCCATCGCTACAGCCTGGCTTCATTCAAAAGCTTCAGTTCAATTTATAGTTTTCAGAATTAGTAGAGGTCTTCAAGTTTCCAATACATTGGTAGAAATCTAAATTCTGGATATCTAAACAATTTAGGTATGGCGGTTGAAAACAGTTCTTCTAAAACATAACAGTAACAGTAAATTCTCCTAAATTTATTGCATTTAAAAATATTTAATAAAATAAAAATTAACACATCCATTTTTTCCTGCTTATCTGTGTTTGTAGTTCTGTTCTTAATGTAATTTCCTACAGAGGTGTTTTTTCAAATTCACTGTGCCTTCTATTTATTTGTCAGCCACTTCAGGATTTTTGAACACATTAGCCATTTGCAACCAAATCTGACAAAAGAAGTGATCTCATACATTTTGAAAAATGGGTACCTGAGGGACAAAGCACTAGTTCTTGTTCCTAGAGCCAAGAACCTGTCAAGGGCATTAGCAGATGTAGAAATAAGCTGAAAGTACATAGGAAGAGCAAATATGATAGGTAGAGAAAGTGAACAAAGGATATTGTAGCAGTGTGGCTAAGAGTTTTGGGTAGCGTGGAGAAGTATGGGGCATAATGTGTCAAGAAAACAGGCTTCCTTTAATGGGCTGTTCATAAAACAAATTTTCAAAAGTTTGTCAAGTGATGCATAAGACTAAGGATTACTTTCTTTAAAATAATTTTCACAACAACATTTTACTATCGAAATCACAAAGTTAAAACTATCAGTCTGTTCTGGATTATCTCTTTTTACCCTGGTTGTTTCTTTTTGCTTAGACCAGCTAGCATTAAAAAAAAAATCAAGATTTTATACTTTATAGCACACTCATTACAGTGCCTGAGCCAATTAGCTCTATGCAACATAACACATTGTATTCTAATGTGTATTCTCATTATGTAGAAATGCAAAGATCGCCTTTTCCTGGTTTGCGTATCTTTTTATTTGCTATAAAAATGAACTCCAACAGGAATGAAGAAGCAGAGCTTAGAAATGCAACACACTATGCAGATGAGAAAGAGAATGCAGTCAGTTCTATTCTTAGACTACTTAGAATTTTTACTTTCAAAAAAAGTGCCAGTATAAAATTAGAAACATGAAAAAAATACGGAATTATCGTTAGTAGTACTGTTTTCAAATGACCACATCAAATATACTTTATACATGATTAAATTTCCTTTGGCACTAAGACTGCTATTACAGCTTTGTACATTACTATGCTGCACTTCTGTTTGAGATAGCACTTTCATTTGGAAATCCCATTTTTCATTATCTTGAAAACTCTTGCAAAAATTATGTTGTAGGCTAAAAACTTACATATTTCCTTCTCAGTCTAGAAGTGAGTGTAGTGGCTGGTATGGAGGGGTGCCAGTAAGGGAAAAAGAAGATGTTCACAGACATTTGAGGGAGACAGAAAAATTATTTTGGATACCATCATCTATTAAAGAAGTTAGCTCCTAAAAACTGCAGTTGTTCCAGCCCCACCTGAAAGAAATTTTAAAAGTGGCACATTTAGTAGTTGAGGAACCTTGGCAAATGCACTAACCCACAAGAAGAGGAGTAATGGAAAAAGAAAGCTATGATTTGCCATAAATTAATTTAAAATGCTGTATTTCTTGGCTTCAGAATGCTGCACTAACATGAAACAGATAACATATGCCTGGGTATTGGACTACTTAGAGGCAGAATAAGGGTGGAAATACCTTTATGTCTAGTGGGAAGTTTTTATGTCATTCTCTCTTTTACCTGAAACTAAACAGTATTTTTGTCTGAATTAATACTAATCCTTTAATTATCACTATCATGCTGTAGAAAAAGTTAAAACATGAAAGTTGTTTTTAAAAAAAAAAGGCACAAATATACTATGCAAGACAGAGAACTAAAGGAAAAGCAAATGCATGCTGAACTTCCTAAATTCCTACTGTAAACCAAGAATTCTTCCTTGTTGCTTGTTCAGTTCCTCTTGCTTCTTTCAAACCCTTCTTTTCTGGTTCACTACATTATGTAAAAGAGGAGTCTTAGTAAACACACATTTAAAGGTAGCCTAGCCCACGCTAACCTATCAGGTTCTGGTGGGTTGACCCCAGCCAGCAGCCAAGCACTCACACAGCTTCTCAATCACTAAGCCCCACATGCAACAGGACAGGGAAGAGAACAGGAAGAACAAAAGCGAGAAAACTCATTGGTCAAGATAAAGATAGTTTACGAAGTGAAGGAAGGAGAGAAAAAAACCAAACAAGTGATGCAAAGGCACTCACCGTCACCACAGGAAGATCAATGCCCAGCTAGTCTCTTGAGCAATAGCTACCTTGAAAACGCACCCCTTCGTTTTTATTGCTGAGCATCATGTTATTTGGTGTGGAATACCCGTTTGGCCAATTCGGGTCAGCTGTCCCAGCTGTGTCCCCTCCCAATCTCTCGCCCACAACTCCCAAGCCTACTTGTTCTGGGGAGCAGAATGGGAAAAAGAGTAGCCCTGATGCGGTGCAAGCACTGATCAGCAATAGTCAAAAAACTGGTGTGTTACCAACAGTGTTCTAGGCACAAATCCGAAACATGGCACCACACAGGCTGCTATGAATAAACACAACTCCATCCCAGTCAAGACTCAGTACACAGGTCCCTAATCTTTCATACGCTTCTGTGTGCTACCTTCTTTCAATTATTCATTTTCAGCTCAGAGACCATCAGTACATTTACAGTTACAGCATAGAGATGGCAGCGTAATGTAATGAACAGCCAAAAACCACAAGAGTTTGTTTACTAGATTAATTTCCAAAGCCTGAGATTAAACTGCATTAATGATCAGTGCCCATCTGAAATGAATTGTTTCTTTTTTGTTATATTTACTATACATCTTTATTTGGGGACAGTTCTACATCCCCTGTTTCTTATGTGGCTATGCTAGAGTATCTGCGGTTCTTTTTGGACCTTAAGAATATGAGTCTCTTTCCTCCCTGCTCCCCAAACATGCTATGATTTATTTTGAAAGATAACTTCTACTCAGTGCCACTGTCATACAATTTCTATTGTTCACTATATCACTTACATATGGAATCTCAACATTACTGTGCGAGGAAATGAAATCTGGTATGTATTGGTCTTAGATTTCCCTCTGGAACTGCAAATGACTAAAACAAAATACGAACCCAACCTGAAGAGAGGTTACCATGGGAAGTGGTTACACTAATTTCTAAAAATTGAACAAGCATACATAAGGATGGCTTTTAGAAAGGAGATTTCCAAGAAAAGAGAATCTCTAGACCATACTGGTGTATCATGTTGTATAGCAGATGGCACATTATTTAATCTCTCCCATAATCTCTTATTATTGAAACTGCTTCTGAAAATACATTTGTTCTCCAGTAGCTTCATTTTGGAGATTAAGAAGATCAAGGACTTCTTCATGTTGGAATTTCAGTAGCACTTGAATAGCAACTGCTGAATATCACAAACAAGTTGCTGAATATCAGCCGAACTGCGATAACTAAATATGTGAAGACTCTCCACTTGGAGTAAATATAACAAAATTCAGCAGATTCATTCATAATACAAGAGGATTAAAATTAATCAAATTATGACACGTTCATAGGAGAGTGCAAACACCTTATTGCTGTGATTTAGCTGCTGGAAATTTCTTAAGATGCATTATCACAACTATGTGACTAGGACCTTGCAGAAATGAAAAGAATTGCAGTGAGTGCTTCAGAAGACCTGAGACCCAAAGAAACACTATTTCTTTTAAACAGACTTTGAATCAAAGGATCATTTTTTACTTTAAATTTTCAAAGATTAAAAGTTCTAACCATATAATTATTAAGTATACGTAGGCCATAAGGTTGCCAGCAATAGCACATATTAAAAAAAATAAATTTACATATTTCTGCTTATTAATCTGTTCTACATTACTTTCACTCTTAAAATACTGGGAGAGAGTTAATATATTGAAACTGCTATCTTGGATTGACAATATCAATATTCTTTATCAAAGTATATGTTAATGGCATACAACTCCTAAGGATTTTCCTTGTCGTTGACGGGCCATGATCTCATCGCAATTA